>CM060706.1:47567325-48167325 GCA_030686995.1 Artemisia argyi | reverse complement strand
CTTCATATTTTCATACATTATAATCCGTTTTTATCTTGTCCATTTTTTCAAATAAGTTTGATGATTTATACAAGTACAAAAATTTACAAGAGTTCATAAGTTTATAAGTTATGAATTTGGTAAAAAATGACTTAAATTTTGGTAGTACATAGCCCTTGTTTTGCATTCTCTGGTTAAAATCACGCGTTCCTTGATGTAAAACATCATTTCGGACAACTTTTGTGTTTTGCACTTTTGATCATTCAAACCAGAAAGAGGTCAAAATCGTGATTTAAAATCGACACAGAAATATTTTTATCAAATGTCAAATTTTCTTTTAGTATGCTTACCTAATAAAAAAAATAGGCGAAAACATAAAAAAATGGCGAAAACAGATAAAAACATAAGAAAACAGAAAAAAACGTAAAAAAACGGACGAAAACGTAAAAAAAACGAATAATAATAGAAGAAAACAGACTAAAACGTAAAAAAGCGGACGAAAACGTAAAAAAATCGATAAAAATATAAGAAAGCAGACGAAAACGTAAAAAAATTGACGTAAATGTTAAAAAACCGGACGAGAACATTAAAAATGGATGAAAACGTAAAAAGATTGACAAAAACGTAAAAAAGATAGACGAAAACGTTAAAAACGGGTGAGAACGTAAGAAAATGGACAAAAAAGTAAAAAGATCGACGAAAACGTAAAAAATGGACGAAAACTTTAAAAAAAGGATGAGAACGTTAAAAAATGGACAAAAACGTAAAAAGATTGATAACGGTGCAAAATATTAACGGAGGGACTAACGGTGCAAAAAATGATGACTTTTTCAGAAAATGAAGACTAACGGTGCAAAAATATTAACGAAAGACTAACGGTGCAAATAGCTTAACGGATAAACTAACGGCCATCCAAATTAGGGACTAAATGTGTGACAAGTTTCAAAAAATAAGTATCTCTGGTGTACTTAAAATGACTTAGGGACTAAACTTGCAATCCGAGTAAATCATAAGGACCATCCGTGTAATTTTTTCTAAATTAACACAATTACCTAATAAAAAACTAACAGAGCCTACTTATCAAGGGAATTCAAAGAACCAATAAGCAAAAATACAACTCGATCATTTCACAAGATGTTGGTCAAACTTATCCAAAATCATGAGTCATTTTAGTAGCGAAATCAAGTCTGATGAACAAAAACTTTATACAAAAGCTTTCCAATTGACTGTAGGCCCGTTGGATAAGTTTTATTAGGGCTGGGCATCGGGTCGGAACCGACCCAAATCGAAAAAACTGAGAACCAAAATTCATGACAAACCGGAACCGAAACCGAACCGACGGGCTGGCGGTTCGGTTCGGTTTTCGTCGGTTCGATTCGGGTTTGTCGGTCCATGTGTATTTTTGCATGTTTTTGTCAGTTTTGGGCAGAACCGGACCGAACCGAACCGACCTGAAACTGAAATCATGTAAAACCTAAAACCGAAACTGAATCGACGGGCCGCCGGTCCGGTTCGGTTTTTGTCGGTTCGGTCGGTTTCGTCGGTCCGGTTCAGTTTTGAACCTTCGGTGCTCAGCCCTAAGTTTTATGCAAATATCATTCCAAAAAAAGACGGTCGTTCAGGAATTTAGTGTCACTAAAGGCCTGTCGTCAACAATGATAACATCTCAATTACACGCTACAGTTCGAGAATTTCATGAGTCTCTCGTTCTTTAACCTTGAAGCTAGACAACTGCATATATTCATAAAATTAAAGTAAAGTAAAGTAACTCTTAACACCGTCTTCCATGTGTTATGAGTCTCAATACCGTCTTCCACGGTATATGAAGAAGTTGAGATGTAGGATATGAATAAAAACAAAATTGATCTCAAAATGCAACATGTTCAAAATATTGTACTATGTATTCCTTTTAGCAAAATCAAAATTCCAAACTTCAACAAATCAGTTAGAGGGAAAGGTGCCATAACAAGCTTCATCTCCTCATTTAGGGCTCACGGGTGCCACATCACCCCAACACCTCTTCACAACTTACCCCCTCATCACTCACAACTAACCTCAACTTACTCATTTGGGGCTCACCACTTACAACTTTATTTTTTTATTCATTTCACTAAATAAATTAAATTCATTTCACAATAATTAAAAATACCACACAATACTAATTTTATTTCATCAAATTAAAAAGTTACAATACGAGGAAAAAAGAAAAGAAAAAACCCGACACGAAAAGAAAAAAACGATACAAAACTTACAAAAAATAATACGAAAATATAAAAAACGATACTAAATGCATATTAAACATTTTATTCATCGGCATCCTCATCGATAGTTTTGTATTTCTTCGTTATTTTTGCTTGTCTCCTGTGAATGATTTCAGCTCTGACCGGGTCAGTAAACAAGCTGGGATCTAGCATGAGCATCTGCATTTCCAAGGCCCTTTCTTCCCTCTTCCTCCTCGCCTCGTAACAAGCCGTTTAAGCGTCTTTTGCTTGTGTATACTTTTCGGATAATTGTCCCGAAAAAGTACTCGTTTGACACCGGAGCTCGCCGCGCTCGACGTATCCGTCGACTTTTGTTTTTTTCCAGCTCGTTTGTTGGCTCTTTCGGGACGAGGTCGTGCATCCAGCACGAATATATCCTCGAGACAAGAAATGTCTAACGGATCCTCGGCATCCCATTTTGGGTAATTTCTCAAAATCTCCCAAACATGCTCATACGTGAAACCCCTCGTACCAAAGAATTCTTCGAAGCTCGCCTTGGCATTGTTGATTTGATCATGCTCATTTTCACCACTTTGACGCCTCAAATGCTTAATTATAGCGTTGAATTTTTGGCAGTCGCCGTTCATCCTCGTCCATTTACCGGTAAGCATATTCTTGGAACGATGGTCATCCAAAGTTTGCTCGTTGAACGTTTCTGTAATTTCGTTCCAAAAGAAGTCATCGGTTTTGTCATTGCCCATATCTTTGTCTTGTGAAAATTCTATCTAAGTTTCCGCAAGAAGCTTTTCTTCGGCCTTGGACCATTTCTGATTCACACGCGTTTGAACTGCTTCTTCCAAGTCATCGTTATCATCGGCGTCTAAATTTATGATTTTTTTTCCTTTGACGGCCTTGGTTTTCTTGCCTCTACCTTTGGCCGGTGACCATGCTTTTGGAACTCTAAACTGTGGTTCGACTTGAGGTTGTGGTTCGATTTGGGGTTGTGATTGATGAGTAGGGAACTGATGCGTGGGAATTGCACCAGGCTTTACCTCTCGAGGGATCTCGAGAAGCTTACAACCCCCACCAGGCAGTGTACCTGATCGTTGTAGTATAGTATAGTGACAAGTACCGGGGGATTGATCGTTCAACTCAAGAATAGTGTCGCTAGGATTAGAAAGCCTAAAAACTAGGTCTAGAAGTGAGGGATGATTCTTTTTGTATTTTTTTATATTTTATAAAAGCAAATAAAAATCTCGGTTTTTGGAAGAGGGGCGGAATTAGTTGCTAGTCAACTAACCCAATAACTAAGCTGCAATTAAAATAAAATAACAAAAATGAAAATAAACTAAATTAAGATAGTGGTGTGAGCAATATATGGGAGAATTGTGTTTACTTAGATTTCACTACTCCCTATATATCTTTTACAGGTTAATTACTTGTTACAGTTGCATGGATGACGGATTGTATTCCTTAATACCATTCATGGGGTGGCGTACTTACTTCCCCAATCCTATAAGCTCCTACTTCACTCCTATGTCGAGCCGGCTAAGAAGCTCCTAATATGGGATCACTAGAATTCGCTCATGCATTAAATACAACCATAAAAACCTAGTACACATCGGTTCATGTTTCTTAAGACGTTCAAGAAAGTTACACAATGGAGATCTGCCAGTTTTCTTAAGCCTAACATTGAAATCATTCATCCATTACAACTATAAACAAGCAATCAACCTATAATTAACATCTAGGTTTCATTACATCTAAGCAAACACATGAAAGATCTAGCCTAGCATGTTAAAATCAAGACAAGCATAAGATATATTCAAATAACACATAGACATATTGAATGAATTGGAAGAAAACTTATCTCAATTGAGCATGAAGGGTTTCAAGGGGTGAAAACCCTTGAAAATACTGTTACAAACGACCTAGGGTTTATTAGGTTCGACCCTATTATTCAACACACAAATTCCCCTCTTAATGAATGAAAAATAGAAAAATATATATAGATTCTGTGAAGTGACGGCGTCAAGAGGAAATATCTGACGCCGTCGTCTCGCCGCCAATAAAGTTCTCGGACTGCCTAGATCCACGGGTGACGCCGTCATGTGTAATTCTGCTCCAGGTCGTCACCAAATTTACTCTTGACGCCCTACTTCTGACGTCGTCATGTTTTCTCTGGGTCGTCATCCATTTTGCTCTTGACTCCGTCAAAAAATCCTTCTTGATGCCGTCAGGTACTGTTCCCAGCAAGGAAAATTAAGACTTTGCCTTTTTCTTCACTTTTATGCTCAAAAAACGTCCAAAATGCTTCCTTTTCCATAATTCACTCCCAAAGTACCTAAAATCACAAAAGGAACGATTTAGGGCAATATTTGATCAAATAAATTCCAATTCCGGCTTAAATGACCCCCTAAAAACGGTTCATTTTTCGCCTCGTCATATACCCTTACACTTGAGATTTGCTTGTCCTCAAGCAAATGCGCTTTTATTCTAGTCAAAATACAAGTTAGGGGTCATTTAACACTAATATAAAAGTAATTACAACAAATAATCGTTCCACTAAAGACCAAAGACAAGCACGTAGGTCATATACTAGCACCTCACAAATAGTGTTTAGATACTCACATCTCTCATATGTAATAAAGTAATATCACAATATGGAAATGAAAAACATCTCTCACTACCTGTCATAGCAAAATAGATTACCATAGGCTTGGGAAAGGATCAAACCTCCACCACATGGCGTAAGCACCTAGGATAAACTATCAAAGAGGTCTTTTAAAGGGTTGTAATGTTAGGTGTAGGGATATGGAATACACGGTTTTGTTGGATATAGGCAATCTTTACTGGTGGCGAGTTAATAATCTTGGTTAATTACATGTACAATATGGCGTTGCTAAGCCAAGACTAGACTCGACTTAAGCTAATAAATGAAAAATAACAAAAACATAAAATAAACATAGAATGAAACGGATGGTAGTCCATATGTTTTTCTCTTCTTTTTTTTTCTATTTTTTTTTCTTTTTCTTGATTTTTTCGATTTTTTTTTTTTTTTTTTTTTTTTTTTTTTTTTTTTTTTTTTTTTGCATATACTCGTACCCTACCATCCAAAATAATACATCATAGGGAATGAACATGCCTCTTACACTTGAATTTTTACATACTTTACAATAAACTAATCTAATGACTCGAATCAAGATAATCAAAATACTTGGAGTACTTTTAAGATTAACGCACATATGGGGGTAATAATATGATGTTCTTCCCATTACTCCATAAAATAAGTACTTTACCCATGAGTCTCAATCGTCCCAAAACAATATGTACAAGGATATGAATCGACTTAGCAACCATGTAATCAATTAGATAATTAACTAAGGGTTTAAACAAATAACAATAATGCACTAAAGATGAGTGCATACACGGAAGGCTAAGGCGATTTGGGTGTACATTTAAGTGGGGTGTAACAAATTCTTCCTTTAAGTAAGATGCTTAAAGTTAGAAACGAAAAGATAGGCTCGGAGGGGTGTACTAGGGGTTTTGTGTACTAAAAATGAGTACAACGCTAAGGTGTGGGAAAAATTAGTTGACTTAACTAGCCAAGTAATATGACTTAAATTGTCAAGTAATTATGATACGGGTTTAACACAGGGGTGATCCTAATACCTCTTATCAAGCAGTAAATCCTACTACACGAATGTAGTCTCACTAGCGGTCTCAGGATGCATCACTAACGCAAGTTCTAGAATCTAAATGCTACCGGTACACTCATAAGCACTAATAGTAAATGCTTTTCCTATCAAATCTAAAGGCGAACCTCACATATTTGGGTGGAAAATTTTTCTGAATGGTACGGTTTTGTGCTAGTCATACAATCTCCTATCCATGAGACGCTTGCTAAGGCTAAAGTTTCACTCCTAAATGTTGTAAAAAATTTTAAATTTGGCGCTAAAATTACACTAACAAGTATTTCTCATAGTTTTATTACACACCTACCATCAAACAAACAAACTCAAGTGAAAGTGTATCCTATAAGGTATCATCGTTTACCCTCCCCTTACACTTAGGATGAACATTGTCCCAAATGTTCAAGTAAAGAATGTAAAAGTAAAACAGGTAAAAGAATGAAATCAAATACTCCTCTGATTCGCTCGATATGGATAATATGGTAACCAGGTTAGATCTTCCTCCAAGAAAATTAACAATCAAAGCTTCCCTTCCAGAATATAAATCATATTCTTGTCATACATAACCTGTTAAACCTGAGAAAACAAACAAGGAACCTCGCGTAAAATCGGCGGCAATCTATATATGCTATCCCAGAAAACAATGTAAGATATAATGCTTGTGGATGATGTTTGCAGATTTCCTGGAGATTATAAAACTAAAGATTCAACAAAAACTTTAAGATTCCGTTAGGAAAACAAAACTGGTAAAATTTCCAGAATTTTACACGTGACACCGTCAGGAATTTCTTCCTGACGCCGTCAGAAGTGACCTGCATAAATTCTTACATTAAGTTTCTGGAAAATTTCTGGAAAAACTTTGTCCTACTTCCTGGAAAATCCTGCAAAACATCATTATGACTCGATACAAGCATTTGACTCTAACAAATACGAATATACATGTTCATTTAATATTGTGGAGAACCATGATCAATTTTGTTTCTTAAAAACATATTTGGGGTTTCCCCTTACACTTATCTTTTGCGAAATACCTTTGGATGAAGTTAAGACTAAGCCAAACAACAAAATAAAGTATTTTCACTATGTTATTTCGAAACATGATCTATCAACAATAAGAATAAAGCATGCATACGGAAGCAAATAACAATCAAACAAAATAAAAATCACACAAAACATGGGTTGCCTCCCAAGAAGCACTTTTCTTTATTTACGAGTCTTGTAGCTAGACTCAAGGTCATGGGTTACTACGTGACCTCATCATTGGTTTCACTCTCTAGGTCATCTCCTATACCAGTTTTGCATTCTGGACCTAGTTGCAAGCATTCTTTGTAGAAACCAAGCATCTTATTCATCACATACTCTACTCCTCTACGCCTATCCTCATCATTCCTATAGTAAGCCGCTTGTTTGTGTTCCTTTTCTTTGTTTGACAGGAGGCGGTACTGCTCAATCTTATAGGGCATTTGGTAGGCAATCTCATCATTCTCTTCCTTGAACCTAACTATCCCTACAGTCGGATCATAACTCATCTTAGTGGCTTCAACGAATGGTTTTCCGAACACTACTTGACTTAGGCAAGCATCTATCACCAGACGAGTATCCTCTACTATCATAAAATCGATCTTATAAGTGAAATTTCTGACAATCACATGCAATCCTTTCACTCTACCTACAAAATTACTTATCAAATTCTTACTGGGCATCATCCTATAACCAAGTTGTTTCTTAATTACCCAATTATAATAAGTCCTAGTCATGATGTTTATAGGAGACCTAGGATCGATATACGCTTTCCATACATGCATATGCCCAATGTTGCATGGTATGTTGATGTTAGAGGGGTCTCCCATTTTGATAAGGGGTGAACCGAGGATATATGGTGTCTCGGGATCATCGAATAAATCCTTTTGATATTCCCGTTCTTCCTTGGTGGGCAACCTATCAAAGTACTCTTCTACAGTCTCGACTTCCTCTAACTTTTCTCCCTTATTAACCTCAACTTCCCTAATTTCATCCCTAGCCTCGGTTTCTACTCCAACTTCATCCTTGTCACTTTCTTCTATATCCTTATCAATTGGTTTAACGGTGACAACATTGAAAAAGTGGACGTGTTTGGATGACGAGTGGTCCCTAGTTTGGATTCCGCTATTGGCGTCCCTAGTGTCCTTCCTAGGTGTAGTTAACGCTTGGTTGTTGAGGGCTTTCAACAAGTTGTCAATCTTATTGGTCATCTCCGTTTGTTGTTAGTTGAATTCGGTTTCAAACCTAGCTATGCGAGCTTCTTGAGATGCCATAAACTTGGACATCAATCCTTCAAGATGGTTGGTACTACCATAGTTGTTAGAAGGATTGTTGTTGAAAGTACGGTTGGAGGGTGGACCGTTTGGTTGGTAACTATTAGGCGGATTGGAAGAATTGTTTTGGTTTTGTTTCCACCTAAGGTTTGGGTGATGTTTCCAAGAAGTGTTGTAGGAATCACCATAAGGGTTTGGATCGGGTTTGAAAGTGTACCACTTATCTCCCACTTCGTCGGTACGCGAGGATGCGTAGTCCGCAAAAGCTGTTCCGGGGAGTTCCACACAATCACGAGTGTCATGAGGACTACTACATAATTCGCATGAAGAAGTGATTTTGTTTACTTGGCTTGAACACTTAGGAGCTTCGTAAGATTTCATGATAAAATTGACTTGGTCCTCAAGTTCCATGATCCAACGGTCGGGAGTGCTAGAATTGTTCGAAGGCAAAGATATTGCCTTGACCGTTTTGTTTAAATCACGGGGATCATTCCAACTTTCGTTGTCATAGAGATCAAGATCTTCTATGAGTTCCCAGGATTCTTCCGCACTTAGATCACGTAGCTTGCCACCAGCCGATTGGTCAATGGTTCGCCTTGTGGAGAGATCGATATGGTCATAGAAGATTTGGACTTGGAGCCAAAGGTCTATGCCATGATGAGGGACTTTTTGGAGTAAGTCCTTGAAACGAGTCCATGCTTCATATAGAGTTTCACCTTGACGTTGTTGGAACATCAAGATATCATTTCTAAGCTTGGTAGTTCTCCCCGGTGGGAAAAATTGAGCAAGGAAACGAGTGGTGAGATCATCCCATGAGGTGATGGATCTCGTGGGTAAACGCTCAAGCCATTGACTAGCTTGCTCACTTAGAGAGAATTGGAATAGGCGTAATCGGGTTGACTCTCTAGTTGTAACATCAAGGTCTATAACATCAAGGTCTATAGAATCTACGATTTTAAGGAAGTCCTTGAGATCGCAAGGGAGACACATTGGCTCCTTGGGTAAGCTCAATGGTGTTTCGGTAGCCTTGGTGGCTAGGTCGGGAATACTCTCCTAGGGTTCGGGGCCTAAGATGTTGGCTAGCTAGTGGTTGGTTTTGTGGGTGGTCTTGTTGTGGTGGGTTGATGGGTTCAAAGATGTTACCACCTTCCATGATGTCGGATGGTAAAGATTACGAACAAAGACACGAAGAAATAAGATAGACTAAAGAGAACCTAAAAATAAAAAATAAAATCTTACTAGAAAGGAATCTAGCAAGTAGACCTAATAAAAAGAAATCCTAACCTAGACAATAACTATTCCCCGGGCTGCGACGCCAAAAACTTGATGGCGCCGCACTCTTTTGCGAAAGTTAAGGAATAAATGTAAAGATAGACAATCCCTGGCAGCGGCGCCAAAAACTTGATGCGTGGGAATTGCACCAGACTTTACCTCTCGAGGGATCTCGAGAAGCTTACAACCCCCACCAGGCAGTGTACCTGATCGTTGTAGTATAGTATAGTGACAAGTACTGGGGGATTGATCGTTCAACTCAGGAATAGTGTCGCTAGGATTAGAAAGCCTAAAAACTAGGTCTAGAGGTGAGGGATGATTCTTTTTGTATTTTTTTATATTTTATAAAAGCAAGTAAAAATCTCGGTTTTTGGAAGAGGGGCGGAATTAGTTGCTAGTCAACTAACCCAATAACTAAGATGCAATCAAAATAAAATAACAAAAATGAAAATAAACTAAATTAAGATAGTGGTGTGAGCAATATATGGGAGAATTGTGTTTACTTAGATTTCACTACTCCCTAGATATCTTTTACAGGTTAATTACTTGTTACAGTTGCGTGGATGACGGATTGTATTCCTTAATACCATTCATGGGGTGGCGTACCTACTTCCCCAATCCTATAAGCTCCTACTTCACTCCTATGTCGAGCCGGCTAAGAAGCTCCTAACATGGGATCACTAGAATTCGCTCATGCATTAAATACAACCATAAAAACCTAGTACACATCGGTTCATGTTTCTTAAGACGTTCAAGCAAGTTACACAATGGAGATCTGCCAGTTTTCTTAAGCCTAACATTGAAATCATTCATCCATTACAACTATAAACAAGCAATCAACCTATAATTAACATCTAGGTTTCATTACATCTAAGCAAACACATGAAAGATCTAGCCTAGCAGGTTAAAATCAAGACAAGCATAAGATATATTCAAACAACACATAGACATATTGAATGAATTGGAAGAAAACTTATCTCAATTGAACATGAAGGGTTTCAAGGGGTGAAAACCCTTGAAAATACTGTTACAAACGACCTAGGGTTTATTAGGTTCGACCCTATTATTCAACACACAAGTTCCCCTCTTAATAAATGAAAAATAGAAAAGTATATATAGATTCTGTGAGGTGATGGCATCAAGAGGAACAATCTGACGTCGTCATCTCGCCGCCAATAAAGTTCTCGGACTGCCTAGATCCATGGGTGACGCCGTCATATGTAATTCTGCTCCAGCCGTCACCAAATTTACTCTTGACGCCCTACTTCTGACGTCGTCATGTTTTCTCTGGGTCGTCATCCATTTTGCTCTTGACGCCGTCAAAAAATCCTTCTTGACGCCGTCAGGTATTGTTCCCAGCAAGAAAAATTAAGTCTTTGTCGTTTTCTTCACTTTTATGCTCCAAAAACGTCCAAAATGCTTCCTTTTCCAGAATTCACTCCCAAAGTACCTAAAATCACAAAAGGAACGATTTAGGGCAATATTTGATCAAATAAATTCCAATTCCGGCTTAAATGACCCCCTAAAAACTGTTCAATTTTCGCCTTATCAGGAACGAGGATGGTTGAGACGGGTTATCAAATTGTGGTGGCAACATTCGTTGAGAATGAATTACGAATCCCCCTTGTTGCAACGCGAGTTTTTGATTAGCATAAATGTCCATCGGATTGAAAGGTTGTGAACCATATGGCGATGAAGGTTGTGGGTAATTTTGCGACGAGGGAGTAGAAGCGTTTGACGATCCCCCGTATCGTTGGTTTGAAGTTAGGAGGGTTATGAAATAGCCGGGTTCGTTCGGGTTTTGAGACATTTTCTTGGTTGAATTTGGGTTAAGATATAGAAGTTTTTATATGTTTGTTGAGTTGTAGTGATGAGAGTATGTGAAATTGGTTTGGTATTTATAGAGTATGTAAAACATTTTAAAAACAAAAGAGAGAAAAAAAGAAAAAAAAAATATCCGTTTGTTTTAAAAACGGTAATATTACCGTTTGAATACCAAATGCTTCATCCACCTTTTTCCTTTTTGTCATAAATCTTTGCTCGTCGTCTACACGAGCAAGGGAGCTACAACGAGCCATGGCGAGGGTCTAGGGGTACCATGGCGAGGAATGGCAAGCAATTTGATGATCCACGTAGGAGTGGCGAAGCATTACAACGAATGGCACCTTTCCCTCTTATATGATCACAAAAATGCAACATGTTCACAATACTGCACTATGTATTCCTTTTAGTATCTGTTTTTCAATTGTAAAAAAAACAAAATTGATAACTAACTATGAAATTGATGAACTATTGATGAGGCGAAAAATGATCCGTTTTTAGGGGGTCATTTAAGCCCGAATCCGAATTTATTTGATCAAATATTGCCCTAAATCGTTCCTTTTGTGATTTTAGGTACTTTGGGAGTGAAATCTGGAAAAGGAAGCAATTCGGACATTTTTGGAGCATAAAAGTGAAGAAAACGCCAAAGTCTTAATTTTCCATGCTGGGAACAGTAGGTGACGGCGTCAAGAGCAAAACCTTGACGGCGTCAAGAGCAAATTTCATGAAATTCCATGACGACCCAGAAGAGTTTTGACGGCGTCACGTAGGAAGGGCATCAAGAGTAAATGAGTCATGACGGCCTGGAAGTGTATAAGTCTTGACGGCGTCAAATGTGGATCTAGGCAGTCCGAGAATTGTTTTGGCGGCGAGGTGACGGCGTCACCTAATTGGTCTTGACGCCGTCAGACCCCTTTTTCTATATATAGTTTTCTAATTTTTCACATTTAAGGAGAGAAGTTTTGGGAGAAACCCTAAGTACGATTTTGGTGTAACTTTACAGGTTTTTCATGGGTTCCAACCCCTTGATACCTTGCATGATTAATCAAGATAAGTGTTCTTCTAATTCAATCAATATGTCTATGTGTTGGTTGTCTATATCATGTTCTTGTCTTAATTCTATCATGCTAGGCTAGATCTCTTTTGTGTTTGCTTAGATCTAATGAAACCTAGATATTGATTATGTGTTGATTACTTGTTTATTCTTGTCTTGGATGAATGATTTATATGTTAGGCTTAAGAAAACTGGCAGATCTCTAATTGGTAACATGCTTGAACGTCTTAAGAAACATGAACCAACGCGCACTAGGTCTTTATTGGTTGTATTTAATGCATGAGCCACTGTTTACAATCCCTATAGTTGTGCTGGGCATGGTGTAGGAGGAGATAAGAGCTCATAGAATTGGGGAGTTATGTGTGCCACCCCATGAATGGTATTAAGGAATACGATCCGTCATCCATGCAATTATAACAAGTAATTAACGTGTAAAAGATATCTAGGAGTAATGAAATCTAAGTAAACACATTTTCTCCAATTACTGCTCACAACTTTAGTATAAATTAGTTTATTTTCATTTTTAGTATTTTATTTTGATTGCATCTTAGTATTGGGTTAGTTGAATAGCAACTAATTCCGCCCACTCTTCCAAAACCCGAGATTTTAATTTGCTTTCTAAAAAATATAAAAAACACAAAAAGAATCATCCCTCACCTTTAGAACTAGTATTTAGGCTTTCTAATCCTAGCGACACTATTCCTAAGCTGAACGATCAATCCCCCGGTACTTGTCACTATACTATACTACAACGATCAGGTACACTGCCTGGTGGGGGTTGTAAGCTTCTCGATTCCTTTCTAGTTTTTGGCACCGCAAGTTTTTGGCGCCGCAGCCCGGGGAATAGTTATTGTCTAGGTTAGAATTTCTTTTTATTAGGTCTACGTGCTAGATTCCTTTCTAGTGAGATTTTATTTTTTATTTTTAGGTCTTCTTTAGTCTATCTTATTTCTTCGTGTTTTTGTTTGTACTAGTGTGGTCATTATGGAATCAGAGAGTCGCCATTTAGAAATTAGCAAGAGGCTTATTGTGCATAAAAGAAGAAAGAGAGAAGCTAACACATTTAAGAAATTCATTAAGCCTCTCCAAATGAAAATTGAGTTTACAGACTTCGCTCCAACGCCGGATGAGTTGAGTTACCATAGGTTCCTTTTACAACATCCTTGTCCCTCAAAATATAGAAAAACACCATGGATTAGGAGGTATAACTTCATGAACATAAAAATTCCTTGCATGATTGGGTACATGTCTAGAGAGCATACATACATTGACTTAAAAGCACCCATGAATATCATGTCTAGGCTCTATTACAATTGGATTATGAATGAAAGGTTAAGCCCTAGAAAAGACCCTTACAATTCTAATAGGCTATGTAACTTTGTCAGGAGAGTTAAAGGGGTACACATTTTTATAGGAAATTTTACTTATCAATGCGACTTTATAATCCTAGAAGATGTTAGGGGCATTATTGATCCACACCTTGGAGAAGTAGTTTTAGGACAACCATTTGTTGAGAAGACTAGGATGTATCACGACCATGAGAAGGGGATAGCGCAGTTTACTGATGGGGTAGAGAAGGTCACTTTCATGATCCCTCACATGAAGGAAGAATTAATAGGCATCAAAAATCTAAAAATTGATGAAATTCGACCCTATGAGGTTAAGGAAGATGGAATTACTGATGAAGCCTATTATGAGAGGAGGAGAACATATTACTCAGGTTGCATGAATCTAGGCCCGGAATATAAGCGTGATGAGAATTGGGTGAGATGTTTTGAGTTAGCACAAAAGTGGGGAAGGAAAACGTAGTAACCCATGGCCTTGAGTCTAGCTACAAAACTTGTAAATAAAGAAAAGCGCTTCTTGGGAGGCAACCCATGTTTTGTGTGATTTTATTTTGTTTGTTTGTTATTTGCTTCCATATGCATGCTTTGTTTTTATTGTTGGTTGATCATGTTTCTAAACTAAATAGTGGAAATACTTTACTTTGTTGTTTTGGCCTAGTCTTAACTCCACCTAGAAGTATTTTTGCCAAAAGATAAGTGTAAGGGGAAACCTCAAATATGTTTTTAAGAAACAAACCGATCATGATTCTCCACAATATTAAATGAGCATGTATATTCGTATTTGTTAGAGTCAAATGCTTGTATTGAGTCATAATGAAGTTTTGCAGGATTTTCCAGGAAGTAGGACCAAGTTTTTCCAGAAATTTTCCGGAAACTTAACATAAGAATTTCTGCAGGTCCAGTCTGACGGCGTCAGGAGTTTACTCTTGACGGCATCAGGAGTTAAAATCTGGAAATTTTGCCGGTTTTGTTTTTCTAACGGAGTCTTATGGTTTTTGTGAATTATTAAGTTTTATAATCTCCAGGAGATCTGCAAACTTCATTCCACAAGCATTATATCTTATCTTGTTTTCTAGGATTTAGAAACTTATATAGGATGCCGCCGATTTTACGCGAGGTTGTCTTGTCTATTTTGTCAGGTTTTACAGGTTATGTATGACAAGAAGATGATTTATATTCTGGAAGGGAAGCTTTGATTGTTCATTTTCTTGAAGGAAGATTTAACCTGGCCATTCTATTATCCATACCGAGCGAATCAGGGGAGTATTTGATTTCATTATCTTTACTTTTTCACTTTTACATTCTTTACTTGAACATTGGGGACAATGTTCATCTTAAGTGTAAGGGGAGGGTAAAAAGATGATACCTTACATATGCACTTTCGCTTGAGTTTGTTTTGTTTAATGGTAGATGTGTAATAAAACTATGAGAAATACTTGTTAGTGTAATTTTAACGCCAAATTTAAAATTTTTTACAACATTTAGGAGTGAAACTTTAGCCATAGCAAGCGTCTCATGGATAGGAGATTGTATGACTAGCACATAACCGTATATTCAGAAAAATTTTCCACCCAAATAAGTGAGGTTCGCCTTTAGATTTGATAGGAAAAGCATTTATTATTAGTGCTTATGAGTGTACCGGTAGCATTTAGATTCTAGAACTTGCGTTAGTGATGCATCCCGAGACCGCTAGTGAGACTACATTCGTGTAGTAGGATTTACTACATGATAAGAGGCATTAGGATCACCCTTGTGTTAAACCCGTATCATAATTACTTGACCATTTAAGTCATATTACTTGGCTAGTTAAGTCAACTAATTTTTCCCACACCCTTAGCGTTGTACTCATTTTTAGTACACGAAACCCCTAGTACACCCCTTCGAGCCTATCTTTTCGTTTCTAACTTTAAGCATTTTACTTAAAGGTAAAATTTGTTACACCCCACTTAAATGTACAACCAAATCGCCTTAGCCCTCCGTGTATGCGCTCATCTTTAGTGCATTATTGTTATTTGTTAAACCCTAAGTTAACTATCTAATTGATTACATGGTTGCTAAGTCGAGTCATATCCTTGTACATATTGTTTTGGGACGATTGGGACTCATGGGTAAGTACTTATTTTATGGAGTAATGGGGAAGAACATCATATTATTACCCCCATATGTACGTTAATCTTAAAAGTGCTCCAAGTGTTTTGATTTTCTTAATTCGAGCCATTAGTTTAGTTTATTGTAAAGTATGTAAAGATTCAAGTGTAAGGGGAATGTTCATTCCCTATGATGTATTATTTTGGATGGTAGGGTAAGAGTGTATGCAAAAAAAAAAAAAAAAAAAAAAAAAAAAAAAAAAAAAAAAAAAAAAAAAAAACGGACTACCATCCCTTTTCATTCTATGTTCATTTTATGTTTTTGTTATTTTGTATTTATTAGCTTAAGTCGAGTCTAGTCTTGGCTTAGCAACGCCATCTTATACATCTAATTGACCAAGATTGTTAACTCGCCACAGTAAAACTTCCTTTATCCAACAAAACCGTGTATTTCATATCCCTACACCTAACGTTACAACCTTTTAAAAGACCTCTTTGATAGTTTATCCTAGGTGCTTACGCCATGTGGTGGAGGTTTGATCCTTTCCCAAGCCTATGGTAATCTATTTTGCTATGACAGGTAGTGAGAGATATCTTCCATTTCCATATTGTAATTTACACTTTATTACACCCGAGAGATGTGAGTATCTAAACACTATTTGTGAGGTGCTTGTGTATGACCTCCGTGCTTGTCTATTGGTCTTTAGTGGAACAATTATTTGTTGTAATTACTTTTATATTAGTGTTAAATGACCCCTAACTTGTCTTTTGAGTAGAATAAAAGCGCATTTGCTTGAGTACAAGCAAATCTCAAGTGTAAGGGTATATGATGAGGCGAAAAATGATCCGTTTTTAGGGGGTCATTTAAGCCCGAATCCGAATTTATTTGATCAAATATTGCCCTAAATCGTTCCTTTTGTGATTTTAGGTACTTTGGGAGTGAAATCTGGAAAAGGAAGCAATTCGGACGTTTTTGGAGCATAAAAGTGAATAAAACGCCAAAGTCTTAATTTTCCATGCTGGGAACAGTAGGTGACGGCGTCAAGAGCAAAACCTTGACGGCGTCACGTAGGAAGGGCGTCAAGAGTAAATGAGGCATGACGGCCTGGAAGTGTATAAGTCTTGACGGCGTCAAATATGGATCTAGGCAGTCCGAGGATTGTTTTGGCGGCGAGGTGACGGCGTCACCTAATTGGTCTTGACGCCGTCAGACCCCTTTTTCTATATATAGTTTTCTAATTTTTCACATTTAAGGAGAGAAGTTTTGGGAGAAACCCTAAGTACGATTTTGGTGTAACTTTACAGGTTTTTCAAGGGTTCCAACCCCTTGATACCTTGCATGATTAATCAAGATAAGTGTTCTTCTAATTCAATCAATATGTCTATGTGTTGGTTGTCTATATCATGTTCTTGTCTTAATTCTATCATGCTAGGCTAGATCTCTTTTGTGTTTGCTTAGATCTAATGAAACCTAGATATTGATTATGTGTTGATTACTTGTTTATTCTTGTCTTGGATGAATGATTTATATGTTAGGCTTAAGAAAACTGGCAGATCTCCAATTGGTAACATGCTTGAACGTCTTAAGAAACATGAACCAACGCGCACTAGGTCTTTATTGGTTGTATTTAATGCATGAGCCACTGTTTACAATCCTTATAGTTGTGCTGGGCATGGTGTAGGAGGAGATAAGAGCTCATAGAATTGGGGAGTTATGTGTGCCACCCCATGAATGGTATTAAGGAATACGATCCGTCATCCATGCAATTATAACAAGTAATTAACGTGTAAAAGATATCTAGGAGTAATGAAATCTAAGTAAACACATTTTCTCCAATTACTGCTCACAACTTTAGTATAAATTAGTTTATTTTCATTTTTAGTATTTTATTTTGATTGCATCTTAGTATTGGGTTAGTTGAATAGCAACTAATTCCGCCCACTCTTCCAAAACCCGAGATTTTAATTTGCTTTCTAAAAAATATAAAAAAACACAAAAAGAATCATCCCTCACCTTTAGAACTGGTATTTAGGCTTTCTAATCCTAGCGACACTATTCCTAAGCTGAACGATCAATCCCCCGGTACTTGTCACTATTATACTACAACGATCAGATACACTGCCTGGTGGGGGTTGTAAGCTTTTCGAGATCCCTCGAGAGGTAAAGCCTGTTGCGATTCCCACGCATCAACTATCTTAAACTTAACAACAAAATTTTACCCATCTCAACATAATGCTACAACCTTAAAAGCAAGAATGTATTCGTCAAGTTACATGAATCACTTTAACTATTGTTATGTTTGATCATGAGTTTATATAAACTTATTTGAGACGCAACATATCACTAAGTTTTGTCCATAAACAAACATAATGCATAAAGCCTCCAACTGATCTTCATTCAAAAAGTTACTATTAAATAGCTTTGTTATTCATATTTTGCACAATACTTATTAGTTAAAAAAAGTTCAAAATTCGAAAGAAGTGTGGGTCAATTCAATATAAAAATTACCCATCTTGACATGTTACTCAACCCAACAACCAATCCATTTTGTTGACAGTGATATTCTGATCAGATTTGAAAAGGATTACATAAAATAAAAAGACTTCCACAATAAACAGCGGATGAGAGAAAAGAAGAGGTTAAAAACGAGAGAAAATAAGAGGAGAGAAAAAAATATTGACTTTTTGTTTGTGTTCCCAAGTTGGAGAGAAAAGAAGAGAGATTTAATAAAATTATGCACAAAAATCATCTTCTTCAAATCATCCCAATTTGGGAAGAAGTTTAGGAGGAGAAATTTAGTATAATTTACTTCCCTCTTCTCTTATAAAAAATAAAAAATAGAAAATAAAAAATAAATAAATAAAAAACCTCGAGAACATAAATATTTTGTCATTTTCTCTCCCCTTCTCTTCTTTTTTTTCCAAATAAAGACTCGGGAACATAGTGTAAGTATCTACCATTATCAAATTCGAGATTAAACATATTGGTTTTAAACTTATCAAAATGAACTCATTTTCTTGTTTTCTTTTATATGAAATACTACCATCAATAAAACATGTTTCACAAGTAAGCAACAACCAACACTTTACCCTTTCCAAATGCCAAACATATTGGATTTAAACTTTATGACGTGAATCTATGTTTTTAGAAAATCACCAAGTTCATCATTATCATACTGAGAAGCAAATTAAATAGAGTTAAAATCATCAATTTGTTCTTATTTTTCTGCAAAACATACATAATAACACAAGGATTATCTAAGGATACTATGATCTGACCCACTGGTTAAATATCATGATCGATAACAACCTAGAACAGAAGTGAAATGTTACATCTGATTCTTGCATCTACATTAATGGTTAAATATCCTTTTTATTTCTTTCTAAATACACTCATACTCTCAGTTTGTACACTAAGCGTAGTAGAGATACAATTTTCAGAAAGCAAAGAGAGATTAATGTTTTGCTCCTACTTATAGCTCACATGAATCATGTTTGGCGTCAAGGGCTATTGCCTGAACCAACCAAGTACCACTCTCCTTCTTCATGGACATTTCTTGCTACATACAAGTCAACGAACTTTATTGCAAAGATAATTGAAAATAAAATTTTAAACTGGAGTTTTTTTTTTTTTTTTATTCAACATACACTACTAATTACATATTAAGAAGGTTTACATGTGATATGTTGGTGTTCAATAAATAAACATAACATCTCCAACTTACTCAAAACTTGATTTATTATCCCCTCTTTACCTTGCTTCAACAAATTTGTAGAATGAAAACAATCTCGTCTAGAAAAGTGGATTTCTAAAAGAACCAACATAAATCAATAATCAATGGAAAATTTGGAAGCTCCAAATTAACACATTAGACTAAACAAAGGAAGATAAATTAAAACTTACAAATGTTTTAGATGCGGTGATTGTATTGAACATGCAAAATCAAACGAAAAACTATCATGCTAATATCAATGAATCAATGAATAAATTTTTAAAAAGAAATGATCGGAATTAGATAAAAGATGTTAAAAAAAAAAAAAAAAAAAAAAAAAAAAAAAATTAGATAAAAGAGTCGACTTAAATTGATCCAGATTCAAAATTTCAACAAAATAGGAAACCGTTGAATACATTGAAATCATTCATTAATTATCAAACCTAATGTGTCAATTAAGGAGCGTATGGTGGAAGGTGTTTGAATGAAGAATTAAAAGGGTTTGTGGATGCATCGAACATGTATATTCCAAACTCACTAAGAGCACTGGGTATGGCAGCAAGGCTTGGGCTCCCCATTCGGGCCCCACCATGCCACATCACCAAAACACCCCAACTTCAACAAACCACAATAAACCCCCCCTCACCAAACAACAAACCTTCACTTCCCCATTCGGGCCCCACCTCTTACACACTTATTTTTTTATTCATTTCATTAAATAAATTAAATTAATTTCACAAATACTTAAAAATTAAAAAACATACTAATTTTATTTCATAAAATAAAAAGTTACAATACGGAAGAAAAAAAATACGATACGAGGAAAAATAACACGCATACAACATGGAAAAAAAAAACGATACGGAAAATAAAACATACGATACTAATAGGAAAAGAAAAACATTTTATTCGTCATCTTCGCGGTCGAGATTTTGGTATTTCTGAGTTATTCGTGCTTGTCTCTTGCGAATTACTTCGGCTCTAATCGGGTCAGGGCAAGTGTTTGGATCGAGCATTAGCATCTGCATATCCTGCCACTCCAACAACGTAGCTTCTTTCTCGAACGCCTTTTCCTCCCTCTTCCTCCACGCCTCGTAACAAGCCGTTTGAGCGTCTTTCGCTTGATTATACTTTTCGGATAATTGTCCCGAAAAAGTACTCGTTTGACTCCCCCTGGAACTCGCCGCACTCGACGTTTCCGTCGACTTTTGTTTCTTTCCGGGTCGCCTGCTGCTTCTTTCGGGACGAGGTCGTTTGTCCGGCCCGAATATATCCTCAAGACATGTAATGTCTAGAGGTTCTTCAGCATCCCATTTCGGGTAGCGTTTCAGGATTTCCCAAACGTGAACCAAAGTGAAACCCCTTTGTCCAAAACGTAGTGAGAAGTTCGTTTTGGCATTCTCGACATGATCATGCTCATTTTCACCACTGCGACGCTCTAAATGTTTATAAATAGCGTTGAATTTTTGGCAGTCGGCATTGATCCTTGTCCATTTACCGGATAGCATGTTTTTTGTTCGTGGGGCTTCAGTAGTCCGCTCGTTGAAAAGTGCATGAATTTCGTTCCAAAAAAATTCAGTCTCTTTGTCATTTCCGAGCTCCTCGTCTTGAGAAACTTCTATCCACGCTTCCGCAAGAATATTTTCTTCTTGTTTCGACCACAACTTTCGCGCACGCGTATTAACAGCTTCTTCCAAGTCTTCGTCATCGTCCGCGTCCAAATTTACGACGTTTTTTCCTATTTGGGTTTTGGTTTTTTTTCCTCGGCCTTTGGCCGGTGATCTTGGCTTAGGTACTTTAAAAGTACCTTGATTTGGTTGTGTCGGTTGTGATTGAGGAAAAGTGGATGGTTGATTCGGGTTATAAAATTGTGGCGATAAATTGAATTGTTGTTGACTTGTGAATCCTTGTTGAAAGGCTAATTGTTGGTTACGGTAAATGTCACTCGGATTTAATGGTTGTGAACCGTATGACGGTGAAGGGTTTGGAGACGAGGGACTAGAAGAGTTTGAGGCTCCCCCGTATGGACGTTGGTTTGACGTTAAGAGGTTCGTGAAATAACCTCCTTCGTTCGGGTTTTGAGACATTTTTTTGTTGATTAGGAGAAGAGGTATAGAAAGGTTTAGTTTAGATTTGTGAATGTAGTGAAGAGAATGGAAGAAGAAGGTTATATTTATAGTTGTAAAAAAGGGTAGGGGAAAAAAAAAAAAAAACAAAACAACCGTTGTTTAAACGGTCGAATTTTCAAAAAAAACAAAACAACCCAAACGTTAACCTGCACATTTGTCAGGGATTTGCTTCGCCGTGGCCACGGCGAATTAGCCAACGGCGAGCAACGGCGAGGCATGCTCGGTGTGGCGGCAAGCAACGGCTCGCCGTTGGATCCGCCAGCTCGGACGGCGAGCCCTGGTTCGTCGACCATACCCAGTGCAACCAATCATAAACAAAATATGTCAGAGCATTAATTGACTAGGCTGCTTCATTGGCATGTAAATTGTAGTTGTTTATTATATGTTATAGATTTCTCAAATTACTACATTTTGTGCATACATTTTCAAAATGAGTAGTCAAATATATACGGCAACTCAAAATTTTGAGGGGCCGGGGCCTTCCCCTTCCCCTTTTATGTTCCGCCATTGGTTGTATGGTTTGTTATAAAGTGTTTGAGTGTATTTTATATATGTACATTTTAGGCTATAAATGTACAAACGGGTTTCTAATACTTATTGAAGTGCGACGGCTGATTTGAGCAAAAATATAGAATATATATCTAAGTTTTTCCGTGATTTTAAATGTAGGTTGGCATTAGTTGTTATTTTATTTATTTACGTATAATGCTTTAGTCGTTTATAAGGTTTAAGTTATGTATTTTTTGAATGTTTTACTATAAAAGAGTAATATGTGTTGTAATTTTCAAGTTTTTTAAATTATAGTTTTTTTATTGCGAGAACCAGCAAATGTATAGTCTAGTTTTATTATAAATAAAAGTATATTCCCTTTTTTTATTATTACGTATAGAGTCGGCATATGTCGTCTCTAAAAGTCCGTTAAAACTTTGATCATGTTCCACATGTGGGCCTCATCTGTCTTCGCTTAAACTCGTTGACTTTTTTTGCCAAAGCTTTTAGCGACGTGGTTGTGCCGACAACTCTTTGGCGAAAACAAATCATTGCAAAAACTTTTAAAGACGGCATTTATGACTTTTAGAGATGTCACACGTCATCTTTAAAAGCCCCAAATGTTGTAAGGCGATTAGGCATTAATTGTCAAACCTGTTAACGTATCACAAGCCAACACCGCTTGATAAGCGTGTGTTGCACATAAACTAACAAAGAACCCTAAGTGATTCTGCAAAGTTGATAACCTAGGAGACTTCTAAGTAGGGATGAGCACGGGTACCGCAAAAACGGTACGGTACCGGAACCGTACCGGTACTGACCCGTACCGGTACCGGGACGGGTCGTACTAAAAAAATAGCTCAAAAAAATCCGGTACCAATCAAATTCGGTACGGTACCAATGCGGGAAATCCCGGTTTCGGTACCGAAATACAAAAGCATTTTTTTTCCTAATTAATCCCTTAATCTAAAAAGATAATGCAACCTTGAAATTATTAAAATGAAAACAGAAATGATGACATGGTCATATGTTTTGTTTAGACATCATGCTTAAACATAATGTGCGTTATATTATAGGGTATAATTTTGATCAAACATGGTTACAGTAGGTTTGATTAGGGGTCATTTTATAAATTTATATAACTTGGAAACTTTCACCAGCTCTTTTATTGAACAAAGTAAACCTTCACTATAGAACCTGAAGAATGAATAAACTTGAAACGAACATAAAAATAGCTTCACCAAAACCAATTGTCGTGCTGATATAACTGATGATTACTTTATTCGTCGACACACAATATTAATGTGTTGCCGGAAGAAAATTGGTGTACACTTCAAGCCAACAATCTGCCAACATTTTGCTATACATACCCTAATCCTTGAATTTCTATGCCTACTGTGTTCTCTACAAGATCCGTCTGATATTGAAACTCAATAAATTGCTAGATACATTGATTGCAATAAAGCTTGCATCTTATACTATTGTTATGATCACTTCAACATAATAAACCGTTCATATAAAACTACTCGTAACTAAGCATTTTGAAGCAAACAAAGAAAATATCAACTTTGTGTTAGTGCATAATAAAAACGGTAACCATCCCAATTTAGTACCGGTTTATCCGAACCCGGTACCAGAACAGATACCGGTACCGGTATACCCCTCGGTTCCGGGAGCGGGATTGCATATTTTGGTCGGAAAAAAATCCGGTACTATGGAAACGGTGCCGGTTCGGTATTAAAATGGTACCGTGCTCATCCCTACTTCTAAGGTTTATATGGATAATTAACAATCATCGCCAAATTATCACCTTTGTAAAACTATTGAATACTCGGGTAATGGGTAATGGATAAATATAAGCACCAACAACTAAAAATAAATCTTCGTGACGATATTTTTTTTATCTTTCAGTAGATGGGCACTTCGATATAATTTGGACGAACTTTTTTTTTTCGAGATTTGTTTTAATGTTAAAATTTGCGTATCAAAATATCACATGTGATTTGTATGTTGGGAATCACGTGTGACTTCACAAATCACATGTAATTTGTATATTAGGAACCAGTGTGATTTTTTCAGATGAAAATTTCAACACTAAAAAAAAAAAAAAAAAAAAATCTTTGAAAGTATATAGAAGTGCCTCTCTATAGAAAGATAATTTAATTCTCGTCGTGATGGTATGATTTATTTCACGTAACAATTATCGATTTGTAAGATATTTAATTCTTTTAAAAATGATGAAAGTGTGTTTTTTTGTTTTGATAAAAAGAATAGAGGGTTGTAATTGGTTCATTGAGTCTAGAAAGAAAATAAGGTATATAAGGCTGGGCACAATGGTGACCCAACTTGACCTAAGTTTCCAGCTACCACATTAACTTTTCTCTCTCCAGAGACCAGACATGACCCAAGTGCCACAGTATGATTGTATGCAAGTTTCAAACGGTACACACATGTTTAATATCGGTCAATTAAACAACCGATTGTTGTTTTACTTGGAACTCGACCGATGTTTGCACTAGTCTCCACATTGTAGACAACCAATATCCATATATGTTGAGATGGACGAACAACCGACTTTTCACGGGCCACTGTGCCCAGCCTAAAGAACTTTCTATGTCATTCATTTGTTCATTATTTATAAGTCAGAAACGTCATATGAGTCATCATAGATATCTATACTATCTATAATTGAAAACCAACTATTTTTAAAGTGAAAAGTGAAAACTTAATCTATTTAAAAAAAACAAACTAATACGTGGCTGGAAACTTAATTATGTAACAATTAGCGAAAACTATTCAATCATTATAATCTCGGAAAGTATTTAATTATATAATGTACACGGCTGAAAACTTATGCCGCTATAAAATTTCGTTGCACGGATACTCGTCTAGTGATTATTTGATATATTTCTAAACCAACCCAAATTTAGGGGATACAAATTTGTCAAAAGTCTTGTCGAAAATTACTCAACAAAAATATAAAATGTGACAAGTTAAAAATAGTAAAAACAATATGAAGCAAAAACTATTAAAAAAAATGTCTTATCTTGTTAATAAAGTAGGTAAAATTGCAAAAAAAAATGTTAAACATAAATATAAATTTAAACAATACAAAAGTAGTAAATGACAATAGATAGGTAGCAAAAAACAAAATTGTCTCGTCATGTCATAGTGGGTAACAAGGTAACGTGTCCTCGATAGTGTTACCCTTTTTTTTAAACTTCCTAATAGTATTCCTCTTTTTACTTTTCTCTCATAAAAAGAATAAGGATACAATAGATAAGATGGTCAAATTACACTTATGATTGTCAAGTCAAACTCGAACCTACCTTATTTTCAATATAATTTTACACTTAGGGTGCGTTTGGTTTCCTCCTAAGGGAATCAAACTATCACTATGAAAGTGATAGTTTGTGTTTGTTTAGAATGTCTGGGCCCACAACTATGACTATGAAAGTCTAATATATTCCATACTCCATATACAACTCTTGAGGGGGGAATGGATCTTTCATAGTTGAGAGACCCACCACTACTATCAAACTCATACCCATTGTCATTACTCACAACATACCAAACGCACCCTTAATTACTTATCAATCTTTAATTTTCGCTAGAATCACTAAAATCATCTGATGAGGCGAAAAGTGTACCGCTTTTAAGGGGTCATTTAAGCCCGAATTCGAGATTATTTGATCAATTATTCCCCTAAATCGTTCCTTTTGTCATTTTAGGTACTTTTGGAGAGAAATCTAGAAAAGGAAGCATTTTGGACGTTTTTGAAGAATAAAAGTGAAGAAAACGGCAAAGTCTCAAACTTCCTTGCTGGAACAGTACCTGATGACGTCAAGGTTTTAGACGTGACGGCGTCAAGAGTGGCAAAAGAGGTGGAAGTGGAAAATACACGTGACGATCCAGAATGTTTTTAGGCTTATTGGCCTGACGGCGTCACCAAGGCCGTCAGGGTCCAAATAAACGTGACGGCCCAGAGCTCATTCCTACATGACGGCGTCAGAAGTGGATCTAGCCAATACGAATTTCATCATGGCTGCGAGTTGACGGCGTTAGAGGCTAACACATGACGCCGTCAGGATGCATAGTCTATATATATTTTTCCAAATTTTCATTGTAATGTGTGGAACTTTGTGTGGGATATTAGGCCATAAACCCTAGACGAATTTTACAGCTTTTTCAAGGGTTTCAACCCCTTGATTCTTCTATGTTCAATTGAAGATAAGTACTTATTCAAATCATTCAATATGTTTATGTGTTGTGTGATTATATCTTACGCTTGTCTTCTCTTTAACATGCTAGGCTAGGTTTTTATTGTGTTTGCTTAGATGTAGTGAAACCTAGATGTTGATTATGGGTTGATTGTTTGTTTATAATTGTTACGGATGATTGTATTAGATGTTAGGCTTAAGAAAACTGGCAGACTTCCATTGGTAACTTGCTTGAACGTCTTAAGAAACATGATCAGAAGTGTACTACGATTTTTGGTTGTATTTAATGCGTAAGAGAATTCTAATGATCCCATGTTAGGAGCTTCTAACGGCTCGACATAGGAGTGAAGTATGATCTTATAGAGTTAGGGAATATTGTACACGGCCCTACGACTAGTATTAAGGAATATAACCCGCCATCCATGCAATTGTAACAAGCTAATCAACCTGTAAAAGATATCTAGGGAGTAATGAAATCTAAGTAAACACAACTTTTCTCATTATTGTTTCCACCACATTAGTAAATTAGTTTAATTTTCATTTATTTTATTTTATTTTGATTGCATCTTTAGTTAATTGGGTTAGTTGGCTAGCAACTAATTATTTCGCCCACTCCTTCAAAACCCGAGATTTTACTTGCTTTCCATAAAATATAAAAATACAAAAAGAATCATCCCTCACCTCTAGACCTAGTTTAGTAGGCTTTCTAATCCTAGCGACACTATTCCTGAGTTGAACGATCAATCCCCCGGTACTTGTCACTATACTATACTACAACGATGTAACAACCGTGGTTTTGGCAGGTCAATTTGACTGATAGTCTTGACTCGGTTGACGTTTGTTTGGTGTGTCTTAGGTGTTTGAAGTGATATAGGTGAGTTTTAGCACTAAATCCCTTTTATTTTGATTTGGAAAGTTTGGAATTTGGGAAAGTTCGTTTTGATCACCTTTGTGGTGTAGAAATAACTTGTGTAGTTTTGGTGTTTTTGTGATTTTTGCATGACGAGTATTCGTTCAAGTATTTGAGCGTTAGCAAGTTACGAGGAGTTTGTTTTTATGTGTTATGCTTATAAAAGAGTGTGAAAATCTATTTTTGGAAACTTTGTTTTGAAAATGATAATTTTCCGGTTTGTTGTAAAAACTGAGGTTTATCGCGTAAGACGTTAGGATTAGCTACGGGTGTTTATAAAATATGAAAAGTATGAGGTTTTGAGTGTTAAATAAATTTAATAAGAAAATAAAAATAAATATACATATATATGTAAAATTTTGGCATTTAGAGAAAAATGGGGAAAAAGAAACCCAATTGTAGCTCAATTACAACTCTAAGTTAGGTAATAATCCACTAAATAATTATAAATACAAAATCAAAGTTCTCAAAACTATTTTCCTGCAATTTTAGTCGATCCAAGAGAGAAAAAGAAGAAGAAAAAAAATTAGGGTTTATAATTTGGAAGCAATAATCAAGAATCGAGGTAAAATTCTTAAAATACATGTTCAATTGGTTGATTAATTATTCAAATTCATGTAATATTAAGTATGATGGATCTAGGGTTTGTAAGTTTCTGTAAATTAATTAATTAAAACATGATGGGATCAATTAATGATTATATTATGATGATTGGTGAAGAGAATTGAGTGTAAAACACGTTAGTTTATATGTTAGGATTTGGACAGAAAACTATGGCTGTAAAGATGTGAGTTTAAATAACAGATGGTGAAGAGTTAAGTCACTAATTTTAGGTCTAAATTGAAGTTTAATGAAAGAGCTTTCCAAAGAGACCATCCACAATTTATTTCAAGGTCGGAAAGTTGGTCTTTTGATTTTTCTTTGTTAAGGTGTCAAAGTTGTCAAACCAGGACAGAATTTGGGTAAAAGTTTTAGGGTGAGTTGTGGTTGTAAAAGTGGTATTTTGACTAGCCCTTCTGTAATAGTTAAGTCTTAGGTTATATTAGACTACCACGAAAAGGATTCGCGATAAAAACTTGTGGAAGTATTTTGTGTTGATCAAACCTTTTTGGTGTGCGTTCAGATCCGAATTTGAGTAGTTGACAAGTTTGATTTTCTTTCGAGTATTTGTGTGTGTTATTGGTCCATGGCCTTCTGGGATTTGCTTTTATGCTTATGAGAGACCATGGTAAATTTTTGGTGTGAGTTTTTTAGCTTTATTTTTCATGATTTCATGTGGGCGAATGAACCCAAAAATTCTGCGTTTTCTGATTTTTAAAGTGCAAGGGATTTAGTGAGTATTAAGTTATGGTGGTGGTTAGTACGGTGTATAGGAGATCCATGGTAGGTCATATGAGTCTTAGACATCCATCACATTTGTATTACATGGGTTGTATCTTTTAGCTTGACCTTGTGTAATGTGGATTATTTTTGTGTGCTATAGATTGTGAGTTGTTTTTTGTGGAAGCTGCGGAGTTTAAGGTGAGTTCATAGTCCCATATTTTTTTAACTTGTTTTAAACTTGGGATGGGAATGATGCTTGTCTTAAATGATTTGAGTTACAGTGATTATGTGTGGTATAAAAGCTTGGACTTATAATGTTATCGGAATAATGCTATGTGGTACATGAAAGTATGATTCCGATTAGGTTAGCGACCTAATTGATGCTGTGTGATATGTGATTCCGATTATGTTAGCGACCTAATTGATGCTGTGTGATATGTGATTCTGATTAGGTTAGCGACCTAATTGATGCTGTGTGATTTCCAATTGGCAGGATGCTTATCCTGTTGCTCGCGCATGCGACTCAATTGATGATGTGTTTTGGAGCGGGGGTCACGTTCCGGCCCGATGGTTGCCTTTTGTGTGATGATTGGTTTATGGATACATGTAGCTTGTATGATAACTATATTTATTTGTCCAGCTATGTTTTATAATCACAGTAAACTGGTTGCCTTGTGAGTGTATGTGTGTCTAAACCTATGAATCTCACCAACATTGTGTTGACGTTTTAAACATCATTTTCAGGTGAGCATTCTAAGGCTATGATAGAAGGAAGTGATTAGACGAGACTTTAGTTGCATTGGAAGTGGTTTATCTGTGCGTTTGGAGTTTATCATGTTGTTTTGGGGTATTGTTACGACACTTTGTGTCTGTACTTGCTCTATTTTTATTGCATGTAGTTATTCTCTATATAGACACAATGTGTTGTGATGATATCCATGAAGTTACACCCTCGCGTTTCCGCCGTGGCGGGGTGTGACAGATTGGTATCAGAGCCTTGGTTATAGAGAATTAGGTGGTTGAACCTAGACTATAACCTAGGAGTCCTTCATATAGTTGCATTTAGGATCTATGTGTAAGTATAGTATTTTATATGTCTATTTTCCTATATTTATGAGATGTTTTATTGAGTTTCGGACGTCTATTCTATCCCCTATACGTAGTATTGTATATATCGACTTTATTATATCATCTTCCGTGCGTAAGATTCTTCGTTGGACTACCGTTGTCGCTATCGGATGCGAGAGAAGTGGTCGGATGAAACGGATTAACTGCAGAATCCGAGTTCCCGATAGCATGTATCTATGTTCGGACAAGGAGAGGACGTTTATGGGAAACATTGGTGGAGAAGAAGTGGAGAGGTTTGGAACCACGGTGACTTCTGGAGATGGAGCCATTACCAAATACCCTTGGTAGTGTACTCACTTCACATAGGAAGGAGATGTGGTTTAGTCTAAACCTCGTGATTTGTATGCGCTTGTGAATCATGTGGAATTGGAAGAAAAGAATAGAGATGGTTTTTGCATGTTGTCGACTACCTCAACACGTAGGAAACATGAATGGGTGGTTGAGTAAAGATGAAAGGGAGTTAGTATGGAATGGTGTGGATTCGGATCTAGAGTCCACAGCGAGTAGTAAGTTGAATTGATCTGAGTGGGGAGATAAGTGCGAGAGTGGAGTTGAGCCATTATGCGCCGTCTTTTGTTTTGTGTTATGTTTTGGAATTTGTATATTGTCTTTTGCCATCTGGAGCCATGTTGGAGCGTGATTACTCTTGGATATTGGATCGACCTTATCCAAGAAATTTTGATTATAGAGTTTACGTAATCGTTGGAATTGTTCCATGCGAGATGATTGTTTGCGACGTCTTTTGTTTTTGTTTGCATGTTTGTTTGCATGATGTGTTGTCATAGGAGGGAGTACACTTATGAAAGGGGGCATAGATAATTATGGTGGCCAACATAATTATACATGTGTCACGACACAAGTGGACGTGCAAGTATGATGGCATGGATTGCATGGTGTATTAGGTGCTATGTGGTATATGTGCGTTATCATTGAGATGTGTGGTTTTGGAAGTAAGTATGCGTGTCGAATAGGCTTATAACTATGGTCGCGAACATAATTATAAGGGTATCACACATGTGGACTTGTGACCAATATTGCATTGATTGATGTTAGTTGTTATATGTTGTGGTAGATGGTATGTGATATAATGTTGGTGATGGCTGTATGGTTAGAGAAGTATTCTCTTAACCGTTTGGGCAGTCATTATATGTTGGGGTGTGTAGGTGGTAAGATTCCATCCTACCTATCATATGTTGATACCTCAATTATCGGTGGGTACTTATGTGGTGGTATTTAAGTTGATTCGTTTGCTAGACGCTCCGTTTGTATACCTAATTCTTTGGTTGGAATTCCCATTCGTACCATGATGGTACAGATGCCATATTCTTTCTATTTGACGTTGTGATAGGTGTTGGGTAATCGAATTCGTTTTGTTGGATACTGGTTCGTTTATTTGGTTATTCCATACATTCATTCCGCGAATGAATGTTATACTATTCTTCGAATGTTGTTGGTTCGTGACGAGTTGGTGTGGATATTTGATCCCTCATTTACACACACCAATTGAATTTTGTGACATGTTTTGTGACCTTTTAGTATCGGTGTTTTTTTTCTATGATTTTGGTTTGATTGTTGCACGAATGAGTCTTTGCGTTCTTCGCTTGGTTTGCAATGTATTTGCGTGAGTGTTCATTGGTATGAGTTCGTTTGATGATTAATTTGATTACGTGATTCCTCCATGTCTTTCGCATTCATATAAGAGGTTGTGTTAAAGTCCTTATGGTATTTTAAAGATTCGTTTTGGGTATTTTAAGGTCATTTGTTGGAAACTATTATTTTTATGGTGAAAAGGAGGTGTGGGAAAAAAATTGTTATGTTGATGTCTTACATAAAATGGTTTATATATATTTTATGAAAAAAAAAATATAAGTTTAAGATATGTCTTGTGGAAAACGGTGTTCATTTGTTTTTGGGAAGGTCGAGTATGGGAATAAGAACTGTCTATGGTTCTCATTTACCAAACTTGTTATGTATTTGGTTCATCGAGTGTTTTTTTTTTTTTTTCGTTGAGGTACGCTTGTGGATGTTTTATGGGTATGTGTATTTTATATTTTCTTTGTATGGGTTTTCGTGAACATTTTATCCGTGTCTACTTTTATCGGGAAAATTTTCTCCTTGTGTTTTTCTAGCTTTGATTTTGATGTTCGTTACTTTCGTTAGTCGGTAATTCGTACCCCTTTTGAGTTCGTTAATATACGTTTTAGTTCGACCGGTTTAATGGTTCGCGTCGTTTACTTAGGATAGATTGTCGTTTTGATTATAAATTTGTTCGTTGAAAAAGAAGAGGATGTTTGCCAAGTATCCAAGTGAGAAGTTCAGCTTCAAGATGTACGTTCTTCAGGCATCGCGGGGGTAGAAGAACCATATGAGGAACTATGTGATACGTGACTTAAAGTTGGGAAGTAGAACTTGGAGATGATATTTGTATCGATCAGAAAGTGTTATCTACACAGATCATAAGAACCTTTAGCATATATTTGACAAGAGTTTAATATATGTTGAAGCGAAGTTGGGTGTGGAATTTCTTAGTGACTACGATTTTCTGATTCGCCACTGTCAAGGAAGGGCGGACATCGTGGTAAGAGCGCTGAGCGGGAGCGAACGAATGAAACTTGGATGTTTGTGAGCAATGATTATGATAATTCAGTTCGGAGTTGAGAAGATGATATTGACAGCCTAGAGAGAGAGGTTCAAGGATGAGAACAGGTAAGAAGAATTATTACTTGGTTTAGACCAGTAAATGGAAAGGAATGAAGATGGACGATTGTACTTTGCGGACCCGCTAATGATTTCATGGAGAGGAAGCTTAAGGACATCGATCATGCAAGGTATAAGATACATCCGAGAATGGATAAGACGTATTATTACCTTAGCAAGAGATGTATGGAGGAGTTGGTGAGACTTTTCGCTCAGTGAGTTGGTAAAGAACCATAGGGTGTCGCGTTGATCATCAAGAAACATGATGAAATACTTACTTCGCGATAGTGGTAAACGTGTTATGGAGTCTTGAGACACGTATGTAGTTGAGTACGACTTATCATTCTCTAATGAGTGAACTAAGTGAGCGTACAAATCAGGCGTTGGATGGTAAGCTGAGAGCATGGGTGTGTTTGATTTTGGAGGAAGCCGGGGTATACATTTACCCTTAGCCGAGTTCTCCTTTATAAAAAATTATCATTCTAGTATGGAGTATGTGTCGTGTGAAAAGTTGTATGGAAGGTAATGTAGGTCATCTTTTCTGTGGGCAAAGGTTGGAACAAGCTGTAACACCCCCAAATTTAAGTTTGTCGCAGCGGAAAAGTAATTTGGGTGTTACGGTGAGGATCGAAGTTTTAACCACATAAAACGGTTTAAAAGAAACGTTTTAAAAGTTATTTGTCATTCAAATAATAATTTTGATAAAAGATGAACCATTTGATTTAAAATCTTATGGAAAGATATAAAGGCTTGTAAAAATGACAAATTTGATTTTTACACCATTTTAATTTATCAGAGTAATAAATGCCCACTCCGTGTCTTGTCCTGCTCCGTTAAATTACCTGAGATACACATGCTTAAAAGTGTCAACACAAAGGTTGGTGAGTTCATAGAGTTTTAGGAAAAACCCTTTATTTTGTTAGATTTCAGGAATATTTGGTATTAAATAAATACAAACAGTAATGAAACAAGTATCGAGTATATTCACAAATAAATCATATAAATATTCAATCACATTCAATAAAGAATCAATAATCCTAACATGAGCTGGAAACTCATGATGCTAATTTAATTAGATATACAATTCACGTATGGTCAAATTCCTATACAGCTGTATCTAAATATATGTTGAAAACATACATTTTTCCTTTATAGATATTGCACCAAGCCTCATGACACACAAGCTTAACCAGAAGGGGTGTTCTATCAAATCAATGACAGATTTTGCCCTCTAATAATAGGTGATTTGCCAATTCCTATTTGTCTACGAATATAGTGTATCACGACTAATACGACTAACCAATTGCAATTGGCATTCCATCAAGTATTAGTGAGACATGGGGTCAATCCTTAACAGGTTTCGAAGTTGTTCACTATATTTTCGCCCACTTTACATGTGATTAATGGCTCATGATTGAGGGACTTTATGGCGATAAGCTAACTTAGGCAATATCAAGGAATAATGGGCTCATTTAGAATAACATCATGTAATCAAGTATCGTATCACAGAAATCAATTTGAAAACAGTATCGTTTGAGTATCAGAAATTCAGTTTAAGTATATCGCCAATAACACATATATATCAGATATCACAATAATCGAATTGAAAACATTTTCATATGAGTATCAGTATTTCAGTCAAGTAATTCATCAGTAAAATATATATATCACATACCACAATAATCGAATGGAAAACATTATCATATGAGTATCAGTATTTCAGTCAAGTAATTCATCAGTAAATTATATATATCACATATCACAATAATCAAATTGGAAGTATTATCATACGAGTATCAGTATTTCAATTAAGTATTTTGTCATGTATTGTATATATCACATTTTAAATCACAAACCATATTAATAATTATCAATTAGGAAATTGATTTGAATTATGTATTTTATTCATATACTTATCAAGTTATCAAAGTATATGTAAGCATGTATCTCCCCCAATGAGTTAAAAATAATTATTGGAAATGGGGCTATGACTCACCTGGATTGGTTTAGAAATGATGAAAAGTAAAGTAGGATGAGATTTATGGGAACGATTATGGAAACGTCTTTGATACGGAACCTGATAAATAAATTTATCAGATAATATAACCAAATACTATTTGGTAAATACGAACGAATAACGAATAATTATTATTCGTTATGACGAATAGATGATGTGCAGTGAAATTATTATGCCATGCATGATATGATAAAATACTATATTTAAAATATCCATCGTAGTTTTACCTTTTTAATTGTAAGTAATAATATTAACTTTTTAGATATCGTTATATATATATATCATTAACGTAAAAATAAATAATATATATATATATATAAAATGTAATAAAATGCATATGACGTGATGGTTGCCGTAAAATAGAAAATAAAATAAGAATGTCAAATAGATTATGTGTAGTCCTTGTCCTTTTCCAATTTTACACTTTTGATACTAACGGCGTTAGCGTCACACCGTTAGTCCTTTTCGTATATAATTTACATTTATTGTCCACTACTTGTCCAAAATTACAATCTAAACTTGGAAATTAATAACATGTCATTTTATAACCTATAGTTTCTGTTTTTACCATTTCAGTCCTTATCTTTCTCGATTTTGCATTTTTAGTTCTTTTAGGTGTCGTCGCGTTACATTTTTAGTCCAAATTTACAATAATGATTATAAAAAATTTATAAAAATTTCCGTAGCTTATTTTATTAATTTTAAGCTTATTTTAACAGCTTATTTTATGAAAAGCTTATTTATTTAGCTTATGGGCCTTAACGAATTAAAACAAAAGCCCATTTAAAAATTTAGAGGCGAGGGCATGAAAATTGTTTTGGGCTTGAACTTGGGCTTCTTTTGTGATTCCAAAAATATATTTTATAAGCCCAGTGGGCTTACGGTTCTTAAATTCTTGTTGGGCCTTGGTTAAGCCCACTCGACAAAATAAAGTTTTTATATAAATTTTGAAGTTAAAAATTGTTTTGTGTCGATTCAATATGGCTCGATTTGTATGTCAAAACGTGATTATTTTTGTAAGTTGTGTAAAAGAATTTAATAGTTTTCTAGGTGGTCTATTAGGTCGAGTAAAAATATTGGGTGCTTGTTACGTGAAATTAAAAGTTACACGATGCGTTTGTATGGTGTTTGAATCGTTTGTATATATTGAAAATATGGAAAATTTACTAAGTGTTTTTGGTGCAATTTCATACGATGTATTATGGTTCGAAATGATTTATTTGATGCATGTAACGTGAGAATAAACGTGAAGTGTGTGTGTTACGTGACTCCTAGGCCTTCCCAGATAGAGGCTAGTCACGTTTAGTGTACTATATATAAATATGTATACGTAAACTATATATAAAAGTAGATACGATCGAATAATAATAAATATAGTGCATGACTAAAATTTAACGTGTGAAATGGAATGGAAATGATTTGAAATAACTTACAACACCTTAGAGGTGGTGAAGAAACGAATAGGAATGAAGGAAACACAAGAAACTAATATATTCGACTATGATTCAAGGATATAATCGAATATATTCAACCCGTTCCTTTTCTCTTGCTTCCAAACGTATGCTAACTTATTCCTACACTAATAGAAATGAGTTTTTATGAAGAAAGAATGCAGTGAAAGTGTTTGATAATGAAATGAAGCAAGTGCATGCATGAGATGTATATATGTATCAATTGAATGAGTCGTATCATTTGAAATCACTCAAGGAAACATAGAAACTATGCATGTCAGTATTACTTGGCTTCAAGGACAATTTATATGGTTATAATATAGGATGTGAGAGCACAAATGATGGGAATTGTTTTGGTGATTCACACCCATGTCGACATCATATATATAACCATAAACGATTTGCTTAATCTCGTACAACTCGATTATGGTTGATCATAAAGAATATTTAAACATGAAAACATGCTTGAAATATTATTAGGATCATTTAGAAACAAACCGGGATTAAAACGGTTAAGAAATGAATATTTTATGAATCGATTGAATTGAATTTTTGTTCGATCACTTTGCCACTTAAAAATGTATCAAACGTCGTCCAATGAACTTGTGATTTGACACACTAATATTTGGCTAGGTGGTGAACGAGATGATGCAAAAATATATAGGTGTCGTGTGCACAAATTGAGAATAAACGAGGCGTTTTGGAGCTTGCTTAGTCGATTTATATGAATTATTAATAATGGAAATGGGTTTAATTTTTGGGCCGGTTGGGCTTATGAAAGATCAAGGGCCCGTTTGGTTTTGTAATTAGTGTTATTAATTAGGATTAGTGAATTATTAATATTTTGTTAATTGTGTCGAGAACTTGTTTTGTCGTTTGACGAATTTTGCAATATCGTAATCGTGACCATTTTAATATACTAAGAAAATTTTAAATTTCCCCGTAAAAATGGTGATTAAAATAATGACAGAGATTTATATATAATTAAACGTATTTAATTATATAGATTTTTGCGAGGTTTTACAGTACCCACATGTCATTTTGAATTTCGTCCCGAAATTCAAGTTTAATGTGATTACTTGAGTAAAGAATTTTTGAACAGAGGTTGTCGAGAGATTTTTATTCCTAAAATTAAGGAAACGGGATTCAGTTAGATTTACCTGTACTAGACAAGATAAAATAACTGATGTATTTTAGAGATGTGAATATTGAGAAGAGTGATCATGAATAGTAGAATAACGGCTAGTGAACAATAATTACTAACGGTCATGTCTACCAAAATAAAATAAAGGAAAAATATTTCCAAACCCTTTTAAATACCACTGGCATACTTGGGTTTTTCACACACACACACAAAACACTCGATGCCTTGCAGACTTCCACATACCCCTGAACAATTTCGATTGTTTATCAAGGCAGAAACTGAAAATAGCGATGTGGATCGCCAAAATACTATTGTGGAAGCCATTAATCAATATGAGATGGCAAGACAATTGTATCAAGAACTTAGAGGACGCTATGTGAGATGCACAGATATATCGGCGGAGAGGAGGCAGGTGATTGATAAATTCTTGGAGGATGAGTGCCGCAAGAACGCCACTGTTATTGAATCGTTGAGGGCTTGTGTCGGTCAGACTCAGGCCCAGATCTCCAATAAAATTCGTTGGAGTTTTGAAGAAAATTTTGGTGTTGTTAGGGTTGAACAACAACAACAACAACGACAAAATCCACCACCATCACAACAACCCCATTATGGTGCATCAAGTTCATCCGCACCAAGAGTTGTTGAACAACAACAACAATTGCCTCATCTGGATCACTTCCAGTTTAGCTTTGAGGAAAATGTGGATGTTGGTGATGGTGATTGGACTTCTGACATGGAGCGGGAGCTGAGCAGGTGGGTGGCACAAATAGAGGAAGAGAGGTTGGCGAATCTTGATCCTTAAGATGATGGTTGTGACTCCAACAACTCTCAGATTTGGGATTATCCAACCTATCTTTGAAGTTTAGGTTTATGTTTGTTAGGTGTTTTTAATTCAGTATTGTTTGTAATGTTAAGTATATTTTTAATAATATGATGTTTGAATGTTTGCGTTATGAACACAATTTGGAAGAAAACTCATTAGATGTCACTTTTAGATATTTATCATGAATTATAAAAATCTGTGCGGGTAACCTACCCGTTAAACAAAGAGCTTTGTTGATACAGATTTTTACAAAGAAAATTTTGGATAAGGACGTAGAGTAAAATTGCCGGATTTTCAGCCTTTGGGAATGATGAAAGTCATTTTGTCTTTGTGTAGTGAATAGGGAATGTCTGTGGGTAGGATAGTAGTCTACGGCTACCGCCTTACATATCCCACATTTTCCTCTTCACTACTCATATTTCTTTCATCCAAAGATTTTAAAATGTCATACACCCATACCGTTCCCAAAATTTTGTATGTTGTTGAAGACATTTTCTTGGCTCACATCCCAAAGGAAGATTTGGAGTTTTTTGGGGTTTGATTATAGCACTTTTTGTGCAAATTTTGGTTTTGATTATTAGTGTGGATGAATTATGAGGTAAGAGATAGTGATATTTTTCATTAGCTTGGCAAGTCAACCAATTGGTTATTCCTGCCTTACCTAATGGTATTTGTGACAATAGCATTATGAATGTTAATTGTATCGTTGTGTATTAATATATGGAGTTTTTAATGAAATTTAGTGGTTCTTGGTTTCATATGCTTGTTATTTCAGATATAATTAAACCTATTTATCTATATTTCGTTATTTACATAGAGAAGCGTCCCAAATTATGTAACTAAGGAAATATAGACTCATGGTTTAATGATGTAAAATTTCTTGATTTGAATAAAAGGGCGTCCCAATCCATTCAAATTAAGACATTGTAAATCATATAAAGATTCTGACTTAACATCCATACTAATCGACAAGGTAATTTATGCGTGGATTTTTGTTATTTGTATGTAAGGATCTTCAGTATTGATTTGCCTGAAACGGTCAGATAATTATTGGTCAACCACTTGTGAATGGTCAACTATAATAGTCAAACAGCTTAGGCCAATGCTTCCGTGGAATACAGTGTTTCCCCAGGTCGTAATGTCCCAACGAGGTTGTGATGGTATAAAAACGAATATGTGATCAGTGATTATGAACAAGAAGGGTATAAATGTGAGTCTGTGAGTGTGGGGTGGTTTTGGGGGGAAGAAAGGGTAAAAGGTGGGTTTGACCGGATTTTGACCCGGTTTTATTATTTAAGTAGGATTGGGCCTGGTGGTGTATGGGCTTGGGAATAGGAAGGGTATTGGGTGGGCTTTGGTTTGGTATATGGATTGGATTTTGGGTATTTTTAATAAGGATCCGTTTGGTTTTTTTAGTAATGAATCACAAGGACCAATATTGTAATTTCGTGAAAGTTAAGGGTCTGAAATGGCAAGTTTCCAAAATATATTCAAAGGACTATTCTTGTCATATGTGATAAACCAAGGACTATAATTGAAAATTTTTTCCATTTTACACATCAGGGACCAAAGTTGCTAATTCACCAAACTTCAGGGACTAACTATGTAATTTCACCAAACTTCACACCAAGGACCATTCCTGCAAAAGATTAATAGCACAAGGACCAAAATTTATTTTTCTCAAAGTTTTTACATCCCAGGGACCATTTATGTCAATTTCCAAAGTATAGGGACTAAACTTGTAATTTTATGAAACTTTACACCAAAGGACTAAATATATAACTTTGTGATTAAAAAGGACCTTTGGTGACTTTTTCAAGTTTTTAGAATAACAGGGACTAGTTTTGACAACTTTTGAAACTTGAGGGACTGAAACTGCCAATTATGCAAACTTTGTACGTTTTTCATCTGTTTTTGATTATTTTGCATTTGAAACATATAAAACACACTTCTAAGTTATTTTCAATATTTTAATGCATATTTGAGTGTTTTTGGATGTTTTGGCAGCTCAAATTAGTATAAAATGATGAGTATTTAGACACTCATCAATCCCCCACACTAAACTATTGCTAGTCCCTAGCAATCTTTTGAGAAAAACTTAATGGATTTTGTAAGGAATTAATGAAGATACTGCTAACAGGTACTGCTGACAGGTTCCTGCGGAAGGCTTAGTGACTTTCTGCTGATGACTAGTTCCTGCGGACGTATAGAGATCCTACGGATAGAGTTTAACCGTGGATATAACTTATGAATTTTAGGACAAGATATGTAGAATATCTTTTATTGGTTTATTATTATTCGTTTCTTGTAAGAAAGGTTAGGGTTTCCACTAGTATATAAGGAACCCTAGGTCATTGTAATACGTACAAGTTTTCTAGTACGAGTTTCATTAATAAAGTTTATCGATCCATAGAGGATCAAGTTTAGTATAAGTTTTTTTTTATATTCCGCATAATTACAATCTCACAGAGATTATCTAACTTAGTCTAGCTAGTGATTACATTAGTTGGCTAACGATCTATTGGCTCGTGATCTATCAAGGTATAGATCCCTACAAGTGGTATCAGAGCCACTAGATACTCTCTGTAACCTCTACACAATCACATAACTATTCATTCAGTACCAATGGGAGACAAACCAGGCGGTGATGTTGCTATCTCAGAAGCAGGCTCTCTCACTCAACAACTACAACATGTGGCCTTCTCTAACAGCAATGCAAAACTTCCTTTTCTTAGGAAGGATGAGTATGAGATCTGGGCCATGAAGATGCAAAACTGGATTGCAAGGGTTGACTATAACCTCTGGAATGTTATACTCAATGGTTGTCGTCCTAAAAAGCAAAGTGTTGATGTTACTGGCAAAGTTACTATTTTGGAACCTGTTTCTGCTGAAGAAATTCTTGCCATTCAAAGGGAGAACAAAGCAAGAACCATATTGCTGCAGGCAATCCCTGATGACCACATGGGAGATTTTCATTCCATGACTGATCCAAGAGAAATCTGGTGGGCCATAAAAACTAGATTTGGTGGGAATGAAGAATCAAAAAGGATGAGAAAGAGTATGTTGAAGCTGGAATTCCAAGAATTCAAGATTACTGAAGAGGAAGGTCTACACAAAGGTTATGACAGGTTTCAGAAGATTCTGAGTCAATTGAATCAGCTTTAGCCAGACCTGACAATGAAGAAGTGAATTCCAGGTTTTTAAGAGCCTTACCTCCCTCATGGTCTCAAGTGAGTATATCATTGAAAACCAAAGGTGGCTTGGACTACCTCAGCTTTGATGACTTGTACGACAAACTCAGAGCTTTGGAAGGTGACATAAAGGGATTCTCTCCGTATGCAGCAACTCCTTCACAATCTCCATTTGTCAGTTCTAACTCAAACTACATGCCACATACCTATGCAAGTCCATCCCCAGCACCACAGGTTTACTCAAGTCCATCCACACCAAGCCAAAGTCTTCCAATGACCACATTGTCTTTTTCAAGTGCTAATCCAATAACTCATCCAAAGATTAGCAATGTGATGGAAGATGTACTTCATTCATTTGTTGCCGAAGTTGATAAACAACAACAAATAGCTTATGAAGACTTTGAGCAAATTGATGAACTTGCTTTGGAAGAATTGGACTTAAAGTGGCAAATGGCTATGCTATCTCTCAAGGTTAGAAGATTTGAGCAAAAGGTTGGTAAAAATCTCAATGTTGAAGGAAGAGATGCAGCTAGGTTTGATAGAAGGAAGGTGAAGTGTTATGCTTGTGGAGAAATTGGTCACTTTGCAAGAGAATGCACAGCCAAAAAGGGTGAAGCCAGTACCAGGTATTCAGCATACAAGAAGAAAGAAGTGGAAGCTGGAGAATCAAAGGCCTTGATCACTGCTATAGACACAAGTGTGGACTGGAATGAGCATGAAGATGCTACAAGAAGCTCTCCTCAAATTTCCTGCATGGCTAGTTGTGATGATAGCTTTGGTCTCATGGGAATCTCTCCTCAGGTATCTACTTGTGCTTGTGATTGTGATTCTAAATATACAACTCTAAAAGAAGCTTATGATGATATGAAACCAAAATAGAATGCTTGTTTTATTGAAGCTGTAACTTATAAAGAAGCTTTTAAAACTTTAGAACAACAAAAGGTGTGGTTTCAACAGAATCAGTTAGCTTATGAGGAAAAGATTAGAGTTTTAAGTAGAGATTTAGAACGTGCTAGCAATGAATTAAAATTTTCTGAAAAAGAAAAAGCTAGAGTTGAATCTGAGAAGAATATTTTGCAAGAGAAACTTGATAAAGAAGTGACTAGGAATAAAGAATGGTTAATGTCAGGTGATAAATTAGCTAGTTGCTTATATGGTAGTCAAGCTATAAACTCTGGGATAGGTTTAGGGTTCAAAAAATATGTTGGCTTAGAGGCAAGGAATGATGTGGGTAAATCTACACCAGCAGGCTTAGCAAATTATGTTAAAGAAGGAGCTTTGCATGCTGTACCAGGACCTATCAGAGGTGTATTTATGCCTACTACCAAAACCTCTGACTTTGATGGTTCACACCATCTCTTTGGCAAAAAGTCTAAAGACTTGCCAAATAAGTCTGAAGTCCCTCCAAACTTAGGAACACCTAGGCCCACATCCCATAAGGTTGACTTACCAAAATCAAAGGAAACCACTGGCATTAGGATCAATGACTCCCCTGACACTAGAAGTATATCTAGTAATGATTCTAACAATTATGTCTCTTGTTCTTCCAGGGACAAGACCTCAGAGACCTCTAGTTATGCCAGCTGTGATTCCAAGATCAAGTCAGACTCACCCAAGTCCTCAATAAAGATTTCTAACATGTCATCTTACAAGTCTGTGGACTCTGAAGTTGCTACTGATGAAGTTCTTTCTCAACCAGCCTCTTCTGAAGACTTGTTATTTACTTCTTTTGAAAACAATTCCTTTCAGTGTTTACAAAACAATTCTATTTCTGATGTTTGTTTGAATAATTCTATGTTTAAGAAGACATCTTTTGGATTTAATAAATCTTATAAGAAAAAGAAGTGTTTTGTTTGTGGTAGCAAATTGCATTTAATTAAGGATTGTGATTTTCATGAAAAGAGGATGGGTGTTTCTGTTGTTAATAATAGACCTAGACAAAAGTGGACTAATACCAGTACCAAACCCTCAGTAGCTCCACAGGCTAAGTATCATGTCAGCAGAATGTATTCCACTCCTGCTGATTGGCCTGTTTATTCCAATAGGTTGTTTTTAATAATAGATATATGAATACCAATAGAAATAGACATGGATCTCAACCATTTAATGGTGTTAATCATTGGTATGAATATACTGGCCAAATGTGTATGGGAAGGGGTTCTTGGGATTCTGCTGAAAAGTCCTCAGCAGATTGTTCATGGATAGATAAAAGACAATTAACTACAGGGAATCCAGGAACAATTGTGGACCTAACTCATCATCTTGGGATCATCAGAATGATCCACAGGGTAGGCTCAAGTCTTTCATGACTTAAGTCTCTTAATACTTGTTGTTGTTGTATATTAACTTTCTATGTTGTAGGAACATCCTCTTCTTAATAAAGACTTAGGTATTGTTGATAGTGGCTGTTCAAGAAACATGTCTGGTAATGAAGAGAAGCTGCATGACTTTGTGTCTATTAATGGAGGCATAGTGAGGTTTGGAAGTGGAGTAGGAAGGATCACTGGCAAAGGTACCATTAGAACTCCAAAGGTGGATTTTGAGAATGTCTACTATGTGAAGGAGCTTCAAGGATTCAATTTGTTCTCAGTCTCACAAATTTTTGACAAAAAGCTTCTTGTGCTTTTCACTGAAGATGGTTGTTTCATTCTTTCACCTGATTTCCAAATGCCTGATCACAATCAAGTATTACTAAAGGCTCCAAGAAACCATAATCTTTATACCTTTGACTTGAATGATGTCAAGCCAGAAGGTGATCTAACATGCTTGGTGGCTAAAGCATCCTTGGATGAATCTACAAAATGGCATAGGAGGATGGCACATGTTAACTTTAAGGTCATCAACAAACTTGCTAAAGATGGACTAGTTCATGGACTTCCTTCCAAGATCTTCACCAATGAGCATAATTGTGTGGCTTGTAACAAGGGAAAGCAACACAAAGCTTCTTATAAGGCCATTACTACTGTGAGCACAATATCAGAACCATTGCAGCTGCTTCACATGGATCTCTTTGGTCCTACATCCATCAGGAGTATTGATCATAAGTACTTCTGTTTGGTGATCACTGATGCTTTCAGCAGATTCAGTTGGACCTTCTTCTTAGTGACTAGAGATCAAACCTTTCAGGCACTCAAAGAATCTATGGCTCTAGCTGAAAATCAACTTAACAAGAAGATTAAAAGTATTAGGTGTGACAATGAGACAGAGTTCAAAAAATGCCAATCTCATTGAACTTTGTGGCTTAAAGGGTATTAAAAGAGATTATAGCACTCCTAGGACTCCACAACAGAATGGAGTTGCTGAAAGGAAGAATAGAACCCTTATAGAGGCTGCAAGATCAATACTTGCTGACTCTAAACTTCCCACTATGTTTTGGACTGAAGCAGTTGGTACTGCTTGTTATGTGTTAAATAGGGTGTTAATTACCAGACCTCACAATAAGACACCCTATGAACTATTGACAGGGAAGAAGCCTACCATTGAACACTTGAAACCTTTTGGTTATCAGGTGACCATTCTGAATACAAGTGATCACCTAGGAAAATTTGAAGGTAAAGCTGCTGAAGGATATATTGTTGGTTACTCAGCTCATAGCAAGGCTTATAGGGTCTATAATTTGGCTGCAAAGAAGATAGAAGAGACTCTTAACCTAAAAATTTTGGAGGACAATGTTAATGTTCAAGGAAAAGGTCATGTATGGTATTTTGACCTTGATTATCTTACAGATTATTTGGGTTATACTAGACAAAAAACTAACCCCTCTACAGGTATACAAGTGTCATCTTCTAACAATGCAGGTACCCTACAGGATGATTCAGACAGTGATTCAGAAGGTGATGAACCCACTATTGTTGTAACAACTCTACCAATCCAGATAGCAGATCCTCCTACCAAAGAAGCCTCTGATGCCAAATCTGCTGATGATGTGGAAAATTCAACCTATGCAAAAGTTCTTGCTAGACTCAAAAAGCAAGAACATGCAGCTGCTGAGGAAGCTAAAAGACTTGGTCTTGAATTTGCTCAAGACACTGAAGCCCTCTTAAAACAAGCTGCTGTTGAAGAAAGCAGAAAACCTAGTTCTGCTGATGCATCAGCTGATGCAGTTGTTGATTCTGCTGATGGAGATTCTGCTGAAGGCATTTCTGCTGCAGTTCCAGTTTCCACTGAAGTTTCCACAAGTTTTGATGAACCTTATGGCAGGTTTCCTACTCCCTCAGATCTTGCTAATGTTGAGCAAAGTGATGGCATTTTTCAATCAGCTTCTTATGATGAAGACTTTGCTCCTACTTTAACTAATCTTGATACCTCCATTGATGTTAATCCTGTTACAACTAAAAGGATTAACACCATTCATCTACAAGATAATATACTTGGTGACCCAAATGCCATGGTACTCACCAGGAGTGCCATTAAGAATACCGAGTTTGGGCAACGTGCATTTTTGACCTATGTATCCACTCAGAAGAGAGACAACCACACAGATCAGAAGCATTGTTTATTTGCTTGTTTCTTGTCTCAAGTTGAACCCACAAGCATTAAACAGGCTTTGAGTAAGCCTAGTTGGGTTAAAGCTATGCAGGAAGAGATGCAACAATTCAAGAATCAAGATGTTTGGGTGCTTGTTGATCTGCCTGCAGGGAAATTTGCAATTGGGACCAAGTGGATCTTAAAATGCAAGAGGGATGCCAGAGGTATTGTGGTCAGAAATAAAGCAAGATTGGTGGCACAAGGTTTCAGACAAGAAGAAGGGATTGACTACACTGAGGTCTTTGCACCTGTTGCTAGGGTTGAGGCCATTAGACTGTTTTTAGCCTTTGCCTCATATATGGGGTTTAAGGTCTATCAGATGGATGTCAAGAGTGCCTTTCTCTATGGCAAAATTGAAGAGGAGGTTTATGTTACTCAACCACAGGGATTTGAAGACCCCCATCATCCTAAAAAGGTTTACAAAGTTGTCAAGGCACTTTATGGACTTCACCAAGCACCAAGAGCATGGTATGCTAGATTGTCTACATTTCTTTTGGAGCATGGATACAGAAGAGGAGCTATTGATAAGACCCTCTTTATCAAGAAAAACTCCAGGGACATCATTCTAGTACAGGTCTATGTGGATGACATCATCTTTGGATCCACAAAGGAAGCACGGTGCAGGGAATTTGAAGATTTGATGAAAGGTGAATTTCAAATGAGTGCAATGGGGGAGTTAACCTTTTTCTTAGGCTGCAAGTCAAACAACAACCTGAAGGGATCTTTATTCATCAAGAGAAATATGTTAAAGATATTTTGAAAAAGTTTGACTTTGAACTTTTAAGGACTGCTACCACTCCATATGAACCACCCAAGCTTAAGAATCCAAATGAGCAAGATGAGGCTGTGAATGTTCATCTTTATAGGTCCATGATTGGATCACTCATGTATCTCACAGCCTCTAGGCCTGACATTACCTTTGCTGTCAGTGCTTGTTCAAGGCATCAAGTCACTCCACTGACTTCCCATCTAAATGTTGTGAAGAAAATTTTCAAGTACATAAAGGGCCAACCCAAACTAGGCCTTTGGTACCCCAAGGGATTGACCATTTATGTTGGAGGCTTACAGTGACAGTGATTATGCTGGAGCTAATTTGGATAGGAAATCCACAACAGGAGGTTGTCAATTTCTTGGAAGAAGACTCATCTCTTGGCAGTGCAAGAAACAAACCATTGTGGCTACTTCTACAACTGAAGCAGAATATGTTGCAGCTGCTAATTGCTGTGGTCAGGTACTTTGGATTCAAAATCAGATGTTAGATTATGGGTTTAACTTTATGAACACTAAAATCTACATTGATAATCAAAGTACTATTTCCATTGTAAAAAATCCTGTTTTTCATCAAAGAACCAAACACATAGAAATTAGGCACCATTTTATAAGAGATGCAAATGAGAAGCATCTAATTCAAGTGCTTAAAATTCATACTGATGATAATGTGGCTGATTTGTTAACAAAAGCTTTTGATGGACCTAGGTTTAATCACCTAGTTGTCAATATTGGGATGGTTAACCCTTGAATGCTATGTTTGAGGGGAGGCATAAGCCTCAGGGGAGGCATATGCCTCAAGGGAGGATTGTACATGTTGTATTTATGTAGATTATTATATTTTCTAGAATTATGATTACTAACTTTGTTTTGCAGGTTATTACTCATTTTGTATATTATTCTGTTTTGTTGTGTTTGTGTGTTTTGTTTGAATGTCTAGTTTCAGGTCATGTTTCTGCTGACATTCAAAGATCTAAATTCAGTGGCATTAGATGTAAAGACATTAAAGTAAATTATTATTCATCAGTGGAAAGTCTGGTACATCCATTACAAGATCTGTCATCACAAGAAACACAAAATACATCAATCATCAACAACCAACCACTATCATACCACCACATCCCTAAGCTACAACCTAATCCATCTTCCTCTTCCCTTTACCCAAGTCCTTTGGGTCTGGCATTTTCTTGTGGATTCCTCTGGATTGCATGTCCTTGTTCTAGAGCTTGGGAGCTGCAAGACCAAGCACCACCTTCAATGGACCCTTCTTTCTACTTGAGGACTGTGGCTCTTCAGGGACAGAGATTCTTCTCATATCTGCACAGACTCTTTCCATTTCACTTGTTAAGAATGCAGTAACAGGGGTGAAATCAGGGACAACCATAGCTAGAGGATTTGGTGTTTCCTTAGCTTCAGTGGTTTCTTCTGATGAGGTTGGAGATGGACATAACTCTGAAGGACCTTCATTTAAGTAGTAGTATGATCTTTGTATTTGAGGTATGTCAAAGGTAGAGTCTGACGAATCAGAGGAGATTTCAATGACATTGGGGGATGGCTTCATGGTGTGAATGTGTGAAAGACTTTAGGATATGTTATTTGTGGAATGGTGAGTTGATTATGACTTGAAGACTTCTTTTAAATACTTGATTTGAGTTTACTGGGAGTTAATGTAAGTTAATGGGAGGTAGTTGAGTCAATAGCAATTACTAAGTGTGCAAGTTGTCCACTTAATTGGATTCTTCGGATGAAAGTCAATGGTTTGACCAACATGCTGCTGATACTATTTAACTTTTTGTTAAGTGTGTTCCTGCTGATGGCTTATTCAAGTTCAATTTATTCAGTGGAATGTTAATCAGAAGAATTAAAACAAGCAATAATTAACAAGGCAAATTTTATTGATTCTTCAGAAGTACAATACAAGATAGTGAAAATAAAAGCTTAACAACAAAGTTCCTATTCTACTTTGCCCTTGCCCTTGCCCTTGCCCTTGCCTTCCACAGTCTTCTCTTTGCCTTTGTTGTTGATGTTGAAGAGTCCTTGCCACTGAGGACAGGGCAAACCTAACACAACCTTTCTGGTCTTTGGCAATGGGGAATTCACTTTTCTTTTTCTTGGATGAGATGACTGAGGCTTCTAAAGGGTTGTAGGGTTGTATAGTGCATCATTATCATCATCTTCTTCATCAGAAGAAGTGAAGAAGATGAGAGACTCCTCAGGATTGGGAACTCTGTTTGCCCTCTCCAACTCATTACACCTTCTCTCCATCTCTATTTAGTACTCAAGATCATCAATTTCAGAGGGATATGGTGGAAGATCTTCAGATGATGATGAACTTGGTGCAGGTACATCATGTTTCTTCTTCTTGGCTTGTTCTTTTGTGAGACCACAGGGAAGTGTTGGCATTCTGAGTGGTGGTGGAGATGTTAGTGAGTCAGATGTATCAGAGGAGTCAGAAGAAAGGTTGATGATATGTTGATTGGAAGCCATGGATGTATTGTTAATTGGAGATATTTTAATTAGGGATTTGATTTGAAGTGGAGAGATTTGGGGATAATTGACTTTATTTATAAGATCCCCCAACCGCGTGTCTTTATTACCATTAATGCGAGGCAGTTTGGAGATAATTAAGGGTTCTTTGAAATTTGATTTGAGAGATCTTTTTCAAAGATATTTGGTTTCCACTGATGGGTAGATTCTGCTGATAGTTACTGCGGATGGTTCATGTTGACCATAGTCAATGTTTGACTATTTTCTGCGGATTGACCATTTGCTTTCAGCCGTTTGATTTGGTTACTACGGATGAGTCAGTTAATTGGGATTTGCCTTAGTTGATTATTGGTCAAAGATTTCTTTCCAATAATTCATATCAGTTTCACTCCACGATTGGTAACTTCTATAATTAACCAAAACGTGTATATCCCACTCCCAAATTAACTGATTCCCTCTCGCTATATAATTTCAAAAACCATTTCAACATCTTTCAGAACTCCCGACCCTAATTTCTAATTCTCAATCAATGGCTGAACTTTATTTCAAAGGAGATCATAACAAACATGCCTTTCTTGGTCGTGGAAAGAATGATGAAGATTATGTGGACATGATGGAATTTCTTCAAAGGTCCAAGATTTTTTATGCTCTGCTTCAGTACCCAAATGTTATTCATGAGTCTCTTGTTGTACAATTTTGGGAAACCGCTCAAATAAGGACTGTTGAAGATGGACCAACAGAGATTGTTGATGTCATAGATAGGGAAGAATATGTGGTTACTGAGTCTTTGGTCAGGACCAAACTACAGTTGGATGATGAAGGAGGGGTGACTAATTTGCCTAAGAGTGAGATACTTAGAGGGCTTCAGGCTGCTGGTTATAGTGGTGATGGGAAAGTATGGTACAAGAATCTGTTTTGTCCAAAATGGAGGTTTCTGACACACACATTACTTCAGTGCATGGGTTCTAAGTCTGGTGGATGGGACCAATTCTCAACAAACATTGCTCTTGCCATTGTGTGTCTCTCTCGGGGAGGAACATTTAACTTTTCTAGGTATATCTTTAATGCTATGCTTGAAAATGTTAAGGATACCAAACTTAAATATTTATTGTATCCTAGGTTTCTTCAAATCATTTTAGACATTGAGACCAATGACCCCACTCACTTGCCTGTTAAGGGTTTATCTAAAAAGTTGTTTACCCAAATGAAATTTAGATTTACTGGTGAACAAAGACCCTTACTTCAAGCTATGTTGCCTGGTGGCAATGCTCCTGATGATGTAGCTATTGATGCCCCGGTGGGCAATCCCCCTGATGGAGAAGCAGCTGATGTAGCTGTAGGTGGTCAGGATTCTCCTAATGCTCAAGCACCAGAGGATTCTCCTGATAGAACTGAAGATGCTCCTGATGCAAATGCTTCAGTTGCTTCTGATGTTCAGCCACCACCCTCTCTTGTACCTTCACCAATGGATATCCATTCTCCTGAGCATGAGCTCAATGAGAATTTAGGCTTTGACCATTCTGTACACTCACCACAATTTACAAGACTTCCTTCACTCAGCCCTTTGAGACCTCACTTTGAGGATCATGTAAATGTAGATGTAGATGTAGATTTTGATTATTCTACTCACAGGACCAATGATGCTTCCAATACCACAGATATCCCTGTTGGTGGAGCTGAAGGTTCTGTTACTCTCACTTCTGTATCAGCTTTGTTGAACAGGTATGTAACTAGGGTGGACAAATTGGAGAATGATCTGAACTTCACCAAAAAGAACCTCAGCAATGCTGTCCTGACTCTAATTGGAAGAGTTAAGAAGTTGGAGGGTAAGCTTAAGCAAAGGAAGAAACAAGGTGTGGTGTATGATTCAAATGAGCATTCTACTAAAGCATCTGATAACATAGACTTGGAAGGCCTTGAACTTCTTGCTGCTACCACTTTGGAAAGTGTTCAGAAAAATGCTGACATAAGGCCTGAACCATCTGTTGCTCCAACTGCTAATGTTGATCATTCTACTGATGCAAGTGTTCCAAAGGACTCCAGTGCTAAGAAGTATGCTGATGTTGCTCATTATGTCAGAAGGAAGCATTTTGCTGATAAGAAGTCTGATGATACTCCTAGCAAAAAGACTTCTACTGATGTTCCTAGAAAGGAATCTTTTCCTACTACTTTGCCAGAAGTGGGCACTCATGGTCCATCAGTAGATGTCCAAGCTGATCTTCCTCATGATTCTCCTGATAAGACTTTTGTCCCTCCTGAGAAGAAAGATAAAGGGAAATCTATATTGATTGATCAAGACATTCCTTCCAGAGTCAAATCCAAGGTGGAACTTGCTAATGAACAACTTAGTGAGAATGTTGTTGCACATTTGCAAGCTAAGGAGGATGCTGCAGTTACTAAAGTTCAGTTGGATTCGAAAGCTTCAGAAGCATTGGCTAGGAAAATTCAAGATGATTTGGATAAGATGGGACCTCAATTCACTACCACCTTGCCTGGTGAAAGAAAAAAGGAGCTTGATGAAATAGCTAAGAATCTTACTGTTGAACAATGGGAGAATTTGGCTGAACAGGCTGCTTCCAAGCCTAATTTGGGTGAATCTGAACTTGGAGTTGATAATCATGCTTTTGTTCAGATGATGGTTGAAAAAGGAAGATTAAAGAGACAACAGGAGGCAGAGATTCAAGCTAAGTATCAAAAGGAAAGACTTTGGACAAAGAATGAGATAAAGAAATATATGAGGAATTTTGTGAAGAATCAGGGCTGTTCTATGTTTGGTTCAGGCTGGAATCAAAAGAAGGTTTGGGGATTTTCAGATAAGCAGCTCACCTACTACTATGACAAGATCATTTCCAATCTTCATTCTTCTGGTATACATGTCCAAGATGTGTTGGAGTTTAGAGGAAGACTTTTGGATGAGCCTCAAGCTAAGAAAGCTAAGCTACAAGATCCTGCTGCTCAACCTGCTGAGCCTATTGGGTCTTTTCATGGTGGTCCGGAGAATGTGTCATTTCCTTCAGTCTTGTCTCAGAAGGATGATACTACTGATGCTCAGAAGGATGATACTCCTGATGCTCATATGGATGATACTCCTGCTGCTTCTCATCATGATACTGCTAAATCTCATCCTGATACCACTGAAGCTCCAAATGATGTTACCAATGATGCTTCAGTAGATGCAACAATTGAAGTGCTTGATGATGATGATTCTGCAGATGTTCCTGCTGATCTATCCAAACAAATGCCTAAAGAAGAACCTGCTGATGGTCCTTCTATTCCTGTTACTACTGGCACTAGGAGAAAAACTAAAGCTATCAAGAGGAAGGCTACAAAAGATATTTCTTTAGAGGATAGTACTACTTTTCTTGATTATGCTTCTGATGATGGTCAAGACCCTGTTGTATGGGAGAAAATTGTGAAGTGGGAACTTGTTGACTCTGAGCTTGGTCAAGGAAAAGTGAATGTCATAACTAGACAAGATGGAACTACCAAGACATTCTTGTTTCTGAGTCAGATTTTACATATGGTGGACAAACAAGATCTTCTCTCACTTTATGATTGGGTTACCAAGTACTATCAAACTCATTCCCCTGATGACATTGGAATGTATTTGATGGGTGATTGCAGATTCTGTGTAATTCTTATAAAGGTGATTCTGGTGTAAGATTTCAAGTATGGAAAGGTCAAAAGACATGGGTGGTTGAATATTGGAAGTTCTTTCCACTTCCTAATGTTCACATGATTGTAACAACCACTGGTAAGACCTTGTATTGCTGGGCTGATGTTCTATACCCAATCACAAAAGAAGTCATGAATCTCATGCTAGAGACAAAGTTATCTGTTCCTTTGGATATGACTGAGAATGATCTTCATCTTGCTGAACAATTGGTCAGGTTCATCAGAAGAAGTATTTTGACTAAAAAGGAACTGGCAACCAAGCATGGCATTCAAATGGATTCATATCTGCAATGAGTTGGTCTTGGTATTGTATTTTGTTGTATAATTTTTATTTTTTTTATTTTTATCAAGTTTAGTATTAAAAAAAAAAAAAAAAAAAAAAAAAAAAAAAAAAAAAAAAAGAAAAAAAAAAACTAACATCTTTGTATAGTTTTGTGTATGTTGTATGCAGGTTTGGTATTGATTCTTATCACACTCTTTCTGGTCATCAACTTGCCTGATGTTGACTATTCCATCAAAAAGTTGGCTAGTCCAAAGGGTACAGCTTTGGTAAAGACTCATCAAATCTGTTGATAGCTGTAATGGTTTGCTCAAAATCATAGGGTTTTCAACTCACCCATGCTTTGTTGCTGAGTAGTTGAAATGGTTGTCAATTGACCATGGATTTTTCCTTTATGGATTCCAAATAATTGGCTAGCCCACATGTATATGGCTTGTGGTAAAGGCAGTGGAAAACCATATTTGGTATTCAATTGACCAAGATGATAATTCATCAATAATTGACTAGTCCTGAGCAAACGGCTACAGGTAAAGACATATCAAATCCGTTTATAGTTGATGATTTGCTAAAAATCATGTGGTTATCAGTGTACCTTTGAACACTTGGCTACTCCAGTAGTGATGGCTATTGGTAAAGAGACATCAAATCCATTATTTTCAATGATTCACCTCTCACAGGAGTTAACACACCTGGATGTGATGAGAATAGTATGAAACTTATATGTTTTGATGTACATTTAGCCTTGTGTTGCTGCATAGAATGGTGCTTTTCACATGTTTGCTGATCATAGAGATTCTGCTTATGAAGATTCTTTGCTGCTGATGTTCAATTTCAATCCTCTGGTTTATGTTATTGGCGATCTATCAAGAAATCTTGAACTTAACTGTGCCAAATTCAAGATTAGGGGAGGATTGTAAGGAATTAATGAAGATACTGCTGACAGATACTGCTGACAGGTTCCTGCGGAAGGCTTAGTGACTTTCTGCTGATGACTAGTTCCTGCAGACGTATAGAGATCCTATGGATAGAGTTTAACCGTGGATATAACTTATGTATTTTAGGACAAGATATGTAGAATATCTTTTATTGGTTTATTATTATTCGTTTCTTGTAAGAAAGGTTAGGGTTTCCACTAGTATATAAGGAACCCTAGGTCATTGTAATACGTACAAGTTTTCTAGTACGAGTTTCATTAATAAAAGTTTATCGATCCATAGAGGATCAAGTTTAGTATAAGTTTGTTTTTATATTCCGCATAATTACAAGCTCACAGATATTATCTAACTTAGTCTAGCTAGTGATTACATTAGTTGGCTAACGATCTATTGGCTCATGATCTATCAAGGTATAGATCCCTACAGATTTGAAAAACTCTTTACCAAAAGCCATCACTTCTGGAGTAGCCAAATGTAAGAACTATGGCACACCTGATAACCGTGTGATTTTGAGCAAACCACCAGCTGTCAACGGATTTGATTTGTCTTTACCAAAAGCCGTTTGCTTCTGGACTAGCCAACTCTTGATGGAATAGTCAACATCTTGGTGAGCTGATTACCAATTATGGTTTTTCCACTGCCTTTACCACAAGCCATAATCTTGCGGGCTAGCTAACTCACTCGCTTTTTAGGATATGGCGAGTTGAGGTACCATACAATTTTGGGCAAATTGCAAGCCATAAACGGGTTTGAGTTATCTTTACCAAGAATCGTTTGCTCCTGGATTAGCCAATCCTTATGTGGGTTAGACATGGCGGACTGATAACCATTTATTGCGTTCTAAGTGAGAAAAAATTTAAAATTTTGGCTAAAATGGGGGTTCTTGATGGAACATGTGTTTAAATTCGTTAGAATAACGAATCTCCCCCCACACTTAGAACTGAATATTGTCCTCAATATTCAAAGTACCGGGTGTTAAACCAACACTTAGAATGTAAGAAAGAAAATATTCCATAGCCTTTATTTAAGTTTATGTACATTTTTTTTTAAAAAAAGAATATATACATATATACAACATGTGGGTTAGTATCTCCCCCACACTTAGGGTGAAAACCCTAAGTACATGCTACTGTTTTTGATTACCGAGTCGCTAGCTTGACTCGACCTCGAATTAAATTGTCCATGAGGAAGCTACTGTTTTTGTTTACCGAGTCGCTAGCTTGACTCGACCCCGAATTCATTGGTTCATGGGGAAGTATGATGTGGAAGAGACAATCTGCATCGGACTTTCATTCAAGATATTTGGATAAACATTTGAAGCACGTGAAAGTTCCACACCGATGAAATATATAGACACCCGGCTTACAAATGATACATGAAAATGCCGGGGTCAAAGATAGTGTCCTCATTCCCGAAGGAGTGAAGAACAGGAGAAATCACCTGGTAGGTGAAGGAAAGAAGAGAGATCTGAATAGCAATTAAGATAAGAACTTCCTCCTCAAGAAATGCATATTCAAGTGGAGGAGGCAAGTCCTTAAGCTTGATCTCAGGAAATTTATCAGTTTTCTCAACTGATTTGATTTCCTCATTATAAAGTTGTTTGGGTGGAAAAGGGGGAAATGGATCTTCGTTTAACAAACTTTCTAGAAAAAGAATGTCCCCCTCAGGATCAAGATAATTATCATCAACTTCGTATGAAATTGAACTATCTTCAGTCATAAAAGCCTCGAATTCGTCCAAATCATTTTCACTTTCCGGAGGAAGTGGATTGATCTGAGTGAGTTCAATCGAAGGATCATGAGTAGGTAAGAATTCTAACTCTCTCAAATCCGCTTCAAAATCAAAGACTTCATTTTCATCCCTTGGTGGGATGGGATCCATATGAGAGAGTTCATCAGCGAACTTGTAGGACCTTAGATATATCAACTTTAATATCAATATAAGAACTAGATGAAGTAAAGATGGTGACTTGATGTAAGATATGTGGCGTTAAGATTAAAGAGAATATAAAGATGAATAGAACTTTTATTAATAACACACACAATACACACACAAGCACACACCTCAAATGAGCTTTGAGGTGTTTATATAGTTAGATACAAGAGATGCCTTAAAAGGCTTTCCATGGGCTTGGGCTTGGACTTGGATTACATGTTTAATAAAAAAGGCTTAGATAAACTAACACATAACATATTAGCTTACCAAGACCAAGGCCCATTGACTATTCTAATAACATAAACTACGACACATTACAACGTTACAATAAATGAGAATGACCATCACTTTTTAATATAATATTCAATGCTAACAATCTCCCCCTAAGGGGTGGTCATTCGAATGACGCTCCACGTGATTAGGTCTACTTTGTTCTTTGTTGTTGACCATCGTGTGTCGTAGTAGAATAGTCTTTAGTCTTTGTTCCTTCATGCTTTGTGATCTTTGATGACTGACTTTTCATTGTTCTTTGTTCCTTTGTGATGTAGAACAATCTGCCTTTCGTCACTTCTGCGTCTGTGGTGGTTGTTCGCCATTCCAACATGCTCATACATCTTCAGTCTTTGTGATACATGCATTTGTAGTTCCCGTTCTTTCACATAGATCTTTGTCACTTTACTTCTGTAGATTCTTTCACATTGCGTAGAATCTTTCTTTGAACCTTTCTTTGCTTTGATCTTTGTGAGAACTTTCCTTTGACTTCGAGATGCATGTATGAGCACGTGGAATTTGTCGCCATGGAGATGAAGTGTCCCTGCATATAAACAGTTAGCAATAAAACATCTGGTACTTACAGATAAGAATTAGAGATTGTCAACAGCATAGTGTGAAGACTCCTTCTAACCCTTACCAAGGCCGTTCCCATGTCAGATACTCTCGAGAGAGCTTACAAGACCTACTTAGTAGCTCAATGACAGGGTGAGTCACTGGGGATCACTCCACGACTGTAGACCGTTTGAAACCACCGCGAACACTAAGCGTAACCCATAAAGAATTACCGAAGTGACCTACTGTCAGGGCTGTTTGATGTTGACCCTGGCTGGAATTTCCGTTCAATCATTGAGAATCACAAATGTGAATCCTCTCATAAATGTTCTGGCAGATTTCTAAGATCTGTGTAGGACTCTTAAGTTTACATCTGGCGTCCTTAATGTTGAACAACCAGTGTAGAAATATCATGTGTTCCTATGAGATCTTTTGATGAATCTCGGGGCTCTAGACTCGATAAGTGCACATTTGGTTTCCTATGCGGAGATTAGGGAGAGGTCTCCTGCTTCAATATCAACCATCTCTAAGAGACAGGTCGATAGATTACATCGGTTCCCCGTGAGAATGAAACAAGCTCTTTTAAGAGAACGTGAGTGGTTAAGAAGGTTTAGTGCAGTGCGTCACCGGGTCCATGACGTCTTGTCTTCAATACCGGTGTCACCTTAGTAACAACCAGTAGCATACGAATTGTACCCGGTGTCTGCCCTAAGGTTGAACATATGGAGGGCTATTTCTTTTCACCCTTTTTCATAACTTTTCTTTTTAATTCTTCAACCCCTTCTTTCTCCTTTCTCATTTTCTCCTTTTTTCAATCATACCTAAGGACTTCTAATTCTAATCTATTGGATTTGTCCTTGGGTAGATCCCTCCGGCTCTGGCGGATCATACGACGGTTTTACCTAACCTTAGTCACCTTATAACTCCATGACTATCCTATAATTGTTGCCATAAAACCATTTATTCGAAAATCTCTCAAAGTGTTTATGATAATAAAACACATTGTTGTTACCACTTTGAGAGTTTTGCAACTTTTGAAGGACTCCCCCCTTCACATGTGCTCATGGATATTTAAGAAATTTAAACATGTGAAAGGAGTTTGCACTTTTGAATTGATCCACTTTCAGTGAACATGACCGATTCGAGACACGCTTACATCACTAGTTAGACTAGGTTGAAGTTATTACCCATCCTGGTCAAGTCCAAAGAAAGTCTCTCGATATGGTACATTCTACTCAGACAAGTCCTATTCGAGACACGCTTACATCACTAGTTAGACTAGCTTGAAATTATTACCCGTCCAAGACAAGTCTTTTCGATTACTGACATTTTAAGCTTCGTCAATTCATTGGTACTTACTGAGTCGAGCTCTTATGAGATTCAGCCACAAACTTTAAACATCTTTGATCACATTTTAATCATGTCTTCTCCCTCTTAAAAATAGCATATCGTGATATTTTTGATATCAACTGATTAAGAAAAAGCTTTTGGAGAGAAAGACAGATTTGTTTTTGCATGATTTCAGAACATTTTTGTGTTTGTACTCCCCCTTAATGATAGCTTATTTAAAATAAATTTAAGGGTTTAGAGGGAGTTTTCTTGAGCACAAATTTTGAGAGATTTTGAGAAATCTTTTGAACAATCTTGAAAAAGTGCTCAAGAATTTTGTTTGAAAACGAGTTTATGTTTGAAATATTTTTCGTTTGGTTAGACTCGAACTTGTTGAAAAAGAGTTCGTCATTGAACGTACGAGTCCTTGATTTGAAAATAATCAAAAGTCATCGTTTAAGTACGGGTTTCGTACTGATGTATACGAAAGCCATTGTGAAGAAACTTTTGAGAAACGACATGTTTTAGAAAAACATTTTAAAGAACTCCCGTTCAAGCATCTGTACATGTCCGTATCATTGTTGAATGACATTTCTAGAAATGTACAGAATATTGATTTATACGAGAGACATGTCGTGAGAAGAATATTTTTGGATTTTTTGATTTTATATTGTTTTTGTATTTTTTGAAAATTTTATATTTTTGTATTTTGTTTTTGTTGGTTTTTCAAATTTTGTATTTTGTTTTTTCAAAAATATTTACAGCGAAGCGATTTTTAAAACTTTTTCAAGAAGATTCGAGAAGACGTTCTAGCTCCTCAGGAGTTAGGCTTCGCATGCCAATTCGTCGAACTAGATAGTCAAACCGTTCTTTTGGAAGGGCTTTAGTGAATAGATCGGTGAGTTGGTAATCAGCCTTAACGAAAAATAATTCAACAGTACCCTCTTCCACGTGTTCTTTGATGAAGTGATAGCGGACTTTGATATGCTTCGTCTTAGAGTGGTGTACGGGATTGCACGAGATGGCTATGACACTTTTTGAGTCACAATACATAGGTATTCTGTCAAAAGTAAAGCCATAATCTGTGAGCTGTGTCCGCATCCAAAGAACTTGGGCACAACACGCAGATAGAGACACATACTCGGCATCGGCGGTTGATAGTGCAGTACAGTCCTGTTTCTTTGACGACCAGCTTACTAGCTTTTCACCCAAAAATTGTGCTCCACCTGATGTACTCTTTGCTGTAACTTGATCACCGACATGGTCTGCATCTAAAAATGCTATTAGATTAAACCCCGAATCCTTCGGATACCAAAGTCCCATGTTAATAGTGCTTCGTAGGTACCGAAAGATCCGTTTAACCTCTTTGAGGTGAAGTTCGGTAGGCTTTTCCTGAAACCGTGCTAACAAACAAACAGCAAATTGAATATCGGGTCGGCTAGCAGTTAGGTACATGAGAGAACCGATCATGCTCCAATATTTCTTTGGATCGATTGGGTTCCCAAACAAATCAGCACCTATTTTTGGTGAAGTGACCATTGGTGTACCAACAGAATCACAATTTTCCATTCCATGTTTTTTCAAAATCTCTATCGTATATTTAGCTTGATTGATAAAAATACCACGGGGGGATTGATGTATTTGTAAACCAAGAAAGAATTTTAGTTCCCCCATCATGGACATTTCAAATTTACTTTTCATGAGATTTTCAAAATGTTTTGAATGGTTAGGATTGGTTGATCCAAAAATAATGTCGTCCACATAAATTTGAACGATCAAAATGTCATCTTTGAATTTTTTGATAAATAAGGTGTCATCAACCGTTCCTTTTGTGAAATTGTTTTTGAGCAAGAAAGATGAAAGTTCGTCATACCACGCTCTTGGAGCTTGTTTTAAACCATAAATTGCTTTCTTAAGCTTGTAGACGTAGTCTGGATGATCTTTGTCTATGAATCCCTCTGACTGACTCACATACACTTCTTCTTTCAGAGTTCCATTCAAGAAAGCAGTCTTAATTTCCATCTAATAGACTGTGATGTTTTTGTGAGCGGCATAGGCCAAGAAAATCCAGACTGCTTCAAGTCTAGCTACAGGCGTGAATGATTCTTCGAAATCTATCCCTTCTTCTTGTGCATAACCTTTAGCTACGAGACGAGCTTTGTTACGAATTACAGTCATTTCCTCATCCAGTTTGTTCTTCCACAACCACTTGAGATCAAGAACACGTATATCAAGTGGTCGTTCAACAAGTTCCCAACTGTCATGTAAATCGTATTGAAGAATTTCATCCTGCATCGCTTCTATCCAAGGGTATTCTGCCATTGCTTCCCAAATGTTCTTTGGTTCTTTGAGGCTGATTGAGCAAATGTAAATGCATAATTCGAGATCAGTGGCAAGTTGTCTCCTTGTCTGAACTGGCTTTGAAGGTTCACCAATAACATGTTCTATTGGATGGTCTTTTATCCATTGAAACGTAGAAGGGTACCTTGGGTGTAACAAATGTGTGTTAGATGGTTCTTGTAACCTTGAAGAAGATTCAGCAGAGTCTGTTGCAAACGGGTTTTCAAATATTTCTTCTTCTTCTAACGCATCATTGTTTGAATTATTTGTTGGTTATTCTTGAAAATTTGTGTTTTGATTTTGCTCATCAACTCTTGATAGATCAGTTTCAATAACTGGAGTTGCTGGAGTAGATGTTGATGATGTTGATGTAGTTGGTGCTTCAGCTTCGATTGTGGTAGATGCATCTTGTGATGGTGGTGGTGGTTGATGGTTTTGAGCGGGTGCAGCGGAATGTTGTGGAGATGCATTTGTCGAAGTTCCACCATAATATTCATCAAACATTAACTCGAAGAAATTTTCCAGTTCTTGTTCTAAAGGTTTGTCCGTGTTTGTTGAATGAGCTCCATTAGGCACGAGTCCTGAACTGATGTGTCCAGAAGTCTGCATGTTTGGTGCGGGTCCTAATATGTTATGATTAGAAGCCATTGGATTAAGCGCGGGTTCTAGAGCGTATCTCTCAGAAGCCATCTGTGAAATCTCGTCAAACTTCACATTCATCGTCTCCATTATCTTTTTTGTTCTTCTATTATACACCCTGAATGCCCTCGAGTTTTCTGAATATCCAATGAAGATTCCAATATCACCCTTAGCTTTTAACTTCCCTAGATCTTCTCTGTCATTCGTCGGATAGCACAACGCGCCAAACATGTGAAGGTAAGAGATGTCAGGTTTACGATTGTTCACTAGCTCATATGGGGTTTTATTGAATCTCGGATGGACTAGGGATCGGTTTTCAGTAAAGCAAGCAGTGGCTACAGCATCAGCCCATAAGAATAGAGGTGCACTAGAGAAAATCAGCATTGTGCGAGCAGCTTCCACAAGAGTTCTATTTCTTCTTTCAACTACCCCATTTTGCTGTGGAGTTCTAACAACTGATGTTTGATGTGTGATACCGACATCTTCAAGGTAAGTTCTTAACTCCTGGTTAGTAAATTCTGTGCCATTGTCTGTTCTTATAATCCTTACTGGAGCTTGAAGTAGAACTTGAATACGCTTCAGAAAGGTGATGATGATGCCTGGTGCTTCGTCTTTTGATCTCAAAAACTTTACCCAAGTGTATCTTGAATAATCATCAACAATAACAAGAATATACTTCTTCCCATTAAAGCTTTCAACTCTCATTGGGCCACATAAGTCTATGTGCAACATATGTAACCTTGCTTCCGAACTAGGTACGGTTTTGGGTTTATATGATGCTCTTTTACTTTTTCCTTGTTCGCATGATGGACAAAGGTGTTCCTTGGTGTATTTGAACTTAGGAAGTCCGGTGACAATGTTGTCTTTGGCTAACTTGTTGATCGTGTCGAAATTGAGATGGGATAATCTTCTATGCCACAGCCAGGACTTAGTTTCGGTTGCCCTTGTCATAAGAAAAATTGGTGATGTAGAAGCCATTTGGTTGATGTCGATAGCATACAAGTTTGTACCACGATTACCAGTTAAGAGATCATCACCAACCAAATTTCTAATAAAAACCGTGTTTCTCCTGAATGCAACTTCTAAATCTGCATCACAAAACTGCCCAACTGAAAACAAGTTGTGTCCCAACCCTTCGACGTAGTAAACCCGAGTGATTAAAAAATTCCCAAACTGAAGATCTCCGTAACCCTGAATAGCTGCTACATGATCATTTCCAAAGCGTACAGTTCCCATGAATTTCCAGATGAAATTGATTAGCAGCTTTAAATTCCCGGTCATGTGCTTGGAGCAACCCGAGTCGACGATCCAAAGACATATTTCGATAACCTGCCAAGAACAGAAGAGTTTGTATTTGGAAACCGTTTCAAATTTGGTTCCATGGGGTTAGGATTAAATTCCGAATCACACACATCAAAGGTTGCTACTTGTTTAGCTTGAGCTATTTCTAATTTGCCGTTCTGAAGAGTGAACTCTCTACCCGTTGGAATCCACATACAAAACTTAAGGTAGTTCCTAGGCATTCGACTAATAGTGGTAGACCTAAAGCGTGCAACTAATCTTTCTATAGATCTAGATCTAGCACTAGGTCTTTTTGGAACATTCTTCTGTTCAGGCGTAACATTCACATTCTTAGAAACACATTCATCGTGAACATCATTAGTTAAACATTTTTTGCATATTAAACAAACAGAGTCATTACATGCATTAGAACCAGTACTTTCGACATTACATTCAGATGAATCATGTTTCTTATTACAAAGCAATAAATTCCTAGGGTGTTCTTCTACTTCTTCAACTTTATTCTTGCTACTACTCGTAGAGGCAGACGAGACTCTATTGTTCCTTGTATTGCTCCTAGGCTTTAGTCTGCTGCTCCTAGAGGTGCTTTCTAATCCTGTAGAAGGTAAGGCACACACATTAGGATTTATATTGTTGTCCTTTTTAGCATCACTAGACTCTTTAGAATTATCCTTTTTGCACGCATTTGTCTTAGAAGTGGAGGCAGACGCATTAATGGGACTAATCCTAAAAAGGCCAGGTGCTATCACTTTTGGTGTTTCGACAACCGCTTTTCCTTTATCAACAATCTTAACATTTTCACATTGCTTGGGCTAGGGTGTTGGAGTGACTGGTTTTGTCAAATCCTTTTTCTCATTGACTTTTGGAGCAAACCGTGAAATTGACATTTTTGGTTTTAGAACCGTGTTTGAAACATTTGGTTTCTCCGAAGTCAATGGTTTTGCAAACTTAGTTTCCTCACCCTTTCCTTTTTGACTTTCAAGCTGAGCCTTCAAAAGATCATTTTGCTCTTTTATGTTCTTTAAGGCACGCTCATACGACAATTTGTCATACTTGCATTCTTCCTTTTTTCGATCAAGTTGTTTAAAATATGACACATTTTCTTTTTCAAACTTTATAAGAGCATTTTCATATTTTGAAACAATTGCGGAGGTCTCAGCTCTTAGTCGTTCATCGTCTTGAACAGAGTATGTTTGTAAAATGATGGACATAATGTCAGTGGTCATAACAGCTTCGAAGAGAGAATCATTTAGGTTTTCCAAAACATTCATGTTTTCACGAGTTTCATTAGCTTCGTTTACCAGGGATTTGTGGTCCTTGACAAAGTCGGCCGTTTCTTTTAAGAAAGCTTGTTCAAAATGGATTACCCTCGCACTGATGTTATTCAGTGGGATAGTAATTTCGTTTTCAAAAACTTTTTTCTGCTCAATATGAAAATTGGAATGCCAGTTGTTAATATTGATTGTAGTTTTAGAAGCAACAATATTTTGAAGTTCTTGAATTCTCTTTTTAACATCATCCAGAATGTCTCTAGCCTCACTTGTATTAAAAGTGTTGTTAGAAGACATTTGTTCAATTTTTGAAAGAGATTTGGAAGCAATTACTTTCTTAGAAAACATTTTTGAGAATGGTCGTTTTATGGAAAACATAGATGGTTCTTTTTGTGGAACAAAAATAATTCCCGAAAGTTTGTTCAATTTTTTGTAATCAATGGGTTTCAAATCCTTTTGTTTCATTTTATTTATGCTCTCTTTGACATGTCCTATCGTTTGCACAGAATCCCGAACGACGGGAGGATCATGTTTGGTGTAAATCACATTACCATTATACAAAATATTCTGTTCTTGCTGAGCTTTCTTGAGATTACTGGGGGTGTTCTTACCAAGAGCCACTTTATGTTTCGTATGGTAAATCGGATTAGTTTGATTTGAAATCATTTTCATTGTTTGACTTGACTGACCCGACTTAACCACTAATTCTTCTAAATGTGCAATCATGTGTTCTGACTCTACGATTTCAGCCAAAAGTTTGTCTTCTTTCTTTGCAAAGTCCTTTTTCAGCTCGTCCCTTTCTTTTTCAAGATTGGTATAGTCTGATTTTTGTTTAGAAAGTTGGTTTTGTAAATCAGAAATTTCCACGTTTAATGATTTTATCTTTTTGAAAGAATTAACATCAAGTGTATCAAACTTGAGTGGCAATTGTTTTTCCCTTGAAACGGAATTTTGATAACCAGTTTCTAATTCAGACAATCTTTTGTTATGAAATTCAAAAGCTTTAACATTTTCTTTGTAATTCTCAAGCTCAGCGGTCAATTTAACATTCGCGGCCTTAACATCGCGATTGACCTTTTTCACATTCTCAATTTCAATACGACAATTATTCAATAATGATTCAAACAAAGCACGTGTTTCCTCATCATTCTCAGCATGCTGTGAAACAAAGCCTCCATTATGATTCACATATGGAGTTGCTGAAGGAGTATTGCTACTACTTGGCGTGTCCAGGTATGTATCATAAGTGGGTGCTAGCTTCTCAGAATGTTGTTCCTCATGAGGAGACATATCAAATATATCATTATTGTGACATGTGTTGAAGTTTGATACCTCAGATGGTGCATTGGTGTCATAAACAGGAAGTGTATCAGAATCCGTGTTATACTTAGCTTCCTGAAGATTCGCCATGAATATGCAGTTTGCATCGATATCCTCTCTATCTTCCATGTCATCCATAAGAGCCATAAAATCATTCTCCTCTGCGTACAACTGAAACCCTGCCTCATTCTTTTGTGCCAACAATAATGCTTTCTGCAAGTACGCTGTGTCTTTCTTGTTCGGCTTAGTAGGACAGTTCCTTGCCATATGACCTACACCCTGACAGTTGAAACACTTTATCGGATTACCCTGATTCATATTTCCCAAATTCCCAACTACTGGAGCTGCAACATTTCTATTCTGATTACCCATTGCCTGATTACCAACATTCTGACCCCTCAGATTTCCAACAAACTGACCCAACTGATTCCCTGCATACTGACCATACTGATTTCCTGCATTCTGATTCCCTGCATTCAACATATTTTGATTCCCCATGTTAATTCCAGTAGCATATCCTTGCTGATTCCCATAAACTCCAACCATTTGGCCTCCGTTGCCCATATTGAAACTCGGCTGAGCGATCTGCCTGTTGCGAGTGTTTGATGAAATCCTTTGGTTGTTGTTTGTTGGTGTAGAATAACGTCCTTGGAATGCCTTTGACAGAAAAGCAAACGCTTGGGTTAATGCTGCAGTAGCTTCATCATTTTCAGTGAATTCTGGTTCTTGGAATTGTTAGTATTGTTGTTTTGGAATAACATGTTGTTGTTGCTGTGGGTAGAACTGTTGTTGGTAGACCGGTGTTGGTTGTTGAATGTATGATGGTTGCATGTAGTTGTGAGTGGAAGATGATGATGGTTGTTGTGTGTTCACTGGTAGCGGTGTTGGTGTAGTAGCAATTAATGCAAGAGGATCATAATTCTTTGCCAATCTTTCTTTCCTTACTTCATTAGCCTCAGCTTGGTTTTGTTTCAGAAAATCATAGAGTTGATCATAATTCACCTTATGTAAATCCTTTGTTTGATTCACAATTGTAACATAACGACCCCATTCTTCTGGAAGGTTATTGATGAATTTGATGTTTGTTGCAATTGTTCGAGGTGTCAACTTGTTTCTGATTAACTCATTCATCAAAGTGCAAAACCTTGTGTAGTAGGATTCAATCTGTTCACCTTTAGTGGATGTAAAGTTCTCCCATTCAGTAAGAAGTTTGTTCTCAACGTCTTGTTGTCCAATCTCTGTTCCATGACATATCCTTCTAACACGTTCCCACATAGCATAAGCAGTTTCACAACTGTCGACCGCAGCAAAGATCTCCCGTGGTAATCCAAGTTGGATTAAATGCATTGCCATATCATCAGCGGTGATATGCTTCTTGTCTTCCTCTGTGTAATCTGCTTCTGTTTGTTCACACACGAATGGTTGAGTAGGAGGTGTTGTATTTGGATTACCTTCAATTTGAACTGTCTTGGCTTGAATGGACCATTTGTAATGGAGTTGATCATTAATTTACCATCAGGCATTGTTTTGATGTAACGAAGCATGCGGCTTGTCCATGGGAGATATCCACCTTTTTCAAGCATTGGAGGTCGGTTTTCCGCACCGGCAGCATGAATGTCTTGCTGAGTTGCCATTGATGAAGTGTAGATGGATAAAGTTGATTCTTGGATCGTTCCAACGAAGTAGGAGTTGTGTTTAGTGTAAGTTGATGCAAGTTTTTATGGTGAAAAATTTGATCAAAAACCTTAAAACCTCAATAACTTCTTCTCGGAGCGTTTTTAGGCCTCGAAACTTCGCCTAAATCGATTTAGCGTGTCGTTCTCCTCTGTCTCACGGTCGTTTTGACAGCTGATTCGTCGAAAACGGAGTTACGGTTCAAAAGTTATGGCCGTTTGAAGTTTGGTTGTCAAAAGTCAAAAACTTACGCGTAAACTCCTGAACTTATGCGTAAACAGTGAATCTTATGCGTAAACTCTGAATCTTACGCGTAACTTAGATCTTATGCGTAAGTTTAAAGTTATGCGTAAAGAATAAGGTTAAGCGTAAACACAAAGTTTATGCGTAAACTTGAACTTTACGCGTAAGTTAGAACTTATGCGCAGAATATAGTTTATGCGTAAGGTTCAAGAACCAAACAAATCTCTCAAACTTGTCCAAGCTTGAAAGATATCCCGTGTCGAAGTATTCCACAAACTTATCCAAGTCAGGGAAGTACTGAGTACAACTTCTGCGTAAGAACTTATGCGTAGAACTTATGCGTAGGAATTCACCTTATGCGTAGGAAATCAAACTTACGCGTAGGATCAGGTTTTTCTGCTTAAACTCACGCGTAGGAAGCTGTTTTACGCGTAGAAAGAGGGTTTTGACTAAACTTATGCGTAAACAGTACTGTAGACAGCTAAGAAATCGTACTATTCACCCAAGTTACGCGTAAGATGACCAGAAACGTGAAAAATCCGATTTTTTCAACCAAAACCACTTTTCCACTTGTTGCTATTGATCAAATCTTTCCCAAAACACTTAGAATCACTAAAACTTCAATAAAAACAACAACTTTAACACTCAAACACGTAAAAATCAAAGCTTTTTAAAGAAAAAGTACACGTATAAATGAAAATACGAAACTTTTTAACAAAAAACTTGATAAAAGCACTCCTAAATCATTGTTAGGCGATTGATACTACTTGTAGGACCTTAAATCTATCAACTTTATCACAAATATAAGCACTAGATGAAGTAAAGATGGTGACTTGATGAATAAGGTGTGGCGTTAATATGAGAGAAATAGAGTATAAAGATGAAGAGAACTTTTATTAAAAAACACACACAATACACACACAAGCACACACGTCAAATGAGCCTTGAGGTGTTTATATAGTTAGATACAAGAGATGCCTTAAAAGGCTTTCCATGGGCTTGGGCTTGGACTTGGATTACATGTTTAATAAAAAAGGCTTAGATAAACTAACACATAACATATTAGCTTACCAATACCAAGGCGCATAGACTATTCTAATAACACAAACTACGACACATTACAACGTTACAATAAATGAGAATGACCATCACTTTTTAATATAATATTCAATGCTAACAGAACTCTTCAAGAAGATAGTCAACATTAGACTGGGGAAGTGATGCCTCAACATACACAATTTCTCCATAAGATGTACAATCATCGTTAGAATCGGAGAGAGTATCTACATGATCTTTTGAAAAATCAAGAGGAGGAGGGATATCACACATATGATCAAAAATTCCCTGTGACTCACTTGGGATTGAGACAAGGTCCTCAACACTAGACTTTATGAATTCGTCCGAATCCTTTTTAGGAACAGTGTCAAGATGCTCGTCCCCCATGCTCAGAGAGTGAGTGGGAACCTCGGGTATGATATCAGTAGACTGAGGGAGATGAGAAGGACTAGCATACATGGATTTTATAATTTCCATTTGTTCTGCTGCTAGTAATTCTCCCATACTCTTTTCTCCCTGATTTTCCATGGAAGGAATTGCAACAGATGAACTCGATGAATCTTTTTGAATAATAACAACGTTATCATCATCACTGTCATCATTGTCATCAAGAAGAGCAGCATTGCAAAATGCGGCATGTATTTTAGCTGCATGCTCTTTGACCATTAATTCCTCCATTCCGTTTCTAACATCTCGTTTTTTTGCAAGTAACTCAATAGATGTCTCACGAGAATTCTGAAACGATGTAGTAGCCAACTCCTCCTTAAGTTCTTTTAATATCTCAAGAGCCTTTAAACAAAGGTCTTTCTGAGTTTCATGAGGAGTTGCTTGGATCATTTGGTACTGTGGAGGTGGGTCTTGAAACGAATAGTCGTAATTTTTACAAGGAAATTGATTCCTTGTTTGACAATCAGAGCTAAAGTGTGGACCTCCATAGTACTCACAACAGTTGAACTGATGTGGTTGTGAGTCAAAACTGTTATCAGGAAACTGCTCATAGACAAGCGTGTTTCCTGATTGACAATCAGAACTGTAGTGTGAACCACCACAGAATTCACAACAGTTAAACTGCTGAGTCTCATGGTGTGGAAGCTGGTGGAATGAATCAGCCATGTCAGGGTAGGAATAGGGATTTTGGTTATAGGCAGACCCGTTTCCTGACTCTACCATGCCACAACCGGGGCAATTACCACCATTATAAGAACTACCACACCATTGACAGACAAGAGGGTGAGAATAAGACATAGAAAGAATCAAAGGGTTTAGGGGATGAGAAATGAAGAATCAAATAGGTAGGAGTGTAAAGGTGAATATTTTTGGTATTTTTGAAAATTTTTGTAGTACTAATAAGAAGGAAAATATTTCTGGTTTTTTTTGTGTTCGTTGAAAACTAATTTTAAAAAGTTTTCGGGAACAGTTTTGTTTTTATATGATAAAAATATGAACAAGGATGGATAAATATACAATGAGCGTGTATTCAGATTCACTAATACGCAAAATCGTTTAGAATAAGCGCACAACCTCCCCGGCAGCGGCGCCAAATTTTGATTAGCCTGAAACGGTCAGATAATTATTGGTCAACCACTTGTGAATGGTCAACTATAATAGTCACACAACTTAGGCCAATGCTTCCGTGGAATACAGTGTTTCCCCAGGTCGTAATGTCCCAACGAGGTTGTGATGGTATAAAAACGAATATGTGATCAGTGATTATGAACAGGAAGGGTATAAATGTGAGTCTGTGAGTGTGGGGTGGTTTTGGGGGGAAGAAAGGGTAAAAGGTGGGTTTGACCGGATTTTGACCCGGTTTTATTATTTAAGTAGGATTGGGCCTGGTGGTGTATGGGCTTGGGAATAGGAAGGGTATTGGGTGGGCTTTGGTTTGGTATATGGATTGGATTTTGGGTATTTTTAATAAGGATCCGTTTGGTTTTTTTAGTAATGAATCACAACGACCAATATTGTAATTTCGTGAAAGTTAAGGGTCTGAAATGGCAAGTTTCCAAAATATATTCAAAGGACTATTCTTGTCATATGTGATAAACCAAGGACTATAATTGATAATTTTTTCCATTTTACACATCAGGGACCAAAGTTGCCAATTCACCAAACTTCAGGGACTAACTATGTAATTTCACCAAATTTCACACCAAGGACCATTCCTGCAAAAGATTAATAGCACAAGTACCAAAATTTATTTTTCTCAAAGTTTTTACATCCCAGGGACCATTTATGTCAATTTCCAAAGTATAGGGACGAAACTTGTAATTTTGTGAAACTTTACACCAAAGGACTAAATATGTAACTTTGTGATTAAAAAGGACCTTTGGTGACTTTTTCAAGTTTTTAGAATAACCAGGGACTAGTTTTGACAACTTTTGAAACTTGAGGGCTGAAATTGCCAATTATGCAAACTTTGTACGTTTTTCATCTGTTTTTGATTATTTTGCATTTGAAACATATAAAACACACTTCTAAGATATTTTTAGTATTTTGATGCATATTTGAGTGTTTTTGGATGTTTTGGCAGCTCAGATAAGTATAAAATGATGAGTATTTAGACACTCATCAGTATTAAGAGAATTTTTATTGAGAGATGAGGTATTAGTATTTTGGATATTTGTTTTGACATTCACAGGCGTTCCTGAAGACATGCTACAGTAGTAACCGAGAATAATATTTTATGAGTATTTTGTATTTTAAAGATATAACAGTACAGATGAAATAACAATTGTATATGAGGAACTATTAAGCATGTAAAATAATTTCAACAGATAAAGTATGGAGCACGGCAGTCTGCAGACACGGAGGGCATAAAATGTTATGGTGTAAAATCATTATTTTGAAAATGTAGTTATAGTTTTAATGTTTGAAAATATTTAATTCTCTATAACTGTAGCTCTGATACCAATCTGTAACACCCCCAAATTTAAGTTTGTCGCAGCGGAAAAGTAATTTGGGTGTTACGGTGAGGATCGAAGTTTTAACCACATAAAACGGTTTAAAAGAAACGTTTTAAAAGTTATTTGTCATTCAAATAATAATTTTGATAAAAGATGAACCATTTGATTTAAAATCTTATGAAAAGGTATAAAGGCTTGTAAAAATGACAAATTTGATTTTTACACCATTTTAATTTAGGGAAATGATTTGCACACTCCTATAATTTATTGGCACACTCCATTCAATGCATTAGATGGTTGTACTTTATGTATATCCTGCTTTAACAGCTTGTACAGTTGAGTGTGCCAATAACTTTTATGAGTGTGCCAATCACTTCCCTTTAATTTATCAGAGTAATAAATGCCCACTCCGTGTCTTGTCCTGCTCCGTTAAATTACCTGAGATACACATGCTTAAAAGTGTCAACACAAAGGTTGGTGAGTTCATAGAGTTTTAGGAAAAACCCTTTATTTTGTTAGATTTCAGGAATATTTGGTATTAATAAAATACAAACAGTAATGAAACAAGTATCGAGTATATTCACAAATAAATCATATAAATATTCAATCACATTCAATAAAGAATCAATAATCCTAACATGAGCTGGAAACTCATGATGCTAATTTAATCAGATATACAATTCACGTATGGTCAAATTCCTATACAGCTGTATCTAAATATATGTTGAAAACATACATTTTTCCTTTATAGATATTACACCAAGCCTCATGACACACAAGCTTAACCAGAAGGGGTGTTCAATCAAATCGATGACAGATTTTGCCCTATAATAATAGGTGATTTGTCAATTCCTATTTGTTTATGAATATAGTGTATCACGACTAATACGACTAACCAATTGCAATTGGCATTCCGTCAAGTATTAGTGGGACAGGGGGTCAATCCTTAACATGTTTTGAAGCTGTTCACTATATTCGCGCCCACTTTACATGTGATTAATGGCTCATGATTGAGGGACTTTATGGCGATAAGCTAACTTAGGCAATATCAATGAATAATAGGCTCATTTAGAATAACATCATGTAATCAAGTATCGTATCACATAAATCAATTTGAAAACAGTATCGTTTGAGTATCATAAATTCAGTTTAAGTATATCGCCAGTAACACATATATATCACATATCACAATAATCGAATTGAAAACATTTTCATATGAGTATCAGTATTTCAGTCAAGTAATTCATCAGTAAAATATATATATCACATACCACAATAATCGAAGAAAACATTATCATATGAGTATCAGTATTTCAGTCAACTAATTCATCAGTAAATTATATATATCACATATCACAATAATCAAATTGGAAGTATTATCATACGAGTATCAGTATTTCAATTAAGTATTTTGTCATGTATTGTATATATCACATTTTAAATCACAAACCATATTAATAATTATCAATTAGGAAATTGATTTGAATTATGTATTTTATTCATATACTTATCAAGTTATCAAAGTATATGTAAGCATGTATCTCCCCCAATGAGTTAAAAACAATTATTGGAAATGGGGCTATAACTCACTTGGATTGGTTTGGAAATGATGAAAAGTAAAGTAGGATGAGATTTATGGGAACGATTATAGAAACGTCTTTGATACGGAACCTGATAAATAAATTTATCAGAGAATATAACCAAATACTATTTGGTAAATACGAATGAATAACGAATAATTATTATTCGTTATGACGAATAGATGATGTGCAGTGAAATTATTATGCCATGCATGATATGATGAAATTCTTTTTTTAAAATATCCATCCTAGTTTTACCTTTTTAATCGTAAGTAATAATATTAACTTTTTAGATATCATTATTTATATATATATATATATATATATATATATATATATATATATATATATATATATATATCATTAACGTAAAAATAAATAATATATATATATATATATATATATATATATATATATATATATATATATATATATATATATATATATATATATATATATATAAAACGTAATAAAATGCATATGACGTGATGGTTGCCGTAAAATAGAAAATAAAATAAGAATGTCAAATATATTATGTGTAGTCCTTGTCCTTTTCCAATTTTTACACTTTTTATACTAACGGCGTTAGCGTCACACCGTTAGTCCTTTTCGTATATAATTTACATTTATTGTCCACTACTTGTCCAAAATTACAATCTAAACTTGGAAATTAATAATATGTCATTTTATAACCTATAATTTCTGATTTTACCATTTCAGTCCTTATCTTTCTCGGTTTTTCATTTTTAGTCCTTTTAGGTGTCGTCGCGTTAAATTTTTAGTCCAAATTTACAATAATGATTATAAAAATTTTATAACAATTTCCGTAGCTTATTTTATTAATTTTAAGCTTATTTTAACAGCTTATTTTATGAAAAGCTTATTTATTTAGCTTATGGGCCTTAACGAATTAAAACAAAAGCCCATTTAAAAATTTAGAGGCGAGGGCATGAAAATTGTTTTGGGCTTGAACTTGGGCTTCTTTTGTTATTCCAAAAATATATTTTATGAGCCCAGTGGGCTTACGGTTCTTAAATTCTTGTTGGGCCTTGGTTAAGCCCACTCGACAAAATAAAGTTTTTATATAAATTTTGAAGTTAAAAACTGTTTTGTGTCGATTCAATATGGCTCGATTTGTATGTCAAAACGTGATTATTTTTGTAAGTTGTGTAAACGAATTTAATAGTTTTCTAGGTGGTCTATTAGGTCGAGTAAAAATATTGGGTGCTTGTTACGTGAAATTAAAAGTTACACGATGCGTTTGTATGGTGTTTGAATCGTTTGTATATATTGAAAATATGGAAAATTTACTAAGTGTTTTTGGTACAATTTCATACGATGGATTATGGTTCGAAATGATTTATTTGATGCATGTAACGTGAGAATAAACGTGAAGTGTGTGTGTTACGTGACTCCTAGGCCTTCCAAGATAGTGGCTAGTCACGTTTAGTGTACTATATATAAATATGTATACGTAAACTATATATAAAAGTAGATACGATCGAATAAAAATAAATATAGTGCATGACTAAAATTTAACGTGTGAAATGGAATGGAAATGATTTGAAATAACTTACAAGACCTTAGAGGTGGTGAAGAAATGAATAGGAACGAAGGAAACACAAGAAACTAATATATTCGACTATGATTCAAGGATATAATCGAATATATTCAACCCGTTCCTTTTCTCTTGCTTCCAAACGTATGCTAACTTATTCCTATACTAATAGAAATGAGTTATTATGAAGAAAGAATGTAGTGAAAGTGTTTGAGAATGAAATGAAGCAAGTGCATGCATGAGATGTATATATGTATCAATTGAATGAGTCGTATGATTTGAAATCACTTAAGGAAACATAGAAACTATGCATGTCAGTATTACTTGGCTTCAAGGACAATTTATATGGTTATAATATAGGATGTGAGAGCACAAATGATGGGAATTGTTTTGGTGATTCACACCCATGTCGACATCATATATATAACCATAAACGATTTGCTTAATCTCGTACAACTCGATTATGGTTGATCATAAATGATATTTAAACATGAAAACATGCTTGAAACATTATTAAGATCATTTAGAAACAAACCGGGATTAAAACGGTTAAGAAATGAATATTTTATGAATCGATTGAATTGAATTTTTGTTCGATCACTTTGCCACTTAAAAATGTATCAAACGTCGTCCAATGAACTTGGGATTTGACACACTAATATTTGGCTAGGTGGTGAACGAGATGATGCAAAAATATATAGGTGTCGTGTGTACAAATTGAGAATAAACGAGGCGTTTTGGAGCTTGTTTAGTCGATTTATATGAATTATTAATAATGGAAATGGGTTTAATTTTTGGGCCGGTTGGGCTTATGAAAGATCAAGGGCCCGTTTGGTTTTGTAATTAGTGTTATTAATTAGGATTAGTGAATTATTAATATTTTGTTAATTGTGTCGAGAACTTGTTTTGTCGTTTGACGAATTTTGCAATATCGTAATCGTAACCATTTTAATATACTAAGAAAATTTTAAATTTCCCTGTAAAAATGGTGATTAAAATAATGACAGAGATTTATATATAATTAAAAGTATTTAATTATATGGATTTTTGTGAGGTTTTACACAAGCCAACAAATTGGTCCTGAACTAGAACGAGAGACTACGAATAAGGTTTTTCTGACTAAGGAAAGACTTGAAGCAGCAAGAGATCGCCAAAAGAGTTATGCGAATTATTGCTGTAAGCCCTTAGAGTTTGGTGTTGGTGATATTGTGAGGTTAAAAGTATCTCCTTGAAAGGGTGTGGTGCGTTTCGGTAAGAAAGGCAAGCTAGCACCGAGATACGTAAGACCGTTTGAGATTTATGGAAAGGATTAGATTTGAGACATATCGGTTGAATTTTCTTGAGGAGTGAAGTAGAGTGCATGATACGTTTCACGTATCTAATGGAAAGAAGTGGTTGGCGGATGCTAGTCTGCATGTGCCATTAGATGAATGTAAGGTTGACAAGACTCTTCGTTTTTTCGAGAAACCTGTTGAGATTATGGATCGAGATGTTAAGGGTTTGAAGTGTGGTGAGATAGCGTTGTTAAAAGTATGGTGGGATTCTAAGCGTGGTCCTGAGTTTACTTGGGAAAGTGAGGATCAGATGATATTTAAGAAGTCAAATTTGTTTGCGGATGTGGTTGCTGAGCAGATCGTTTGTAGTTGGATTTAGATCGTGGAAGTTAGATGCGGGATATTCATAAATGTTTGTTTTATGGGTATTTGTTATTTGTGAGTGCGTCTTGCAGTTACCATTCGGGTTTTCATTTGGTTCGAGGGTATCGTACCTACCTGTGAGAAGTCGTTTGGATCATTGGTGTTATTGATCGGTGTAGTGTATCTATTTTCGTGTATCGTTGGAGTATCGGAGTGTTTTCTATCGTGTGAATTCGAGTATTTAGTCGGTTCACATTTTTGCGATTCTTTCTCCGTGATTTTATGGGATGGTATTTATCCGCTTAAATATCCATAAATTTTCATTTGCTGTTGTAAGTGGTGACTCGTGTAGTTGAAATCTCGGGACGCGATTTCCCTAAGTGGGGGATGATGTAACAACCGTGGTTTTGGCAGGTCAGTTTGACTGATAGTCTTGACTCGGTTGACGTTTGTTTGGTGTGTCTTAGGTGTTTGAAGTGATATAGATGAGTTTTAGCACTAAATCCCTTTGTGTAAATGGTTTTATTGTGATTTGGAAAGTTTGGAATTTGGGAAAGTTCGTTTTGATCACCTTTGTGGTGTAGAAATGACTTGTGTAGTTTTGGTGTTTTTGTGATTTTTGCGTGACGAGTATTCGTTCAAGTATTTGAGCGTTAGCAAGTTACGAGGAGTTTGTTTTTATGTGTTATGCTTATAAAAGAGTGTGAAAATCTATTTTTGGAAACTTTGTTTTGAAAATGATAATTTTCCGGTTTGTTGTAAAAACTGAGGTTTATCGTTTAAGACGTTAGGATTAGCTATGGGTGTTTATAAAATATGAAAAGTATGAGGTTTTGAGTGTAATAAATAAACTTAATAAGAAAATAAAAATAAATATACATATATATGTAAAATTTCGGCATTTAGAGAAAAAGGGGGAAAAAGAAACCCAATTGTAGTCCAATTACAACTCTAAGTTAAGTAATTATCCACTAAATAATTATAAATACAAAATCAAAGTTCCCAAAACTATTTTCCTGCAATTTTAGTCGATCCAAGAGAGAAAAAGAAGAAGAAAAAAAAATTAGGGTTTATAATTTAGAAGCAATAATCAAGAATCAAGGTAAAATTTTTAAAATACATGTTCAATTGGTTGATTAATTATTCAAATTCATGTAGTATTAAGTATGATGGATCTAGGGTTTGTAAGTTTCTGTAAATTAATTAATTAAAACATGATGGGATCAATTAATGATTATATTATGATGATTGGTGAAGAGAATTGAGTGTAAAACACGTTAGTTTATATGTTAGGATTTGGACAGAAAACTATGGCTGTAAAGATGTGAGTGTAAATAATAGATGGTGAAGAGTTAAGTCACGAATTTTAGGTCTAAATTGAAGTTTAATAAAATAGATTTCCAAAAAGTCCAGCCACGATTGATTTCAAGGTCGGAAAGTTGGTCTTTTGATTTTTCTTTGTTAAGGTGTCAAAGCTGTCAAACCGGGACAGAATTTGGGTAAACGTTTTAGGGTGAGTTGTGGTTGAAAAGTGGTATTTTTACTAGCCCTTCTGGAATAGTTAAGTCTTAGGTTATATTAGACTACCACGAAAAGGATTCGCGATAAAAACTTGTGGAAGTACTTTGTGTTGATCAAAACTTTTTGGTGTGCGTTCAGATCCGAATTTGAGTAGTTGACAAGTTTGATTTTCTTTCGAGTATTTGTGTGTGTTATTGGTCCATGGCCTTCTGGTATTAGCTTGTATGCTTATGAGAGACCATGGTAAATTTTTTGTGTGAGTTGTTGAGCTTTATTTTTCGTGATTTCATGTGGGCGAACGTACCCAAAAATTCTGCGTTTTCTGATTTTTAAATTGCAAGGGATTTAGTGAGTATTAAGTTATGGTGGTGGTTAGTATGGTGTCTAGGAGATCCATGGTGGGTCATATGAGTCTTAGACATCCATCATATGTGTATTACATGGGTTGTAGCTTTTAGCTTGACCTTGTGTAATGTGGATTATTTTTGTGTGCTATAGATTGTGAGTTGTTTTTGTGGAAGCTACGGAGTTTAAGGTGAGTTCATAGTCCCATATTTTTTAACTTGTTTTAAACTTGGGATGGGAATGATGCTTGTCTTAAATGATCTGAGTTACAGTGATTATGTGTGGTTTAAAAGCTTGGACTTATAATGTTATCGTAATAATGCTATGTGGTACATGAAAGTGTGATTCCGATTAGGTTAGCGACCTAATTGATGTTGTGTGATATGTGATTCCGATTAGGTTAGCGACCTAATTGATGCTGTGTGATATGTGATTCCAATTAGGTTAGCGACCTAATTGAAGCTGTGTGATTTCCAATTGGGAGGATGCTTATCCTGTTGCTCGCGCATGCGACCCAATTGATGATGTGTTTTGGAGCGGGGGTCACGTTCTGGCCCGATGGTTGCCTTTTGTGTGATGATTGGTTTATGGATACATATAGCTTGTATGATAACTATATTTATTTGTCCAGCTATGTTTTATAATCACAGTGAACTGGTTGCCTTGTGAGTGTATGTGTGTCTAAACCTATGAATCTCACCAACATTGTGTTGACGTTTTAAGCATCATTTTCAGGTGAGCATTCAAAGGCTTTAATAGAAGGAAGTGATTAGACGAGACTTTAGTTGCGTTGGAAGTGGTTTATCTGTGCGTTTGGAGTTTATCATGTTGTTTTGGGGTATTGTTACGACACTTTGTGTCTGTACTTGCTCTATTTTTATTGCATGTAGTTATTCTCTATATAGACACCATGTGTTGTGATGATATCCATGAAGTTACACCCTCGCGTTTCCGCCATGGCGGGGTGTGACAAACGATCAGGTACACTGCCTGATGGAGGTTGTAAGCTTCTCAAGATCCCTTGATAGGTAAAACCTGTTGCGAGGGCGCAATTCCCACGTATCATCATCAAACTCGACTCAGCTCAACTCGGCTCGTTTACGATCTTATTTTGTCATTGTATACCGGGCTAAAACCAAGCCAAACCCAAACCAAACCCCACTTCAATCTCAACAACAAACACAACGATACCCAATCCTGTCTAGATGCAGATCATACCCATACCATTCCCGATGGTAAGAAGACTACTTCCAGGTAGACTTCCGACAAAATGTATGAAAGAGTGTGAGAGCAAAGGGTACTATCACCAAGGTTAAACTTTCACTCAGTGTCACGTCAGCGCCACATCTGTTTTAACTTTTTCAAAACATAAAAAAAAAAATAATAATAAAAAAATAAAAAAATAAAAAAAAACATAACCAAACTTTACTTTAAACTATTTTCATATTCAACCCCGTTTAAGGTTTTTTTTTTTTTTTTTTTTTTTTTTTTTTTTTTTTTTTTTTGCAACTCAACCTTAACGGCTCGTTAAAGGTTTAACCAAACTCGTTAACCTTCTTTCACTTTGGGGGGGCGGTATGGTTAACGCCCCGTTTACCACAAAATGTTAAAGTTTAACTATGGAAATGGTTATGGTACCGAGTGCTCTGATAGTGCTAAAAAATATATATAAATGTATGATAATACTAGTAGCATAGAAATATATGAAAGCATATGACACAAGGTTAAAAAAAAAAAAAAATAAATAAAAAAAAAACTATGTAAATTACAAGCTATTTAAAGCCTAAAGCACGTAACGAATAAAAAACAAGAGACAAAACCAACAACAAAATGGAGCAAAAACAGAACACACTCTTCGGACAAAACAATGGTTTCATTCCGTTTCCCATTCTCCATCCCACCACTCCCCACCGGCATCATTTCTCCGAAGACCATCGCTTGCTCCGTTGCACTCACCGCCGGGATATCAATCTCACAAAACTCAACATCAGTTCAAAACACATTGAACTCATTTGTGTATAAAAAGCCTTGTTTTGGGTCGTTGTCATTAAGTGAAGGTGTTGGTGACGTGGCAGTGAAGGAAGAGAAAAGTGGTGTGGTGTTTCCAGGGGTAGTGGATGGGAATAAAGGGTTGTTGGGAGTTGGGTTGAGGAGGAAGGTTTTGTTTGGCTTGAAGAACATTGATGTTTACGCCTTTGGTAATACTGTATTATTTTTTATTTTATTATTTTTGTTTACATTGTCAATGTGTTTAGTTTAAATATAAGATAAAAATTATTTTGGTAATACTATATTTCATTCTTACAACAATCTAATAAAATACCGTTATGATTCCGTAAACAAGATAAAGATTAGAACAAGTAAAATTTTGTTCTAATTTGTTAGTTTAGAAGAGCCATATTCTATTTGAATACTCTACCCTTATATCATGTTTAGTTGAATTATATAGTTGTACAATTTTTCCATATCATTTTTACTGTATCTTATACGATGATGACATTTATGTCAATCCGGATTATATGCCTGCGGAAACAGTGGCAGCTTTAATACTTCCAATTTCAATCTGGTTCTCAAACTAGCTATCGATGCATGCTTTGATACTTTAAAAAACATATTGGTACCAGGAATTGAGATACACTTTTTAGTTAGAAAGGACACTCCACCTGGCGATATCTCCTTTTTAGTTATTTTTTAGAAAAATACTATGCACCCAAGAGAAATAGTGCAACATATAGTATTTGTATCGTGCTTTGATTACCGTGATGTCTTTTAAGTGTATTCTTATACATTATTTTCTTTTGTAAATTTTTTGGCAGCTTCTTTCTTCATCTGTGGAACTAATCTCAAATCAACATTCTCTATTTGCTAACTTAAAGAGTTTACATATTTATCCAGTACGGGAACTCTCGGAGGTTCGAAATAGATTAAAGATGTCTACATAAGTAAAAAACTATTTGCTAGATAATTCTCCAAGTGCCGCATTTACAATAGTTTCACGTGAGGTATTTACTTTGAAGTGCATATTAATCTGCCATGAATCGTGCTTATGCTCTATGTTGTAAAGAAATCTATATGTTTATGTCCTTATGTTTGATTATCATGATAAACAATTTGATTCACCCAGCTGTTTTTTGCTTCATTTATCACTGAGATGAGAAGCTTGTGAGGGTGGTGTTGTTTTTAACTTCTGCAGTTCATATGATTGTTTTAGGTTTTATAAATTTATGAACCAAATAAAGTAGTGGATGAATCTATCTCTCAAGTTGTTTTAGATAAAGTTAGTTTGGATTTACGGACCAAAAGCTCATAAGGATCTCTTAAAAGCTTAGTTGGAACACATCATTTCCCGTCAGTGTTTTTACTGGACATTAAGACATAGCCGAGGTGGGTCAGACCGCAAGTCTTAGGGCAGTCCATCTAAAAAAGGGTCAACAACCTAAAAGAAAAACTTTTAGTGGACATGCCCTATTGTAATGTAATACAAGGAGCTTCACACTTTTTTGACTTTTCATATTTTAAACGTTTATTCAAGAACGTTTGGATGGCTGTGTGAAGTGTTAACATTTGCTAATGATTTGTGACCAATTTTTTCGCATCATATTAAGCAATGTTGAAACACATTTTAGATCTCCATTTAGGAGATAAGTTACCTCATATAAGAAAATTCATTGCCTAAATTGGAAACTGATATGAAATGATGTTTTGTGTGCATTCAGTTTCAGCCCTCCTGAGAAATCATATGGTTTATATATAAAGTTCATGTGGGTATATGATAAGGTTAGAACCAACATCAATTGATAATCCAGAAAACGTTTATATTATTGCCAGCAAAAGTTCAACAAAACGAATAAAAAGGACACGAACCTCCTGTTATTAGAGAAACAGGTAAAACTCCCTAAGAACCGACTCACCAATTTCATACCCTAACTTATGACTCTAAAACCCCTATTTATAATAAACGACTGCCTTGGACAACAAGACTTATTGCATTATAAGGAAAGAAGATAAATTACTAAACTCTGCTCTTTAATAATAAACAATTCAGCCCCTCCACTTATTTCTTGGACGCCTCTGATAAGTTTCTCTGAACCAAGTCTTATCAGCATACTTTGATTTGGCCTCTTTTTTCTGTGTGCTCTTCACATTAGCTCAAGCACAACGCGATGTGTGTTTTTACGGGGTCAACGAACCTAGTTAGAATCCAAATAATTGAAGCGTGCATGCAAAAACATATGGACCCTGTTAAATTTTTTGATTCCCACTTGAAGTAATTCATATGGAGTCATCACTCTATAATATATTTATATGTTTATGCATATAAATTCCTGCTATGAAAAAACCTGGATTTATCACTGCTTCTAAAACGTTGGTATTTGCTTCTACTGTATCTTAAAGTGAACCACCAGTGCTTTACATGTATATTAAAAAGTGTTTAAACTGGGAATTTGTGACATATATGGAGAGACAGTTTGATATGGTTTCTCTAAGTTCTATGATATGATGGAAAAAATTCAGGAGATTAGGGATAAGAAGAACACCGAATTGGCACTAAAGGAAATGGCTAGTTTACGGGTGATGCTAGAGCGTGAGAAAACTGAGACGGAGAACAGAATCACAAAAGTTGAGAACCTACTGCAGATTGGTGGAAGTATAACACATGTCAATAAAAGTTGGGAAGGTGTTAGCATTAAAAATATGTATTATGAAGTGATGGTCATTCTCATATTGTAACTTTGTGTCGTTTGTTAAGATTAGTAATAGTTTAGTCATTGGGCCTTGGACTTGGCAAGCTAATATGTTATATGCTATGTTTCATAAGCCTAGTTATCCAACCATGTAACCAAGTCCAAGCCCAAGCCCATAGAAAGCCCATAGGGCATCTCATGTTAAGAACTATTTAAACACCTCAAAGGCTCATTTGAGGTGTGTGCTTGTGTGTGTATTTGTGTGAGTTTTCTTTGAATAAAAAGCTCTCATATTTCATCTCTCTCTCTCTAATACACGAATTACATATACTCCATACAAGTCACCATCTTTCCATCTTTCCTTCTTATTGTGCTTATATTGTGTGTGATAAAGTTGTGATATTTAAGGTCCTACAAGTGGTATCAATCGCCTAACAATGATTTAGGAGGGTTGAGAGTTTGTTTGGTTCATGTTTTTAAGCTTTGTCTCATGTTTTTTTTTTTAGAAAAGTTCTTACTTTTCTTGTTTTTCTTGGTTTTTAACACTTTTTTTATTACAAACTAGTGTTATAAACCTTTTCTAACAAGAAAGTTTCAACCTTTTTGAAAATTGCAAGCTTAAAAAATTCGAATTGGTTTTTGTACTTGTTTTCTAGATCTCGAAAAAGTTTCATAAAAATCATCAAGTTTTGAACTTTCTTCAAGTTTTGGTGTTTTTAAACCTAGAAGTACAAGAATCTTGGATTACAAACTTCATTTGGGTGAGCTTTAAGCATTATCAAATTTTGACAAAGTTTCGAAATCACCTCCCATATTTTCGAAATCTTGTCAGATTTTCGAGAACACAAGAATCGGCTCCTTTCGTGATCATAGTTGGATACTCAGTATTTTCTCTCTTGTATAAGAAAGAAATTACTTCGACTTTCGGGCTAAATTTCGAAATTGTATAATTTCGAAATTTCATTGTGAGATTGTGTTTTCGAAAAATTCACTATTTTCGAGAACTGTGCAAAATTTTCGAAAATTTCAAAATTTTCGAGAACATTGCTAGATTTTCGAAAAAATCAAGATTTTCGAGAACATTGTGGCAATTTTCGAAAAATCAAAATTTTCGAGAAAACCTCAGATTTTCGCAATCACCGGATTTTCGCAATCATACAAATTTTGAGATCACAGAAATTTGGCAATCCCATAGTTTCGAGAAAACCTTAAAGTTTCGCGAAATTTGACAAAAGTGAGATTTTTGACGACCAAACTTCAAACGGCCATAACTTTTGAACCGTAACTCCGTTTTCGACGAATCAGCTGTCAAAACGACCGTGAGATAGAGGAGAACGACACGCTAAATGATTTATCAATTTAGGCGAAGTTTCGAGGCCTAAAAACGCTCCGAGAAGAAGTTATTGAGGTTTTAAGGTTTTAAGTCAAAATTTTCACCATAAACTCTACTCCTATTTCGTTGGAACGATCCAAGAATCAACTTTATCCATCTACACTTCATCAATGGCAACTCAGCAAGACATTCATGCAGCCGGTGTGGAAAACCGACCTCCAATGCTTGAAAAAGGTGGATATCTCCCATGGACAAGCCGTATGCTTCGTTACATCAAAACAAAGGATACCGGGCACCTAATGATAAAATCCATAGAAAACGGTCCATTTCAGCCAAGACAAGTTCAAATTCAAGGTAATCCAAATACCACACCTCCTACTAAACCAGTAGTGCGTATACAAACAGAAGCAGATTACACTGATGAAGACAAGGCGCAGATCAAAGCTGATGATATAGCAATGCATTTAATCCAACTTGGATTACCACTGGAGATCTTTGCTGCGGTCGACAGCTGTGAAAGTGCTTATGCTATGTGGGAACGTGTTAGAAGAATATGTCATGGAACAGAAATTGGACAACAAGATGTTGAGAACAAACTTCTTACTGAATGGGAGAACTTTACATCCACTAAAGGTGAACAGATTGAATCTTACTACACAAGGTTTTGCACTTTGATGAATAAGTTAATCAGAAACAAGTTGACACCAAGAGCAATTGCTACAAACATCAAATTCCTCAATAACCTTCCAGAGGAATGGGGTCGTTATGTTACAATTGTTAATCAGACAAAGGACTTACATCAGGTGAATTATGATCAAATCTATGACTTTCTGAAGCAAAACCAAGCTGAGGCTAATGAAGTTAGGAAAGAAAGATTGGCAAAGAATCATGATCCTCTCGCACTAATTGCTAATACACCAACACCATTACAAGTGAACACTCAACAACCATCATCATCCATTCACAACTACATGCAACCATCATGCATTCAACAACCAACACCGGTCTACCAACAACAGTTCTACCCACAACACCAAGAAGTTATTCCACAACAGCAATACCCACACTTCCAAGAAACAGAATTCACTGACAATGATCAAGCTGCTGCAGCATTGACTCAAGCGTTTGCTTTTCTGTCAAAGGCATTCCAAGGACGCTATTCTACACCAACAAACAACAACCAAAGGATTTCATCGAATACTCGTAACAAGCAGACCGCTCAGCCGAGTTTCAATATGGGCAACGGAGGCCAAATGGTTGGAGTTTATGGGAATCAGCAAGGATATGCTACGGGATTTAATATGGGCAATCAGAATATGCAGAATGCAGGTCAGTATGCAGGGAATCAGTATGGTCAGAATGCAGAGAATCAGTTGGGTCAGTTTGTTGGAAATCAGAGGGGAGATGATGAGGCGAAAAATGATCCGTTTTTAGGGGGTCATTTAAGCCCGAATCCGACTTTATTTGATCAAATATTGCCCTAAATCGTTCCTTTTGTGATTTTAGGTGTTTGGAGAGTGAATTCTGGAAAAGAAGCTATTTTGGACGTTTTTGGAGCATAAAAGTGAAGAAAACGGCTAAGTACCAAATTTGCATGCTGGAAATACAAGGTGACGGCGTCAAGACCATCAGCTTGACGGCGTCAGACATGAAGAATTAAATATCGAAGGTGGTGACGGCGTCAGACGGACTGGTGACGGCGTCAAAGTGGCAAAATTAATATACCGTGGGTGGTGACGGCGTCACATAGGCCGTCATAAGTGGATCAAGGCCGTCCGAAGAAGTATATGGCGGCGAGGTGACGGCGTCAGAACTTACTCTTGACGCCGTCAGACTGTTTTTCCTATATATAGTTTTCTAGTTTTTTCATTAAAAAAGAGGAGAAGTTTTGGTGAAACCCTAAAGACGATTTTGGTGCCTCTTTTACAGGTTTTTCAAGGGTTCCAAACCCTTGAGACCTTGCATTGTAATTGAGATAAGTGTACTTTCAATTCAATCAATATGTCTATGTGTTGGTTGTTTATCTCTTGTTCTTGTCTCAATTCTACTATGCTAGGCTAGATCTCTCTTGTGTTTGCTTAGATCTAATGAAACCTAGATGTTGATTATATGTTGATTACTTGTCTATTCTTGTTTTGAATGAATGATTTATATGTTAGGCTTAAGAAAACTGGCAGATCTCCAAATGGTAACATGCTTGAACGTCTTAAGAAACATGAACCGAGGCGTACTAGGTCTTTATTGGTTGTATTTAATGCATGAGCCACTGTTTACAATCCCTATAGTTGTGCTGGGTCATGGTGTAGGAGGAGATAAGAGCTCATAGAGTTGGGGAGTTATGTATGCCACCCCACGAATGGTATTAAGGAATACAATCCGTCATTCATACAAGTGTAACAAGTAATTAACATGTAAAAGATATCTAGGGAGTAATGAAGTCTAAGTAAGCACAATTTCTCCAATTACTGCTCACAACCTTAGTTTAATTTAGTTTAATTTCATATTAATTATTTTAATAGCTTTGGGTTAGTTGAATAGCAACTAATTCCGCCCACTCCTTCAAAACCCGAGATTTTACTTGCTTTCAAAAAATTATAAAAATACAAAAATAATCATCTCTCACCTCTAGAACTATTAATTAGGTTTTCTAACCCTAGCAACACTATTCCTAAGCTGAACGATCAATCCCCCGGTACTTGTCACTATACTATACTACAACGATCAGGTACACTGCCTGGTGGGGGTTGTAAGCTTCTCGAGATCCCTCGAGAGGTAAAGCAAGGTGCGATTCCCACGCATCAAGTTTTTGGCGCCGCAGCCCGGGGAATAGTTGTTGTCTAGGTTAGGATTTCTTTTTATTAGGTCTACTTGCTAGATTCCTTTCTAGTAAGATTTTTATTTTTATTTTTAGGTCTTCTTTAGTCTATCTTATTTCTTTGTGTTCTTTGTTCGTAAACAATTTCGATGGATAACAATAACATTGATCGCTCGATTCCTGTTATTCGTGTTTTTCGTCGTAGGATTTTCCAAATGCCCGTCCCACTTCCTTTAGCAGAAAATGAGAACCCACCTAACCTGTCACCCAACCACCACTTTGACAATAATTCTGAGTTAGAAGAGTCTGATCATGATGATGACCATAGGGCTAGTCCTTTTTACTATTCAGACTCCGATGAGGATCTTGATGATGGTGATGTGATTAATGAGGATAGAATGGAAGAAGAAGTAAACCCTCTTAGGTATGTTGACCCTAGAACTAGGATTGAGTATGATAGTTCATTTAACATGCAATTCCCTTGTAAGATTGGATTTAAGAGCTTTAACGCCTATCTCAACTCATCTCTTCCCATGAACATAATCTCACGTAATGAATACAATAAAATCATGGTAGATGAGTTAGAATACAAAGGAGAAAACATTGTGGCTAGGGCAATACCACTACATGTGTTTGTAGGAAGTTTGGTTTATCTTGTTGAATTCATGGTTATGGAGAATCTAGGAGAATTTATTGATGATAAACTGACCCAAGTTGTGTTTGGAAGACCTTTCAAACGGTTGACCAACCTCGATGAAAAACTCATAGAAGGGGTAATTACATTCTCGGATGGGGATGAAGAATTTGTCTATCAAATGCCCCGCACACACCCTAGGTTCAAGGATTTCTCCATGGAAAAGTGTAGTAGGTATCCGCCTATGGAAATGCTAAGTGAGAATGATAAGAGGAAAGGACTTAAGTACACGTATGAAAAGAATAAAAGATATTATCGCGGGTGCTTAGAGTTAGGAGACGAATACAAGAAAGATGAGGCGACTATTAGATGGCTCACACTTGGTTACGTGAGCATAAGCGATACACGTTAACCCACGACCTTGAGTATAGCTATAAGACTCGTAAATAAAGAAAAGCGCTTCTTGGGAGGCAACCCATGTTTTGTGTGATTTTTATTTGTTTAATTGTTATTTGCTTCTGTATGCATGCTTTGTTTTTATTGTTGGTTGATCATGTTTCTCTACTAAAAAGTGGAAATACTTTATTATGTTGTTTAGCCTAGTCTTAACTTCAACCTAAAGGTATTTTTGCAGAAGATAAGTGTAAGGGGAAACCCCAAATATGTTTTTAAGAAACAAACCGATCATGATTCTCCACAATATTTAAATGAACATGTATATTCGTATTTGTTAGAGTCAAATGCTTGTATTGAGTCATAATGAAGTTTTGCAGGATTTTCCAGGAAGTAGGACAAAGTTTTTCCAGAAATTTTCCGGAAACTTAACATAAGAATTTCTGCAGGTCCATTCTGACGGCGTCAGGGTATTTGCTCTTGACAGCGTCAGGAGTTAAAATCTGGAAATTTTACCGGTTTTGTTTTTCTAACGGAATATTACAGTTTTTGTGAATTATTAAGTTTTATAATCTCCAGGAAATCTGCAAACTTCATTCCACAAGCATTATATCTTACTTTGTTTTCTAGGATTTAGTAACTTATATAGGATGCCGCCGATTTTACGCGAGGTTGCCTTGTCTACTTTTGTCAGGATTTACAGGTTATTTATGACAAGAAGATGATTTATATTCTGGAAGGGAAGCTTTGATTGTTCGTTTTCTTGGAAGAAGATTTAACCTGGCCAACTAAAATCCATACCGAGCGAATCAGGGGAGTATTTGATTTCATTCTCTTTACTTTTTAACTTTTACATTCTTTACTTGAACATTGGGGACAATGTTCATCTTAAGTGTAAGGGGAGGGTAAAAAGATGATACCTTACATATGCACTTTCGCTTGAGTTTGTTTTGTTTGATAGTAGATGAGTAATAAAACTACGAGAAATACTTGTTAGTGTAATTTTAGCGCCAAATTTAAAATTTTTTTACAACATTTAGGAGTGAAACTTTAGCCATAGCAAGCGTCTCATGGATAGGAGATTGTATGACTAGCACATAACCGTATATTCAGAAAAATTTTCCACCCAAAAATGTGAGGTTCGCCTTTAGATTTGATAGGAAAAGCATTCATTATTGGTGCTTATGAGTGTACCGGTAGCATTTAGATTCTAGAACTTGCGTTAGTGATGCATCCCGAGACCGCTAGTGAGACTACATTCGTGTGGTAGGATTTACTACATGATAAGAGGCATTAGGATCACCCTTGTGTTAAACCCGTATTATAATTACTTGACCATTTAAGTCATATTACTTGGCTAGTTAAGTCAACTAATTTTTCCCACACTCTTAGCGTTGTACTCATTTTTAGTACACGATACCCCTAGTACACCCCTCCGAGCCTATCTTTTCGTTTCTAACTTTAAGCATTTTACTTAAAGGAAGAATTTGTTACACCCCACTTAAATGTACACCCAAATCGCCTTAGCCTTCCGTGTATGCGCTCATTTTTAGTGCATTATTGTTATTTGTTAAACCCTAAGTTAACTTTCTAATTGATTACATGGTTGCTAAGTCGAGTCATATCCGTGTACATATTGTTTTGGGACGATTGGGACTCATGGGTAAGTACTTATTTTATGGAGTAATGGGGAAGAACATCACTTATTACCCCCATACGTGCGTTAATCTTAAAAGTGCTCCAAGTGTTTTGATTTTCTTAATTCGAGTCATTAAATTAGTTGATTGTAAAGTATGTAAAGATTCAAGTGTAAGGGGAATGCTCAAACCCCTATGATGTATTATTTTGGATGGTAGGGTAAGAGTGTATGCAAAAAAAAAAAAAAAAAAAAAAAAAAAAAAAAAAAAAAAAAAAAAAAATCGAAAAAAAAAAATTAAGAAAAAGAAAAAAAAATAGAAAAAGGAAAAAGAAAGAAAAAACATACGGACTACCATCCCGTTTTCATTCTATGTTTATTTTATGTTTTTGTTATTTTTCATTTATTAGCTTAAGTCGAGTCTAGTCTTGGCTTAGCAACGCCAACTTGTACATGTAATTAACCGAGATTGTTAACTCGCCACCAGTAAAACTTCCTTTATCCAACAAAACCGTGTAATTCATATCCCTACACCTAACGTTATAACCCTTTAAAAGACCTCTTTGATAGTTTATCCTAGGTGCTTACGCCATGTGGTGGAGGTTTGATCCTTTCCCAAGCCTATGGTAATCTATTTTGCTATGACAGGTAGTGAGAGATATCTTCCATTTCCATAATGTTATATTACTTTATTACACCCGAGAGATGTGAGTATCTAAACACTATTTGTGAGGTGCTTGTGTATGACCTCCGTGCTTGTCTATTGGTCTTTAGTGGAACGATTATTTGTTGTAATTACTTTTATATTAGTGTTAAATGACCCCTAACTTGTCTTTTGAGTAGAATAAAAGCTCATTTGCTTGAGGACAAGCAAATCTCAAGTGTAAGGGTATATGATGAGGCGAAAAATGATCCGTTTTTAGGGGGTCATTTAAGCCCGAATCCGACTTTATTTGATCAAATATTGCCCTAAATCGTTCCTTTTGTGATTTTAGGTGTTTGGAGAGTGAATTCTGGAAAAGAAGCTATTTTGGACGTTTTTGGAGCATAAAAGTGAAGAAAACGGCTAAGTACCAAAATTTGCATGCTGGAAATACAAGGTGACGGCGTCAGACATGAAGAATTAAATATCGAAGGTGGTGACGGCGTCAGACGGACTGGTGACGGCGTCAAAGTGGCAAAATTAATATACCGTGGGTGGTGACGGCGTCACATAGGCCGTCATAAGTGGATCAAGGCCGTCCGAAGAAGTATATGGCGGCGAGGTGACGGCGTCAGAACTTACTCTTGACGCCGTCAGACTGTTTTTCCTATATATAGTTTTCTAGTTTTTTCATTAAAAAAGAGGAGAAGTTTTGGTGAAACCCTAAAGACGATTTTGGTGCCTCTTTTACAGGTTTTTCAAGGGTTCCAAACCCTTGAGACCTTGCATTGTAATTGAGATAAGTGTACTTTCAATTCAATCAATATGTCTATGTGTTGGTTGTTTATCTCTTGTTCTTGTCTCAATTCTACTATGCTAGGCTAGATCTCTCTTGTGTTTGCTTAGATCTAATGAAACCTAGATGTTGATTATGTGTTGATTACTTGTCTATTCTTGTTTTGAATGAATGATTTATATGTTAGGCTTAAGAAAACTGGCAGATCTCCAAATGGTAACATGCTTGAACGTCTTAAGAAACATGAACCGAGGCGTACTAGGTCTTTATTGGTTATATTTAATGCATGAGCCACTGTTTACAATCCCTATAGTTGTGCTGGGTCATGGTGTAGGAGGAGATAAGAGCTCATAGAGTTGGGGAGTTATGTATGCCACCCCACGAATGGTATTAAGGAATACAATCCGTCATTCATACAAGTGTAACAAGTAATTAACATGTAAAAGATATCTAGGGAGTAATGAAGTCTAAGTAAGCACAATTTCTCCAAATTACTGCTCACAACCTTAGTTTAATTTAGTTTAATTTCATATTAATTATTTTAATAGCTTTGGGTTAGTTGAATAGCAACTAATTCCGCCCACTCCTTCAAAACCCGAGATTTTACTTGCTTTCAAAAAATTATAAAAATACAAAAATAATCATCTCTCACCTCTAGAACTATTAATTAGGTTTTCTAACCCTAGCGACACTATTCCTAAGCTGAACGATCAATCCCCCGGTACTTGTCACTATACTATACTACAACGATCAGGTACACTGCCTGGTGGGGGTTATAAGCTTCTCGAGATCCCTCGAGAGGTAAAGCAAGGTGCGATTCCCACGCATCAGGACAGAATGTTGGTAATCAGGCAATGGGTAATCAGAATAGAAATGTTGCAGCTCCAGTAGTTGGGAATTTGGGAAATATGAATCAGGGTAATCCGGTAAAGTGTTTCAACTGCCAGGGTGAAGGTCATATGGCAAGGAACTGTCCTACTAAGCCAAACAAGAAAGATCTAGCGTACTTGCAGAAAGCAGTGATGTTGGCACAAAAGGCAGAGGCAGGATTTCAGTTGAATGCAGAGGAGAATGACTTTATGGCTCTTATGGATGACATGGAAGATAGAGAAGATATCGATGCGAACTGCATATTCATGGCGAATCTTCAGGAAGCTAAGTATGACACGGATTCTGACACACTTCCTGTTTATGACACCAATGCACCATCTGAGGTATCTAATTTCAACACATGTCATAATAATGATATATTTGATATGTCTCCTCATGAGGAACAGCATTTTGAGAAGCAAGCACCCACTTATGATACATCCCTGGACATGCCAAGTAGTAGCAATACTCCTTCAGCAACTCCAGATGTGAATCATAATGGAGGCTTCGTTTCACAGCATGCTGAGAATGATGAGGAAACACGTGCTTTGTTTGAATCATTATTGAATAATTGTCGTATTGAAATTGAGAATGTGCAAAAGGTCAATCGCGATGTTAAAGCCGCGAATGTTAAATTGACCACTGAGCTTGAGAGTTACAAATCCACCGTTAAAGCTTTTGAATTTCATAACAAAAGATTGTCTGAATTAGAAACTGGTTATCAAAATTCCATTTCAGAGAAACAACAATTGCAACTCAAGTTTGATACACTTGATGTTAATTCTTTCAAAAAGATAAAATCGTTAAACGCGGAAATTTCTGATTTACAAAACCAACTTTCTAAACAAAAAACAGCTTATACCAATCTTGAAAAAGAAATGGATGAGTTGAAAAAGGATTTTGCAAAGAAAGAAGACAAACTTTTGGAAGAAATCGTAGAGTCAGAACACATGATTGCTCATTTAGAAGAATTAGTGGTTAAGTCGGGTCAGTCGAATCAAACAATGAAAATGATTTCAAATCAAACTAATCCGATTTACCATACGAAACATAAAATGGCTCTTGGTAACAACACCCCTTGTAATCTCAAGAAAGCTCAGCAAGAACAGAATGTTTTGTACAATGGTAATGTGATTTATACCAAACATGATCCTCCCGTCGTTCGGGATTCTGTGCTAACGATTGAACATGTCGAAGAGAGCATAAATAAAATGAAACAAAAGGATTTGAAACCCATTGATTACAACAAATTGAACAAAATTTCAGGAATCACTTTTGTTCCACAAATAGAACCATCTGCGTTTTCCATAAAACGACCATTTGCGAAATTCTTGTCTAAAAAGAAAGTTGTTTCCAAATCTCTTTCAAAACTGGAACAAATTTCCTCTAACAACACTTTTAATACAAGTGAGGCTAGAGAAATTCTTGATGACGTTAAAAAGAGAATTCAAGAACTTCAAAATATTGTTGCATCGAAAACTACCATCAATATTAACAACTGGCATTCTAGTTTTCATATCGAACAGAAAAAGGTGTTTCAAAACGAAATTACTATCCCACTAAATAACATCAGTGCAAGGGTAATCCATTTTGAACAAGCTTTTTTAAAAGAAACGGCAGACTTTGTCAAGGACCACAAATCCCTGGTAAACGAAGCTAATGATGCTCGTGAAAACATGAATGTTTTGGAAAACCTAAATGATTCTCTCTTCGAAGCTGTTATGACCACTGACATTATGTCCATCATTTTACAAACATATTCTGTTCAAGACGTTGAACGACTAAGAGCTGAGACCTCCGCAATTGTTTCAAAATGTGAAAATGCTCTTATAAAGCTTGAAAAAGAAAATGTGTCATATTTTAAACAACTTGATCGAAAGAAGGAAGAATGCAAGTATGACAAATTGTCGTATGAGCGTGACTTAAAGAAAATGAAAGAGCAAAATGATCTTTTGAGGGCTCAGCTTGAAAGTCAAAAAGCAAAGGGTGAGGAAACTAAGTTTGCAAAACCATTGACTTCGGAGAAACCAAATGTTTCAAACACGGTTCTAAAACCAAAAATGTCAATTTCACGGTTTGCTCCAAAAGTCGATGAGAAAAATGATTTGACAAAACCAGTCACTCCAACACCCTTGCCCTAGAAAAGTGAAAATGATAAGATTGTTGATAAAGGAAAAGTGGTTGTCGAAACTCCTAAAGTGTTAGCACCTGGCCTTTTTAGGATCAGTCCCACTAGTGCGTCTGCCTCAACATCTAAGACAAATGACAAGTGCATAAAGGCTAATTCTAAAGAATCTAGGGATGCTAAAAAGGACAACAATATAAATCCTAATGTGTGTGCCTTACCTTCTACAGGATTAGAAAGCACCTCTAGGAGCAGCAGACTAAAGCCAAGGAGCAATACAAGGAACAATAGAGTCTCGCCTGTCTCTACGAGTAGTAGCAAGAATAAAGTTGAAGAAGTAGAAGAACACCCTAGGAATTTATCGCTTTTTAATAAGAAACATGATTCATCTGAATGTAATGTCGAAAGTACTGGTTCTAATACATGTAATGACTTTGTTTGTTTAATATGCAAGAAATGTTTAATTAATGATGTTCATGATGAATGTGTTTCTAAGTATGTGAATGTTACGCCTGAACAGAAGAATGTTCCGAAAAGACATAGTGCTAGATCCAGATCTATAGAAAGATTAGTTGCACGATTTAGGACTACCACTATTAGTCGAATGCCTAGGAACTATCTTAAGTTTTGTATGTGGATTCCGACGGGTAGAGAGTTCACTCTTAAGGACGGCAAATTAGAAATAACTCAAGCTAAACAAGTAGCAACTGTCTATGAGTGTGATTCTGCTTTTACTCCTAACCCCATGGAACCAAATTCAACACTGTTAATACAAATATCGCCTAAAAACGTTATTTATATTTTACGATCTTTGCTAAGTTTTGTTAATGACAAAGTATGAACTTTAGCTAAGAGTAAATCATCACTTTGAATGTTTAAGTCTTGTTTAACTAATGTTTACATTTCCTTTTAAACTAAACATTGTTTTTATTTCTTAAATTAGAAAGTGTCTTGTCACATCACACTTATTTCTTAAAATAGAATTGTCACATCACATTTATGGCAAGTTTTGTCTATATGTATTTATGGTAAGAAATGTGTTTGACTTGCTTTGGTGTGGCTTACAAGTTTTGTGTTTGACTTGATTTAAGTGATGTGACATTGTTTGGTTGCTAGGATTTATGAGACAAGACCTTGTTTGGTTTGAAGAGTTATTGCATAAACCTACTGCAGACCCGGCGGTACCCTGGGGGTACACGGGCGGAACCCATCTGAGGGTTCCGCCTGATCCGCCAAGCATGCAGTATGGTGTGCTATAAATACCAAGCCATAACTTGATTTTTGGCTAACCCTTTAGGACTTATTTCTCACATATTCTCTCAACTAACTCAGTAACCCTTGACTTGTGTGATTCTCGTATGTAGCAAGGAACTCCACAAGATCATTCAAGAAGTTGCAAGCTTCAACTCTAAAGTTGCAAGTCTTGGTAGCTTGATCATGTATAAGCTTTGGTAGTTTATACTTCAAGTGTGTCATGTATGTAGAAGTTATAGGTTAGTATTTTAGGCCTCAAAATACGTAGTGTGTTGGGAGTTGTTGTACCCTAGTAAAAGAACTAACGGGAGTGGTTGTACCCTTGGTAAAGAACTCGACATCTAGCTTTGTGTCGGTAAAAGTGTAAGATACGAATGGGAGTGGTTGTACCCTTGTAAAAGAACTCGACATCTAGCTTTGTGTCGGTAAAAGTATAAGCGACGTGTAAGGTTTTCTCCGCCGGTGAAAGGAGCTTGTTGATTAGTGTTTATAACTCTCGAGTTGGAAACTCAGGGCGTGGATGTAGGGCAAGGAAAAAGAGTCCTTGTAGCTGAACCACGATAAACTATCGTGTTGTGGTTTGATTGTTTCTTTCTCTACCTTTGCTTATTATATGTTGTTGTTTAGTTAGAATTGTTGATCACATATAAAGCTTTTCAAAGAACCAAAACAAGTAATGTTGTTCTTACATCTTTAAACATAAGTAAAGCTTTTCAAAGAACTAAACAAGCAAAGTTAGGATCATTACAAGTAAAGCTTTTCAAAGTATGAAACAAGTTAAGTTGGAATTGTTATTCACATGTAAAGTCTATTCAAAGAATCAAACATATTAAGTTGTGCTTATATCTTTAACCAAACGTCAAGTTCTCAAAGGTTATTTAAGCTAAATAAGAATCGAAAAAGCGGTAAACTATTCAACCCCCCTTCTAGTTTTCCACAATTGGCATCAGGAGCTACGTTACTCAAGATCTTTAAAATAGAATGTATTTTAAAACTTGGATCGATCCATGGATTTTGAAAATCTCAAAGAAGGGCAACCTATTCAAAACCAACCGCTATTTGAAAAAGAAAACTTACTTGAATGGAAAAGTAATTTTGAAAACTATGTAAAATCAATTGATCAAGATCTTTGGCATATTATTTCTTTTGGTAATTTCAAACCAAAGAAAACAAGTTTTTGAAAACCAAGATAACTATCTTAAACTTGATAAAAATACTAAAGCTAAAATAATGTTTTACAAAGCTTTAGTACCAAATATGAAAGAATGTATTTTTGTCAAAAGGCTAATGATGTTTGAAAAATATGGTAAACTTTCATCAAGGAATATGTCAAGTCAAAGATGATCAATTTAATCTTACATATGAATTAGAAGTTTTAGAAAAACTAATTGATAGACACTTAGTAGAAGTTAATACATGTGCTACTAGTTTAAATGTTTTAAATGAAGGTACAAGTGAAGATGAGTACGTGTGTTTTGTTGAACCTGCTTGCGTATCTTGGAATGTAATGGAAGTTGACGAAGACAATGATCCGGTAGTTTATTGTCAACTTATTGATACAACAAGCAAGGTGTAAGTAAAGGTGATTACTCGTGTCAAGCTCGTTGTTGTCTTGCTTGCGATTCATGGATTAACTCGGATGAAGATGAAGTCAATCATCCGGTTTGTGATTCTATACTAGATAAAACATCAAGCAAGGTACACTTTGAAACCAAACTATTTTGCTTTGATTAATTTATCATAGAGTTTTCTAAACTAGAAAATGAGTCTAAACATTTGTGCAACATGGACCTAAAAGCTATCTTCAAGAATGAGTCTTCAAAATCTCTTAAGAATATCTTTGAAAAGGAAATCTTATTAGAAGATAAAATGTTTAAAATTAAGAGTAATGTTGAAATTAATCTAGAATGTAAATTATGTCTAGATTATAAACATGAGATTAAAATGCAAAATGAGAAAGGAAAAATTATTAGTTTAATTTGATGAAAGCTCAAAATCTCTTGAAAGATTGTTGAGGAGTCAAAGGTTGTTTAAAAATAAAACCGGATTAGGATTTAACTCAAAAGCACCATTAACTAATAAAACAAAGCAAGTAAAATTTGTCTAACCTAGAAGAGAGATTTAGAGATAATTCTATCTCTAATAGAAACTCATGATAAAAGAATTAAGATTATCATACTCTATGCTTTTATATGATTGTCTAACCTTCTTGGATACATGAGTTATTGAGTTTCAAAGCATGTCGTCAAACCAAGTTTTTTACGCTTAATGCTTATCCGCTTGATAGCATCTCTATGCAAGTTAAAAGGTACGCATTACTTAAACTTGACTTTGGTTATATCTTGTCTCTAGCATTATGTGCTCAAATATGTGTTATTTGCAATACTCTAGAGTGTCTACCTGCTATTTGTAAATAACTAAGAGTAGATTCTATGCAACAAGGAATTTAGTCTTTAGTACTAGTAGGAGATATAAGGTGTTTTGGTTATTTAACCATCAAGAGATAAACACGAAAAACTCTTGAGTATGTCTCACTCAACTCTTGCTTACAAGTGAGCTAACTAAGAATTTCCTAAGTGTTAAAATGTCTAACACTTTTGTGATGCTTGCAAAACAAACCTTTGTTAAACAATTTTCTCAAACACCATACTTTGAGTCTTTAATTGTGTCTTTCTTCAATCACTCCTTTATGATAATCTCACATAAAACACACAAGGTAAAATAAATCACATTAGCATATATTAGGATGTGTGAAAGAAAATAAGTTTTCAACATCTAGGATTTACACATCAAATGTGACACATAATCTAATGATGTTGTACCTCTTGGATTTTTTAAAAATAAATAGAGTTCATAGTGTCTTAAGTAAGAAAACCTAAAGAGTCGAGGAGTCATTGAATATGACATTTAACGAGTGATCTCCTCCTTCTATGATATCATCTTTGGTAGATGATAACTTAGTCGAAAGTCCAATGATGGCAAGACAAGCATGGAGTAAAAGTACAAAACAACATCTTCTCACCTTGAGTTAAACATTAAATCAAGTAAAATTGACATAAGTTATAAAACTTGATTTATAGGTCATTAGTTGTGTCTAAACAAATTCAACAAAAACAATTTTTGGAATTTAGAATAAAACAAATAGTGAAACGAAGTTGATATTTCAAAGTAATCAAGTGAGTATAGTGTCAATATTTGAAAGACCTTTTGATAATAAAAGCAAGCCACAAAAGCAAGGGATTTTAACTTAAAGACATTCCTAGTTGCTCTCTTGTTCTCAATGGTTAAGTTATTGATGACCTATCAAGAATGAGATTAGTAAATCCGTAGATAAAACTAAACGTAGAGAAATGTTTGGAAGACTACTTGTTCTCATAACATTTAGATTCAACATTATGTTTAGCTTTTGTCTATGTGCTCGTGTTAACGAAGATCCTTAAACAACTCGTTAGTTAAGCCTAGTTGGATACATCATAAGGTACTACACAACTAGGATTATGGTCTCCCAAAAGAACGGGAATAGAAACCATAGTGTATGCCAAATGGAATTATGTCGGTAATAAGTTGATAAGAAAAGCACAAGTGGTACTTGCACTTTTATACTTACTTACCCAATGATTCTCCAAAACGCGTAAGATTCTCAAATTAGTATCGGATGGAGAAACACATCAACAAGCTCTGTGTGAACAAGCAAACTCGCATCAACAACGGAATTCATCTTGTCAACATTGTTATACCTTCAACAAAGGAAGCATCGACTTCAGCGACAATTCAATCCATTATGTTCTTAATTGAAATACTGTGATCCATCATCATCGTCTTGGTAAAAATGTTCATTGAGGAACATCTTAACTAAGAAAGTCTTATACGTTAACCATTCTATCAACGTTTTCACAAAACCTCTTGAATGAGAAGCATTCATCATCCCTAGGCTTAGTCAAGGACTCATAAGACCTAAAACCTTAGTTTTGAACATTAGGATAAAACCACAAAAATCAAGACAATTCCTTTTGAGTTTTCCCTGCAGATCCCACGGCACCCTCAGACCATATGGGCGGAACCCACTTTTTGGTTCCGCCTGGTCCGCCAAAGCCACAGAATGTTTTATTTAAGTTCAAAACCAAACACCTCTTTACTCACAACTCCAACTTACCATCAGCCCATAAGATTCACAAAATGAGCAAAACTTCAAGCATATTCCTCATAACCTCTCATCACTCGAACCTCAAACAACCAATGTGAAACGAGAAACCGAGTTATCCTTTGTCATATCAATATCGAGTCATCCACCACTTCCATGCCCTCAAAGAAACCAAGAGTTAATATCATCTTCACCAATAACTCCACCTAGTCATCTTCACAAGAAGATTCCACAATGTAACCAAACAAGTGTGTCATCCCCACTATAACCTAACCTATTAAGATTAAACCACCTTTCATGATACATAAACCTATGTTCACCTTTGTGTCGCTCTTTGAAACAAAGGGCAATTGTCATATCCATACTCTCATTAACATATTTGTCTATGTCGTCAAAAGTCAAGTGAATTTCATTATGAAATGCGTCTCTTCCACTTTCTAGCAAGTGAAGAACACAAAGAAGATATCCAAGCTTTAAGTGTTGTCAAACAATCACCACCTCATTTCACATATCCACCCTCGGTCGTCACCCATACTTTACCACCGTTCACCACATTGTTAAAACAAATGAAAAACGTCATTGAAACATCACTTACATTACAAACATTTTTAAGCATCAAAATGAGTCAAGTCAACCGCACCTCCACATTGTTTTCATATAGGCACACACTAGAACATACACATTACAATAGTCATTTACTTAAATGTGAAATTTTGATTTTCTAGGAATCATCATGCCTCCTCTAACTCACTACGACCACAAGGACACCATCAAGTACCTACCCAAACACCACAAAACCAAAGGTCTTACTCAAACTCAAATCGTTGTCTTCAAAGCCTTAGAAAAACAACATGTCCATAAGGGTAGAACCATTGATCCATCCTTCTTAGAAGGTACAAACCTCTACACGGAATTTGCGACAATCAACTTTAAGTGTCTCTTAGAAATCGACGAGCCTATTTGTTCTAGGTTCACTTTAGAATTCTATGCATCCATCACCCTCTCCAAGGATGAGTATGGTCGCATGTCTATTAACTTTAGGGCTAGTAGTCATCAATACTCCTTCACCCTCGAGGAGTTTGCTCAAATCCTAGGTGTCCCAAACCTTGGTACTTGAATCTACTCCTACTTGAACTCCCTCTCAACTCTTGACACACTCTTTGACCGCATCTATCCCTATGATAACCCTCTTGTGTCCAAAGATGAACTTCGTGACCACCTCTTCATTAGAACCACCAACATTAGAAGAACTAGAACCGGAAATGAGGTCATCAAGAACCCATATGGAATGGAAATCCATGAACTCAAGCCCCAATTAATGGAATGGGAAGAACTCCTTAGAACCAATGAAATTAGCACCATAGGAAACCGGGATCACATCAATGTTTGCCTTTGCTACATGCTCTACTCCTTGTTCGTTAGGCAACCCTTCAACCTTGCCTACTACTTGACCAAGTGAATGACCGACATTCCCGTGCAAGGCACAACGTCTATGCCATATGGAATGCTCTTGACCCGTCTCTTTAGGTTCATCTCTCCCATTCCATCAACTCTTATAGGTCTTCACCTAGACTACTTTCTTATTCCACACGCTTTTGTCCCACTAAGTGATAGGAGAATCTACAAATCCCAAGGTAAACATTTTCCAACTCTAGGCTTTGCCCAACTCTAGGCTCCCACCTCTATATTACTTTTTCCAACTTTCGGATATTCCAAATGAGTCGGCGGAGTTCAAGCAAACAAAGGGGATGTTCAAAAACATCGAGAGATTTCTTGAAATGCTCAAGAAGAAGATTGACCGTCTATGAGAGCGGGTGTGTAGGAGTGTTTGGCACTAGGCGTCATTTGAAAGATTTGGTCATTTAAACATTACGTGTTATGTATTTGTGTGTTGGTAAGTTATTTGGTACTATTTGGAACTTGTAGGAACTAACAATGATGTAGGAAGACAACATTTGGCTAGTTGTCAAATTTTCATGTTTATGGCAATTCTTACTAAGTATAGTGAAATCCTCGACCTCAAGGTCAAAGTCCTATGATATGTATGTTTACGTGTCTAATTTTTGCATTGCCTAACCAGAAACGCATTATCTTTTTGATTTTAGGAGTTTTCAAAAATTTTGAAAATCGTCTCGCGGGTCAAAAACGCGGACTGCCAACTTTTTAGGGTCTGGCGGATCTGGCGGAACCCAAAATTGGGGTCCGCCAGTGTATTTTCTGGGAATTCCAGAAATAACCAAACGGACCAGGCGGTACCCTCAAATGGGTTCCGCCAGTGTCTTCTGAGGGTTCCGCCAGACACCTGCAGAAAATTCTTCCATTTTTCTTAAGTCCAAAACTTGTAATGTATCAAAACCATTATCCTAAGTGAGAAACATCTTCCATTAACTCCAATAACCATATTAGAACAACTCTCACTCACTAAAACAATTAGGAAGCCACTTCCCTCCAAAAATTCAAATTCAAACATAACTAACCCAAGGAACCCTTTTAAAGGATCCTTCAAACCATTGAAACATTTTCAACCAAATCACATCCCATGATCACAAAGCATTGAGTGCATATGTTGATCTTTCACTCCATCCTATTCCATTGAATTAACATCAAATGATGTGACATGGTCATGAAAATCATTTGAAACCTCGTTCTTTGAATGGTAGAACATCAAATCCAAACACCCATTTCAACACCTTTTCAACCTTATAAATTTGAAAGTTTTGCAACAATTCAAATCACACCATAACCATCAAAATCCTTCTCAAAAACCACTATGATTAGTGTCAAACCTTGTTGCTTCAACAAAACCATCAAGTCAAGCTCATCATCTTCAAGTGCTGCTTCGCTTAACATTTCTTCACCTATCCAAGATTTCCTTAACCTCACTACCTCAACACCATCCTCAACACATTTCAATACCAATGTGATCACTATTCAAGATTTGCTTAATCTTGCTACTTCAACACTTACACCAATGGAACTTTTCCATACACCACCAACATCACCACATCCACTATTGGAAACTTTTGAAAACCTATCACCTAAACCATCAAGCCCTCCATCATTGTCACTCTTTGACACCATTGCCTAAATGGAAACCCATCAACAACCAATATTTCAACCAAACGAGTCATTGGATGATGCACCTCATCCACCGTCATTGCTTGAGAGTTTGGCCTACCTTTATGCTAAATCCTCAATTTTTCCAAATGATCAAGGCCATACACACCTACAATCATTTGTGTTTCACCCCATTCACAAAAACCTTCATGGTAACCATTTACAAACAACCAAGCCTACACCATTTTGTTCAAACAACAACTACCACAATAACAATAACTACCACCACCACAAGAACCTTCCCAACACTTTGAATCTCTATTTTCTTCGTATAAGAAAATAAAAGCATCTCAATGATCTTCCACCAAGACCAACAACAACCACCACCTTTCACAAATGAATAACCAAGGTCATTGCTAAACCAAAATGAGTCTTTCGACCACAACCAACCACCACAACAAGAGTATCATCACCCAAAACCATTTTTGTTTCACCCTATCCAATAAAATGAGGTTTATCCTAAACCACATTGTGGAACGTCTCAAGTTTAGAGTCTCCAAAATGAAACAAAACTGTTTCTTTTGGAAAATGTTGCTCATTAAAACCAACAAACCAAGTTTAGAGTACCAACACCACCTCAAGGTTAGAGTCTCCAAAATGAAACAAAACCGTTTCTTTTGGAAAATGTTTCCCATTTAAACCAACAAACCAAAACCCGTGTCACCCTCTCAACCTTCAAAATAAAGCCCGCTACAACCACAACCTACATTTTCTTCCCTAAACAACCTTAGCCTTGTTTTTGGAAAATGTTTCTCACAAAGGAAAATGATGATTTCCTTGTAGCTTTTTATGGTCGTAGCTTATTTGTAGCTTTTTCTTTATTTCTAGAGGTAGGATAGTGTAACCAAAATTTCTTGTCTTTGACTGTTTAAGAAGTCTAAATTTTACATGAAATGAATTTCATTACACTACAAGGTTTTCTTTGTTGACCATTTAGGTATGATGTGTGAACTATACCTTGTTATGGTACCATACATAAATCTTGTGCTTTAGAAACTAACCTCTCTTTTTGTAGGTTCATTATCCATGTTTTCCTTCCTTGATACTCCATTTAGGGGAGTAATATTCAAGGGGGAGCATGAGTGTTGTACTATTTCACTTCACAACTCTTAGTTGTGTTTTAACATGAAACACTTTCATGACTTATCTTGTGCAGAAACTAACTTTTCTTTTGTAGGTTCAAAATCCATGTCTCCTCTCTTGGCACTCCATTTAGGGGGAGTATCGACCAAGGGGGAGCATGGCCATTATTCCGCTTCGCTTCTCTACTTTTTGTTTCGACAAAAAGGGGGAGAATTTATATTAAACTTGTTCAAATTTTGATATTTCCGCTTCGCTAACTCTTTGCAAAAACAAGTTTTAATACTAACTTTATAAGACTTAACACTAAATCTTATGGCTTACTTTTAAATAAAGTTTATGTTTTGTCATCAACAAAAAGGGGGAGATTGTTAATACAAATATCGCCTAAAAACGTTATTTATATTTTACGATCTTTGCTAAGTTTTGTTAATGACAAAGTATGAACTTTAGCTAAGAGTAAATCATCACTTTGAATGTTTAAGTCTTGTTTAACTAATGTTTACATTTCCTTTTAAACTAAACATTGTTTTTATTTCTTAAATTAAAAAGTGTCTTGTCACATCACACTTATTTCTTAAAATAGAATTGTCACATCACATTTATGGCAAGTTTTGTCTATATGTATTTATGGTAAGAAATGTGTTTGACTTGCTTTGGTGTGGCTTACAAGTTTTGTGTTTGACTTGATTTAAGTGATGTGACATTGTTTGGTTGCTAGGATTTATGAGACAAGACCTTGTTTGGTTTGAAGAGTTATTGCATAAACCTACTGCAGACCCGGCGGTACCCTGGGGGTACACGGGTGGAACCCATCTGAGGGTTCCGCCTGATCCGCCAAGCATGCAGTATGGTGTGCTATAAATACCAAGCCATAACTTGATTTTTGGCTAACCCTTTAGGACATATTTCTCACATATTCTCTCAACTAACTCGGTAACCCTTGACTTGTGTGATTCTCTTATGTAGCAAGGAACTCCACAAGATCATTCAAGAAGTTGCAAGCTTCAACTCTAAAGTTGCAAGTCTTGGTAGCTTGATCATGTATAAGCTTTGGTAGTTTATACTTCATGTGTGTCATGTATGTAGAAGTTATAGGTTAGTATTTTAGGCCTCAAAATACGTAGTGTGTTGGGAGTTGTTGTACCCTAGTAAAAGAACTAACGGGAGTGGTTGTACCCTTGGTAAAGAACTCGACATCTAGCTTTGTGTCGGTAAAAGTGTAAGCGACGAATGGGAGTGGTTGTACCCTTGTAAAAGAACTCGACATCTAGCTTTGTGTCGGTAAAAGTATAAGCGACGTGTAAGGTTTTCTCCGCCGGTGAAAGGAGCTTGTTGATTAGTGTTTATAACTCTCGAGTTGGAAACTCGGGGCGTGGATGTACGGCAAGGAAAAAGAGTCCTTGTAGCCAAACCACGATAAACTATCGTGTTGTGGTTTGATTGTTTCTTTCTCTACCTTTGCTTATTATATGTTGTTGTTTAGTTAGAATTTTTGATCACATATAAAGCTTTTCAAAGAACCAAAACAAGTAATGTTGTTCTTACATCTTTAAACATAAGTAAAGCTTTTCAAAGAACTAAACAAGCAAAGTTAGGATCATTACAAGTAAAGCTTTTCAAAGTATGAAACAAGTTAAGTTGGAATTGTTATTCACATGTAAAGTCTATTCAAAGAATCAAACATATTAAGTTGTGCTTATATCTTTAACCAAACGTCAAGTTCTCAAAGGTTATTTAAGCTAAATAAGAATCGAAAAAGCGGTAAACTATTCAACCCCCCTTCTAGTTTTCCACAAACACGGTTTCCAAATACAAACTCTTCTGTTCTTGGCAGGTTATCGAAATATGTCTTTGGATCGTCGACTCGGGTTGCTCCAAGCACATGACCGGGAATTTAAAGCTGCTGATCAATTTCGTTTAAAAATTCATGGGAACTGTACGCGCTTTGGAAATGAACATGTAGCAGCTATTCTGGTTTATGGAGATCTTCGGTTTGAGAATTTTTAAATCACTCAAGTTTACTACGTCGAAGGGCTGGGACACAACTTGTTTTCAGTCGGGCAGTTTTGTGATGCAGATTTAGAAGTGGCATTCAGAAGAAACACGGTTTTTATTAGAAATTTGGTTGGTAATGATCTCTTAACTGTTAATCGTAGTACAAACTTGTACGCTATCGACATCAACCAAATGGCTTCTACATCACCAATTTGTCTTATGACAAGGGCAATCGAAACTAAGTCCTGGCTGTGGCATAGACGTTTATCCCATCTCAATTTCGACACCATCAACAAGTTAGCCAAAGACAACATCGTCACCGGACTTCCTAAGTTCAAATACACCAAGGAACACCTATGTCCATCATGCGAACAAGGAAAAGGTTAAAGAGCATCATATAAACCCAAAACCGTACCTAGTTCGGAAGCAAGGTTACATATGTTGCACATGGACTTAGGTGGCCCAATGAGAGTTGAAAGCATTAATGGGAAGAAGTATATTCTTGTTATTGTTGATGATTATTCAAGATATACTTGGGTAAAGTTTTTGAGATCAAAAGACGAAGCACCAGGCATCATCATCACCTTTCTGAAGCGTATTCAAGTTCTACTTCAAGCTCCAGTAAGGATTATAAGAACAGACAATGGCACATAATTTACAAACCAGGAGTTAAGAACTTACCTTGAAGATGTTGGAATCACACACCAAACATCAGTTGTTAGAACTCCACAGCAGAATGGGGTAGTTGAAAGAAGAAACCGAACTCTTGTGGAAGCTGCTCGCACAATGCTGATTTTTTCTAGTGCACCTCTATTCTTATGGGCTGATGTTGTAGCCACTGCTTGTTTTACTCAAAACCGATCCTTAGTCCATCCGAGATTCAATAAAACCCCATATGAGCTAGTGAACAACCGTAAATCTGACATCTCTTACCTTCACGTATTTGGCGCTTTGTGCTATCCGACGAATGAGAGAGAAGATCTAGGGAAGTTAAAAGCTAAGGGTGATATTGGAATCTTCATTGGATATTCAGAAAACTCGAGGGCATTCAGGGTGTATAATAGAAGAACGAAAAAGATAATGGAGACGATGAATGTGAAGTTTGACGAGATTTCACAAATGGCTTCTGAGAGACTCGCTCTAGAACCCGCGCTTAATCCGATGGCTTCTAATCAAAACGGATTAGGACCCGCACCAAACATGAAGACTTCTGGACACATCAGTTCAGGACTCGTACCTCAAGGAGCTCAGTCAACAAACACGGATAAACCTTCAGAACAAGAACTGGAAAATTTCTTCGAGCTAATGTTTGCTGAATATTATGGTGGAACTTCGACAAATGCATCTCCACAACATTCCGCTGCACCCGCTCAAAACCATCAACCACCACCACCATCACAAGATGCATCTACCACAATCGAAGCTGAAGCACCAACTACATCAACATCATCTACATCTACTCAAGCAACTCCAGTACTTGAAACTGAACTACCAAGAGTTGATGAGCAAAACCAAAACACAAATTTTCAAGAAGAACCAACAAATAATTCAAAAGATGTTACGTTAGAAGAAGAAGAAGAAGTATTTGAAAACCCGTTTGCAACAGACTCTGCTGAATCTTCTTCAAGGTTACAAGAACCATCTAACACACATTTGTTACACCCAAGGTATCCTTCTACGTTTCAATGGACAAAAGACCATCCAATAGAACATATTATTGGTGAACCTTCAAAGCCAGTTCAGACAAGGAGACAACTTGCCACCGATCTCGAATTGTGCATCTACGTTTGCTCAATCAGCCTCAAAGAACCAAAGAACATTCGGGAAGCAATGGCAGAAAACCCTTGGATTGAAGCGATGCAGGAGGAATTTCTTCAATACCTGTTACATGATAGTTGGGAACTTGTTGAACGACCACTTGATAAACGAGTTCTTGATCTCAAGTGGTTGTGGAAGAACAAACTGGATGAGGAAATGACTGTTATTCGCAACAAAGCTCGTCTCGTAGCTAAAGGTTATCCACAAGAAGAAGGGATAGATTTCGAAGAATCATTCGCGCCTGTAGCTAGACTTGAAGCAGTCCGGATTTTCTTAGCCTATGCAGCTCACAAAAACATCACAGTTTATCAGATGGACATTAAGACGAACTCTGAAAGAAGAAGTGTATGTGAGTCAGCCAGAGGGATTCATTGACAAAGATCATCCAGACTACGTCTACAAGCTTAAGAAAGCAATTTATGGTTTAAAACAAGCTCCAAGAGCGTGGTATGACAAACTATCATCTTTCTTGCTCAAAAACAATTTCACAAAAGGAACGGTTGATGACACCTTGTTTATCAAAAAGTTCAAAGATGACATTTTGATCGTTCAAATTTACGTGGACGACATTATTTTTGGATCAACCAATCCTAACCATTCAAAACATTTTGAAAATCTCATGAAAAGCAAATTCGAAATGTCCATGATGGGGGAACTAAAATTCTTTCTTGGTTTACAAATACATCAATCCCCTCGTGGTATTTTTATCAATCAAGCTAAATATACTATAGAGATTTTGAAAAAACATGGAATGGAAAATTGTAATTCTGTTGGTACACCAATGGTCACTTCACCAAAAATAGGTGTTGATTTGTTTGGGAAACCTATCGATCCGAAGAAATATCGGAGCATGATCGGTTCTCTCATGTACCTAACTGCTAGCCGACCCGATATTCAATTTGTTGTATGTTTGTTAGCACGGTTTCAGGCAAAGCCTACCGAACTTCACCTCAAAGAGGTTAAACGGATCTTTCGGTACCTACGAAGCACCATTAACTTGGGACTTTGGTATCCGAAGGATTCGGAGTTTAATCTAACAGCATTTTCAGATGCAGACCATGCTGGTGATCAAGTTACAGCAAAGAGTACATCAGGTGGAGCACAATTTTTGGGTGAAAAGCTTGTAAGCTGGTCGTCAAAGAAACAGGACTTTACTGCACTATCAACCGCCAAAGCCGAGTATGTGTCTCTATCTGCGTGTTGTGCCCAAGTTCTTTGGATGCGGACACAACTCACAGATTATGGCTTTACTTTTGACAGAATACCTATGTATTGTGACTCCAAAAGTGCCATAGCCATCTCGTGCAATCCCGTACATCACTCAAAAAGTGCCATAGCCATCTCGAGTCTAACCAAACGAAAAAGATTTTAAGCATAAACTCATTTTCAAACAAAATTCTTGAGCACTTTTTCAAGATTGTTCAAAAGATTTCTCAAAATCTCTCAAAATTTGTGCTCAAGAAAACTCCCTCTAAACCCTTAAATTGATTTTAAATGAGCTATCATTAAGGGGGAGTATAAAAAACTAAAATGTTCAGATTTCATGCTAAATCAAATCTGTCTTTCTCTCCAAAAAGCTTTTCTTAATCAGTTGATATCAAAAATATCACGATATGCTATTTTTGAGGGGGGGAAGACATGATTAAAATGTGATCAAAGATGTTTAAGATTGTGGCTGAATCTCAAAAGAGCTCGACTCAGTAAGTACTAATGAATTGACGAAGCTTAAAATGTCAGTAATCGAAAAGACTTGTCCTGGACGGGTAATAATTTCAAGCTAGTCTAACTAGTTATGTAAGCGTGTCTCGAATAGGACTTGTCTGAGTAGAATGTACCGTATCGAGAGACTTTCTTTGGACTTGACCAGGATGGGTAATAATTTCAAGCTAGTCTAACTAGTGATGTAAGCGTGTCTCGAATCGGTCATGTTCACTGAAAGTGGATCAATTCAAAAAGTGCAAACTCCTCCCACATGTGCAAATTTCTTAAAAATTACATGAGCACATGTGAAGGGGGAGTCCTTCAAAAGAAATGCAAAAACTCTCGGAGTGTCAACAAAATGTGTTTTATATTCATAAACACTTTGAGAGATTTTTAATCAAAGGTTTCATGGCAATTATAGGATTCATGGAGTTATAAGGTGACTAAGGTTAGGGAAAAACCGTCCTATGATCCGCCAGAGCCGGAGGGATCTACCCAAGGACAATTCCAATAGATTAGAATTAGAAGTCCTTAGGTATGATTGAAAAAATGAGAATATGAGAATGGAGAAAGAATGGGTTGAAGAATTAAAAAGAAAAGTTATGAAAAAGGGTGAAAAGAAATAGCCCTCCAAATGTTCAACCTTAGGGCAGACACCGGGTACAATTCGTATGCTACTGGTTGTTACTAAGGTGACACCGGTATTGAAGACAAAGATGTCATGGACCCAGTGACGCACTGCACTAAACCTTCTTAACCACTCAAGTTCTCTTAAAAGAGCTTGTTTCATTCTCACGGGGAACCGGTGTAATCTATCGACCTGTCTCTTAGAGATGGTTGATATTGAAGCAGGAGACCTCTCCCTAATCTCCGCATAGGAAACCAAATGTGCACTTATCGAGTCTAGAGCCCCGAGATTCATCAAAAGATCTCATAGGAACACATGATATTTCTACACTGGTTGTTTATCATTAAGGACGCCAGATGTAAACTTTAGAGTCCTACACAGATCTTAGCCATCTGCCAGAACATTTATGAGAGAATTCACTCAAGTGTTTCTCAATGATTGAATGGAAATTCCTGCCAGGGTCAACATCAAGCAGCCCTGACAGCAGGTCACTTCGGTAATTCTTTATGGGTTACGCTTAGTGTTCGCGGTGGTTTCAAACGGTCTACAGTCGTGGAGTGATCCCCAGCGACTCACCCAGTCATTGAGCTACTAAGTAGGTCTTGTAAGCTCTCTCGAGAGTATCTGACATGGGAACGGCCTTGGTAAGGGTTAGAAGGAGTCTTCACACTATGCTGTTGACGATCTCTAATTCTTATCTGTAAGTACCGGATGTTTTATTGCTAACTGTTTATATGCAGGGACACTTCATCTCCATGGCGACAGATTCCACGTGCTCATACATACATCTGGAAGTTAAAGAAAGCTCTCTCAAAGATCTATACAACACAAAGTTCAAAGAAAGATTCGACGCCAAAAAGAAGAATCTACAAAGTGTAAAGACTAAAGATCAAAGTGTAAGAAAGGAAACTACATGCATATGAATATCAAAATCCAAAGATGTATGAGCATGTTGGAATGGCGAACAACCACCACAGACGCAGAAGTGACGAAAGACAGATAACTCCACATCACAAAGGAACAAAGAACGATGAAAAATCAGTTATCAAAGATCACAAAGCATGAAGGAACAAAGACTAAAGACTATTCTACAATGACACACAAAGTTAAAGACAAAGAACACGGAAGACCCACTCACGTGGAGCATCATTCGAATGACCACCCCTTAGGGGGAGATTGTTAGCATTAAAAATATGTATTATGAAGTGATGGTCATTCTCATATTGTAACTTTGTGTCGTTTGTTAAGATTAGTAATAGTTTAGTCATTGGGCCTTGGACTTGGCAAGCTAATATGTTATATGCTATGTTTCATAAGCCTAGTTATCCAACCATGTAACCAAGTCCAAGCCCAAGCCCATAGAAAGCCCATAGGGCATCTCATGTTAAGAAATATTTAAACACCTCAAAGGCTCATTTGAGGTGTGTGCTTGTGTGTGTATTTGTGTGAGTTTTCTTTGAATAAAAAGCTCTCATATTTCATCTCTCTCTCTAATACACGAATTACATATACTCCATACAAGTCACCATCTTTCCATCTTTCCTTCTTATTGTGCTTATATTGTGTGTGATAAAGTTGTGATATTTAAGGTCCTACAGAAGGTTTGAGCAAGCAAATTGATAAAGGGAGAGCAAAAACTGATCAAATCATTTCAGAGTTGCAGAACGTTAAATACACACTAACAGATCTGTTTGTATCAAAGAGGGCTGAGATGCAAGAATCTTTTTCTAGTTTGTGCTCGGAGGCATACAATGTAGTGAATAAGATAATTGATCTTGTAAAGATCTTATGTGACATGAAGGGAAGCCATTTTCGTGTCTACTTTGACGAGTTTTCTACAATATCAGAACCGGCTTCTTAGCAAATTGTAAGTTCATGATTTCTTTTATACGAAAGTTATAGCTACAATGAAAATGCTAACAGTTGGTCTCATATTGTATTATTGTGTGTGTTATTATTATTATTATTATTATTATTATTATTATTATTATTATTATTATTATTATTATTATTATTATTATTATTATTATTATTATTATTATTATTATTATTATTTTTATTATTATTGTTGTTATTATTATTATTATTATTATCATTATTATTATTATTATTATTATTATTATTGTTATTATTATTATTATTGTTGTTATTATTATTATTATTATTATTATTATTATTACTATTATTTTTATTATTATTATTATTATTATTATTATTATTATTATTATTATTATTATTATTATTATTATTATTATTATTATTATTATTATTATTACTATTATGATTATTATTATTATTACTATTATGATTATTATTATTACTATTATTATTATTATTATTATTATTATTATTATTTATTTTTATTTTTTTTTCAGGTTCCTGCATTCGTTACTGTACGCTAATGTATTAGTAATCAACCCGCTTGGGCAACTTGGAATGGTAATGTTAAAATTTTGTCTTTCTTTCTGGATCGACTATTCAAGACTTGGTTTTTTTGGCCTCCATTATATGGAACTAAGACTATTGGCTGATCTGGTTATTAAAGATGTAATTTATCCAAGTATAATACTTTCCTTTGAGAAACTGGAATCGATTTGGATAAATTATTTTGTATCATCTTTTATAAACAAGTATTGGACCCTGTTTGGATCAAACTGTTTCTTTTAGTATTACCATTGTGTTCATATGAAGATAAAAATAGGGTGAATCAATCAATTAACTAGTAAATGGGTCGTATGGCATCATGTTGTCAAGTTTTACATGTTGGAAGGTGCTCAAGGGAACTAGGATAGATCCTCCAATACAGGCACTATACTTTCATTCATGGGTCCAGGGTTCATAGAAGACTCGCCACTAATTACCCTTCATGATAAAGTTATAAACTGTTCATGGATTTCACCAAACTTCATGCTAATAGTGATGGTTAGAACATTGCTTCTGGACAACGAAACCTCTCTGCCTTAAATGTGATCAATGTTCATCTGGCGTCTCCTTTTTTTTTTGTAGAAGAACTTAATAGTCTCCTATTTACAATTAATGGAAACATAGGTGAGTTTCTCCTTCATGTCATGGACGCTTTCCCGTTCAGCTGCTAATGTAAAGGACTACCCACTCTTGGTAAAGGTCTTAGTCAACGATTCAGTAAGGTCTTGACCCCCTAAGTCAAACTTAAGGATGGCGTGTGTGAGGGCATAACTATCATCAGAGTCCAAAGCGATACCTTTGCATGAAATAACAAGTGTAGCCCTTGTTTTCTACTCCCTCCACTTCAAAAAAAGTTTCCACCTTACTATTTTAGTTTTGTCCTAAAATAACTCTCATTTCCCAATAAAAAAATTTATAACAAGTGAAGGTGACATTTTATTTGTTGCAAAAGAGAACGGTTTTACTTTCCTAAAACTGAGTCATGTCTATAGTGGACATTTATTATAGGATGAATGGTGTATGATTCTTCTTTACTAGACCTTTTTTTTCTTGTAACACGACCACCTCCAACTTTGTAAAGTTATAGAACTGAGAAAAGGTTTGTATGCAGTTTGAGATGTATAAATAACAGTAATAAACAATCTTTAACTACAAATGTTTGGACATACAGATACGATGGATGTGTTGTAACATCAAACTTAATGGGTGCATCATCACTAGCACATCGATCCTAGTATCTCATGTAAAGTAACTGCTGAAAACGACATTTCTTGTCGCTAAAAAAAGTAAAGAGTCAACTTCATTAGCACATCGTACAAGTACTTAGTACTAAAGTTAACTGTCAACTCTCAACATTACTACTAAGAGGCCCGGGTACAATGGCTGTTGGCTTGAGCCATAGCCTTCAGCACCAGCTTTTGGCGCGACAACCCACACCGAGGCTGGGCTGGTAGGGCCTGGCGCCGAGGCCACCAGCTCACGCCGAGCAATATATTTTTTGTTTGTTTGTTTTGGTGGGTTTCTTTGTTTTTTGTTTTTGTTTGTGATGTGTTTGATGTTTGTGTTTGTGCTTGTGTGATACTGCTGGTCTGCTTCTTTCTTTTTTTCTTTTCTTTTTCTTTTTTTTTTTGCAGGTGGGGAATGAAGAAGACGATCCTTGGCTGATGTGTTGATAAGTATTAAGTATTTATTTTTATTCTACTTTTGTGTTTATAACCTTGTACTATAATAGTTTACACTATTAGTCCCTTATACTTTGTTCTTTTGTAAAGTTAATCTTTTGTAGGTTTATACTTTTATGTCTTATTTTTCTTTTATGTTTATTTTTTTATTTAATGTACTATTTTTTATTTTTTTTCTATTTAGTAAAAACTGGCTGATCGTCATTATTGTGGCAACCAAAAGAATTTCCGTTCGTCCATTCTGACTATGAGATATACACGTACGTATCAGACTCAAGTATAACCATTATACTAAAAAAGAGATGCAATTAACTTTTAAATGAATATGATCCATTTTCAAATCTCAGTCATCCATATGATTAGTCAAATCTTTAGTTTCAAGTTTTAACAAAGTTAACCCGTTAACGATAAAGCATAATTCAAATCAACTCACTTGTTTGTAATGAATAGAAATGTCTTCCTACATATTACAGACAGTTAACCTAATATCAAGCATAAGCAACACCGTTTACAACAGTTATACAGCACCAAAAAGCAAAGTTTTACTTAAATTTACGAAATATATCAAATGTAACCATTTAAGTAACAATAGTCTTAAGTAATAAACCATGTTTGACTCAAAAAGTCAGCATGATCCAAACATTCTTTGAAAGTCCAGTTATACTAATATTTGCATATATAATCTATGATTAGCCAAACCAAGACTCAAACTTAATCTTCTACTATTTAATCTTCTACTATCCATCCATTAAAAGTTTCTTCCAACTTGTATTCCACATGCTCTCCTCTATCTTTTGGGGTCTTCAACTTGATCCTAAACAAAGTAATCAATCATAAATAGTTAAATACCAGTGACATATTTTCCTTCACTTCACAAGAAAATCATACTTTTAGACTTACTTACCCGTCAGATATGAAGAGTCATAGGTTGCATCTGAAGATCGGGGCGAACTGCGTTACCCTTACCCGCCAAGTTTCCCCACATAGCCCATATCATGTATAGAACCCCCAACACGGCAATGAGGCCTTCAAGGAATTGAATAACTATGTTTTTTTCGGGGAAATGCACGCTGAAATTATTAGTGTTGTGATGCACTTGCGCATGATATTGACTCCTTTTTGGAGGATATGCTGCCCCCACCATTGGAAGAGTGGGGGCAGTATCGGGTGCAGGGGCGGAGCCAGGATTTGTAGTTAAAGGGGCTGAAGTTCATTATATAAACTGGAAAAATAAAAGTTTATGTAGAATACTAACTATGTAGGAAACATGTTCAAGTGGTGATTTGTGAGGCGTAGAAAATGAAGAAGAGAAGAAGAAAGAAAGAAAGAAGGGAACCTTGAGAGAAAAAGAGAAATATTAGATTGAGGTTAAGTGAAGGTCCAACCTTCTCCACATGTGGAGAGGGGTATTTATACTTACAATATAACGCCCACTCCCGGGCTGTGGATCAGGCATACAGTGGGTGAAGACCCGTCCTTCTTCTACGGTGTTACTTAAACTAAAACTAATTAACTAATAAATAAACTAACTCCGAGCTAACTTAATGCTATTACAATCATTAGGTGACCGAGACTTTTACAGGAATATTTGTATTCCTAACAATCTCCCCCTAAGCGAGGTCACCTTTGAAGTTAAGATCTTTGGTCTTTAAGCATTCTTTTGTCTTTGTAGCTCGTAGGATCTGATTCTTCTCGTTTCAGCACACTTCGTACTTCAAGCAAGCGAACTTGTGATTAGGGTTCCTTTGAGATATGTGATCTTTGAGCTTCTTTGAGATCATCAGCCAAAGTAAATCTCCAAGCTCATCCATGGTTGTATTGCCTTCATGTGATGTAGTGACAAGGGACCATCATGCTCACACCCTTCTGTATCTGGAGACGTTGCATTGGAGTTTGTGAATCAGGAGACTTATTCATCAGAGTTGCGGAAACGTTGTTAGAAGTCTCTCAACATTTTGTTGTAGCAAGTCTCTTATCTTCATTGATAGTGTGGAGGATGTGTGAGCATGAGGTATGGATTGACCCGATTCAGCTGGAAACTGGAGCCATCAACGCCATCTTTATATGTGTCCCTGAAATAAAACAGTTAGCAATAAAGATAGAGAACGAACATGGCTTTGTCATTCGTTCTGCGAGGACAGACTACCCTCCAGTTTTGTGAAAACCGACCTGTGATCAGGTAGAGTTTCTTTTAAAGAGGACTCTCCTTGACAGGAATTTCCAGCATGTAGTATAGAATTTTCCAAAGAATCCACTTTGGAATCTTCATACTCAGCATGTTCTCATACCGGAACGTCTCAAAGCAGACAGCACGATAGAGTGAATCGGTGAATGAATATTCACGGATTGATGAGAAATAGATTTATAGAAATCACTCGTGTGTCCTATGATAAACATTTTTTAGACACAACGAGAGTTTTATACTTTGAATCACATTTCCATCAAAAATACTTTTGTTTGAAAGATATTGCACAATCAATGTGCTCGAAAGATAAGTTGGTGAGCACATTGAGAGGTTTTAGCAAAAGTATCCGTCAATCCATATCCTGGAACAAGTTTGATTCAATTTTGAATCGCACCATTGTTGCTTTCCAGTTGTCACTTGATCATTGATCCAAGATGGATCTCACATGTCACCTACCAAGAGCTTGAGTGATGTTCGCTCTAGAAGGATTTCCATCATCATTGTGAATATTTTCATATCACTCGGATGTTCTGGCAATACCACAGGGATAATGCGTAGGACTCTACATATTTTATCTTATTTTCCACATTATGTGAAACAATAAGCATATTTGGAATGTGTCCTATCGAGATTTATGGATGATCTCATGGCTCTAGACTCAATAGTGCGTTTTGATCCGCTCCTGGAGACTGGGGAGGCGTCTCCTGTTTTAGGTATCAACATAGCTCGCAATGAGCGGTCGATACATTGCACAGGGTTCCCCGTGAGAATGAAACAAGCTCTTTTAAGAGAACTTGAGTGGTTGGGAAGTTTAGTGCAGTGCATCACTGGGTCGATGACGTCTTGTCTTCAATACTAGTCTTACCTTAGTAACCACTAGTAGATTGTGAATTGAACCCGGTTTCTGCCCTAAGGTTGAGTATATGGAGGGCTCTTTCTTTTCACCCTTTCTCATTTCATTTCTTTTTAATTCTTCAACCCCTTCAGTGCTTACCGAAACTTCACCACTAGAACCTTGTTGGGTTTGTTCCAGTCCTAGCTCTATCTCAGTCCGCACTCTTCCCTTTCTCACTTTACTCCTTTTTTTTTTTCAATCATTCCTAAGGAATTCTAATCTATCTATGGATTATCCCTGGGAAGATCCTTCCGGTTCTGGTGGATCATGGGAACTTATACCTAACCTTAACCAACCTTATAACTCCATGCATAAAGATAAATGGTCGGTCTTTGGTATAATGTCCACAAACGCCTTTTTGCTCCCCCTCAATATGTGCATTGATATTCGAAAGAGTTTAGCACATATGTGGGAGCACATTTATTGAGTCCAAAAGATCACTTTTGTTTATCAGATTTCATATTTAAATCACATTCTCTCCCCCGATCAAAAATTTCAAATCTTTCGAGATTTTTGATCTCAATTGATTTAAATAAGTTAGAAAACGTTTGGGAGAGAAATGCGGTTAATTATTAATATTGTCTGATAAAAGGAACCCTTTTCTTGCTCCCCCTCAATCGATGAGGGAGGTTGTTATGTGTCAGATTTGAAGAGTTTACAAAAGATTTGAAGTTTTAACGAAAACTCTTTGAAAATGTACTCATTCTGACACATAACATATCACAAATCATTTTGTTGCAAGGTTTTATGTACGAAGTGTGGGGAGTTTTGATGATACATAAAATTTTGAAAAATCACTCTCCCCCTCAATCAATGACGGATGTTAAAGCATAAATATTTTTATAAACTATTAACGTCATTGATTGAGTGAAAATTTTATCAAACATTTGAGTTCAATTTGATTTTCATTCAAAATTTCATGGTACCACCAAGTTTTGCACAAACACTTTCCGGAAAAATCATAGAAGGGAAAGTATTTGGCGTTAAAAAGAAGATTTCTCTTCTTTATCAAGAAATAATGCACTGAAGCGTACATTAGATCGAGGGTGCAGGAATATAAAGCAATTCACGCTCGGATGAACGGCACCCTTTGTTAGGAACAACCTTCTTTTTGGTGACGTGTTTTCCTTAATTTTGAAAAGCGGGTTGCTATCTGAAGTAATAGCAAGCCATATTTTTCAAGTCCGGGTTGTAGCCTGAAATGACTGCAAGCCATAATTTTAAGAATGTTTTGAGAAACGACATGTTTTAGAAAAACATTATTATGAAACCAAAAAAAAATAAAAAATAAATAAAAAATAAAAAAAACAAACAACTCTTGCTCAAGCATAAGTATGATTCCGTGTCATTATTGAATGACATTTCTAGAAACGTACATAATATTGATTACACAAGAGACATGTCGTGAGAAGAATCTTTTTGTATTTTATATGATTTTTCAGATTTTTATGGTTTTATAATTTTCTATGTATATATACAGAAGTATGTACACTATGCGAGATAGGATATGCAAAAGGTAAGAGAAATGTTTATAAGGATACACAAGGAGGGCCACAAACTAATGACAGTACAAAACAAACATCCCAACCAACACACATAATTATGACACTGAACCCCACTACTGATCTTATTACTCAGTACGTTGGAGAAGACGGTAGTCCCCTTCACGAACTCTGCCACCAACGTAGCACTCCAGGCTTCGGAAGATTCTTCGTATCTTTAATCTCTTGCGGATACCAGCCAAAAACCTCTTGTTCCGGGTTAACTCATTCGCAGTCCAGTGATTGGTATAACGTCTAGTTCCCAGGTCATAAACGTGGTATTCTTTCACTCTGAAGTCCAGTGCCTCTTCGACCATACGCAAGGTACCGTCGCTGAACTTGTGTATTTCATTGAAGCGCACACACCATGGGCACATTGTATTTGTCTCTAAATACCGTTGCCAGAGGAGATTCAATGACTGTAAAGTCAGCAACCCGTTCCAGACTATTAACATTCCATAGGGGTCTTGTGAGGTTGAGCTGGGATTGGTAGCTTTCGATACCAAGCTGAAAGTCTTCGACCCGTTTCCTGATGACGATACCCCGGATCCAGTGAAGTACAGCAAACACAAGAGACTTCATTTCACGTGATGGTAGATGATGCAGCTTTCCTTGAAGATGGAGTAGATACAAATCTTCGAAATCATTAGGGCGTAGGTGTTTGAAATCCCCTTCGGATATGGTGTAGTCCTTGAAGTCTGCTCGTCTGAGTGTAATGCTCTTGAGGTAGTCATATCCATAGATGGGATGTATTTGAACTTTAACCACACTAATGATTTGAAGTGGTGAGCGAACTGACTTTCGGTCACCTGGAGCTTGAAACCGATCTATGTAGAACTGTTGCTTCTTCAACCACCAGTGTGAAATGCCCAGAGATTCCGAGATGTTGTAGTCGCATTCTTGAGTACTCCACATACTGTCGGGGACTAGCTGTTCCAATCCGATATCAGAATAATGGGCAGCTTTCATCTTTGTGATGGACAAGGCTGATTTGCATTGTCTACTCCCAAGCTTAAGATATTCAAGGTCTTTGTTGAAGAAGAATTCAGCTTGGATAGTGACATTTCCTGGAGGGCCACCCAAGGGAAGTGGAGTGTTGTAATTATACTTCATTATTCCTTCATCCACAATGTCATTGAACATCTTGTGGCACTCTTCCATCTGGTATTGTAGATGATTAACATCCTGATGAAAAGCTTTGACAATGTTGAAGGCAGGGCCTTCCAGGTCCTTCTGAGTGAGCCTTGAGAGACCACGTTTCTTGTAGAACCATGCGATGAATGTTCCCATATCACCAGTTTGGGAAAGTAGGGAATCTTCAGAAGGTGGAACAAAGCTGGTGGTGATTGCATTGATCCAGTTACTATCATTGGTTGGCAAGTCAGAGGAAGGAATCGTCCAGTCAGGCTCAGGTGATTGCGGTTTGTTGTCATCTGGTTTCCACCATGTCTCTTTGTCATCCTTGGTTAAGGGAACTTGCGGTGGATCATTGGTGTCAGTTATGGTGAATGATTTCCACCACTGTCTCCCAGGAATGTGAGTTGTAGAAGCATCATCATCTTCGTCATCGGAAGAATCATCGTGTTGTGGAGTGACAGAAGCTTCATTAAAGACATGATCGTCAGGGGCATGAGATGCAATGGAGGTTGCACCAGCGTCAAAAGTAGTCCAAGCAGCATACTTAACTTGTTTTGCTTGTTTAGATGGAGCTGACTTGGTTGACTTGTCAGTCTGATGTTTATGAGATGGTGATGAGGTGGGTTGTGATGATCTGCTAGGAGCTTGCGACCCACCAGGCAGTGAAGGAGTTCCTGATGGACCAGATGCCCAAGCAGGCGGAGGAGGTGGAGGTGGTTGAGGAGGTGATCCAAATGGTGGCTTGGGGTAACCCTGACGCCGCTGTTTTCTTTTTTGTTCAATTTCCATGTCCCGGGCGTGTTCCTCAACATCATCTTGTTGAATTGAGGCCTCCAAAGCCTTATACAGCTGTACGTGAGCATCGTGTCCAGTGTGTTGACCCTGTTGATACATACTGTGCTGCAGAATGATCTTCATGTCATTGATACGTAGGTCTTTGAACCTGGACCTGAGAGGGGCTTCGAGAGCAATACTGACAGCTTCAGCTACCTGTTCGTTGATAGCCTGAGATACTTGTCGTTCAAGATCAAGATGCTCCAACTTGTATAATCTGCTGCCATGATTAGTAATTGTTTGTGGCAGATTAAGGTTTACTAGGGTTTGAAGCAAAGAGGCATGCTTGTCCAACTTCACACGAATGGCAAGATTATCTTGAACAGCATCGGCAATCAAAGCAGCTAAAGTGTCCAAATCTAACTTCTTCTCAGTGCTAGCAGGAGCGGCAGATGCAGACGGTTTCTCTTGTGCGTCAGCAGCTTGTGGGATGTCATCGTTGTTAGGACCAGCAGTAGACGTTGGTGCAGACTTGGTAGGAATGGTGGAGTTGTCTTGCTCAATAGGCACATCAACCATTGACACAACTTCTCCATGCTCATCACTAGACTTTTCACCTTCAGCATCATCTGCCTTATCCATGAGGAATTGATCGCCAAAAGTATCCAGATTCTTGTACGATGATAGTGTACCAGTGGGGCTGTCAGGTACCACCTCGAGCTTAGGATCATCAGTTTTCAATTTGAGGTTACCTTGAATATCCGGATACGCAGTAGAAACAAACTCGTCATCGAGTGGATCGACCGGGGGTACAGACTCAACCGGTTTATCCTGTACTGGTTGATGGCTGGTTACATCTTGTGTAGAGAGGTGGAGTTCATCACCTTTGGGAGCAGAACTGGTGTCAGTCTCAGAACTGCTTGATTTAGCGGGTTGCCCAAGACTTGGTGAGGAGACATTTTCAGAAGAAAGCTTAGCAGATGAGGATGTTGGTGAGCGTCTTTTGAGGATATACTTGGAGCTAGTTGATTTGGAGGCAGGAGATGATATCTTCAATAGGGTGTGTGCCGCTTGTTCTTCTTTGGCAACATCCTTGCCTTTACCGGTCACGTGCTGGATCTGTGAAGCTTTATCAGATTGAGGTTCTCTAATGTTGACCCCACTGACTGGTGGAATCGGTGGCATATATGCTTCCTTCAAGCTTTCAGCAGTTGCCATTTGTACCATTTCTTCTTCAGTGAGAGGCAACTGAGTGGAGCAAGGTGCAGCATTGGGGTCTTCAGCACTTGGCGATTTAGTTTTTGAGCTGGTTCTTTTACCTCCAGTGGTCTTCTTAACTCTTTTAGAGCCTTCAGAGGATGCAGCCGAGGTATTACCACCTTTGCGTTTCTTAGATGCAGATCTTACAGACTTAGTGGATACGGCTGGCTCATTAGGTGGTGCTTCCCGACTTGTCTTCAGAAGTTTAAGATATTCCTCATAATACTGAGCAGTCAGTGTATCACGGGTAAGAAGGGCAGTGGGAATGTCCATGCCGAATATGATCTCGCCAGTGCTCTTAGAATCATATTTGAGGAACCCAAGTGGATGTTCGTCAGTGGGTTGATGAAGAGGGGATTCTTCTCTAGGGTGGAATTTTAGAGATCGTTGAAGGCTAAGTATGATCAGCTTAGTAAACCGAATGCTTGGAATCAAAAGCTTGGCTGATCTTTTCTTTCCGTCTTTGTGTGCTTCAAGGTTAGCCTTGTCGACCAAGAAAGAGTGAATGGACTGACTAAATTCCTCCCAGATATGTTCAGCAAAATTGATGTTCACACTGTTGACAACACCCCAGAGAATTTGTAGAGATGGAGCTCTAAGTCTTTCATATCCCGATGTTTTTCCAGTCAGACACAAATTGATTAGGCTTGCAACTGCTCTCCATGGTTGATAGAGGTCATGTGTGATGACAGTGGAAAGTGTAGACACTTGAGTGGGATATCCAAGTTCATTGACAAAATCAATAAGAGTAGCTGGAGTAGGTGGGGGAGTATATTCAACATTATCACCCGTTGGTAATATCTGCAGAGCACTACCAAGTGTTTCCATGGTGATGTTCACCCAATGCTCATCCAGCTAACACTTATACATGTTGGTTGTTCTGTCAAGGCACATAGTGTTCCAGAACTGTTGGATGTAGATGGAGGGTATTGAGGAAGATGCGGTAAAGGCATTGAAGAAGGTGGTGTTTTTCAGTATGTCCAGTGCTACTCTGAATATGGGATGATTCTGAGGTCTATCTATCTTAACATAGCAGTTGCTTTTCCCAATGGGTACCCACTTGTTGAAAGGCAAAATGTCATCGTCAGAACGAACAGGTGGAGCCAATGGTTCTTCGACAATAGGTTCTGCCATAGGAGCTGCATTTGACACACAATACCACAGAAAGCGACCATATGTGAAAGTGAGTGTTAGTAACAAGAGAAACCCTAGAATCAAATGGTAAAGAGATAGGAACAGGGCCAAGGGTTAAGTTCGGCTAGTAATAAGCACTCATAAGGGAAATCATTCAACACATAGAATAGCAGTTTGGGCAAATAAGAATGAGTGTCAAGCACACCAAGCCATGCATGAATAATTAGACACCCATACATAAACACACAAGCTGAGCACTTCTAATAAATGTTAGGCAGAGTGAGTCAAGTTAGTTCCCAGTTAGAGATAAACGCAGAGCAATTAAACGCAAACTCAAATCTTAATCGCAAAGTTATAATCGCAAACTAAGTTAGCCGCAACAAGTCAAGTTAACCGCAACCAATTTAACCGCAACACATGGTCAACGCACATCAAGTTAACCGCAAGTATAGGTAACCGCAGATTTAACAAACCGCAGTCACAGTAATAATTACACGCAACCATTTTAATCACAGAGAAGGTTAACCGCAATTTCTGTGAAACGCAAGATTAAATTGATAGCAGCCACACTTAGAGAGAAAGGTTAAGATAAACGCAATCAAGGATTCACAATAACCGCAATCAAGATTTTAAGTTAACCGCAATCAAGAACTTGATCTAACCACAGTCAAGAACTTAATCTAATCGCAATCAAGAATTATAAACTAATCGCAATTAAGAATTTAATCTAACCGCAATCAAGAACTCAATCTAATCACAATCAAGAATCATCAGCTAACCGCAATCAAGAATACTCTCCACACTCCGTAATATTCCAACAGATCTAACAATAGACACCGTAAATTACAATGAGATCCATCCTCCTAAGCAACTAACTCTACTTAATCCTACCTAACATCAAAAGTACTTCATATAGTATTTCCGTCCAAACCGCAATACCAACAAACCCAAGATCTCATACTCATGATCGTGAATCTCACACACACGCAGTAAATGATCAATTACATGTATTATAAAGCAAGTATGATCTAACCTATTAGACACAAACTCTTTTACACGAGATAGTGAGCACCGCGTATATCCACCTAAAATAATGCAACGCATGAGAAAATGAAATCATGGAAGGTAATAGCAAATGTGAAGAGAAAACACTTGACATACCAACAATTGAGCAAACAGGGAACACAATCAAGACTTAATCGCAGCACACGAGTAGAGATGAGTTAATAGCAAGTAGTGTTGTGGTTAGCCTTTTTTAATCGCAAGAAATAGAATTTCTTAAATATGAGATGAGACACACTTTGCTATAATGACACATATAGTCCCTATACTACACTATCACATATTAGAGAATAATGCTAGTGCACAAGATTGGTCCCTGTAGTTGTGAGAGATGCCCAAGTGATGAGGAAGTCTACAAGACGAACATATAATACCATGATGCTAGATATGAGATGCAACACACTACATAGAGCAAGCATATAGACACAATGAAGTAAAAGAATATACACAGAAAGATAGCCTGAAAATATAATTAATGTATACCAAACACACAATATGTACACAAACTACTGACATAGAGTATAAACAGTGAAACACGAGTCCTGAAACGAATTAGTCAGGAGTCCACATGATGTCGACTCACATGTGAGCAGACATGTCTCTAGTTGCGGGAGATGTCAGTGTCTTTGGACGCCACACGCAGGTTTTAGTGGACCTGTTGTGTAATCCCTTTGTAACACTTGTGTCAATGGTGCACACATGTGACCATTTGTGACCATTCATCACGAATGTCCTACCAGTTGGTATCCATAACCAAGAAGATCTAAACCTGTAAGTAGTTTCATGCATGGTGACATTCTTGTGATGAGTAGTTCTGTGGTCATATTTCCTTGGTTGATGTCTCAAAGGTTTAACAGGTTTAAGACCATTTAATTTATGAATTGTGGGTTTTGGCCTTACAGATTTAGTTAAATCACGTTTTTTTTCCACTTGAGAAACACATCGTGTATTCGAGAATTTAGGTCTTTCAGAACTAAAATTCTTTGGTTGTCTAATGGTAGTTTGATAACCAACATTTTTCAAGACAGGTTTTCCCAAGATAGACGGTTTTGAAAGACTGAGTCTCATTTGACTAAAAGCATTTGGTTGTCTAATGATAGTTTGATAACCAACATTTTTCAAGACAGGTTTTCCCAAGATAGACGGTTTTGAAAGATTGGGGCTCATTTGACTCTTTGAAACATCACTTGGCACTGTATGCTCACTAGGAGTTTTAGAACATGACGTCAGACTTTGAGCAAAGAAATCATCGTTGTTAGCAAATTGTGGAGTAGTCTGATTGATGTTCTCAGCATTTATCTGTTTGAGTGACTCATACAGTTTATTACATTTCACCTTGAGATTCTCATTTTCAACACGTAATTTAGCAATTTTGCAATTAGTTTCATACGCATTGTGTTTCCATTTGGCGTCATTACGTTGCTCATACATCTTGATCTGATTTTTAAGACAGTTGATAGTTGAGTCCTTGTCATGCAGCTGAGTTTTCAGATTGTTGATCATAAAATATTCATTAAGATCAGGCAATTCAGGATTTATACACGGTTTGCAGTTTTGAAAGCATTCTTCTTTACGTTGCATTTCAATTTCAAGTTCAATGCAATGTTTTTGTAATTGTGAAAACCGTTTATGGAGTTGATTAAATGTCTCTTTTTCAACCATGTTCTGGTCCAGTGTCTTAGAAAACTCAACTTTGAGACAAGGGTTTTCATCAAACAGATCATTTTTGAAGACATCATACAGATCATTTTCTCCCCCTTTATAACACATATTTGTTGAATTAGATAAGGGTAATGCACTGTCAGCCTGTCTCAACAAATTTGTGTTATAACTGAGATTGCTTTGATCTGTATGATGACTTACATTTGATGGCGTATTGTATTGATCAATTGACGATACCTCATTGCTTGAGTCTGGTGTGGGTATGTTCTCCATAGCCGGGGTCACTAATTTAGCAGAAGTGACTTTCTCATCCTTTTCTGAATCCATGAGTTCAGTGTTGACCGACTTTGCATCCACTGTTAAACCCGAACCCAAACTATCACATGCTTGTTCAACATGTGACTCGGCCTTGTCATCATCTACACGTTCAAGTATTGGCTGTCTCTCGATGTACTCTTTAACCTTGTCCAGGTATTGACGTAGCATATCTCTATAGTGATCAACATCTATCTTTGTGTGGTCAGTGAAGCACTTCATAGTCATCTGACTGTCGTAATCATAGATCATGGAGTATTTGGAGTCAAAGAAGTTATGCAGTTGTTTGCTGAGCACTCCTAGGGCAGCAGAGGATCCCTCTTTAGATGTTTCTTTTCTGACCAATTGTTGTCGTAATTGATCCAAATTCAAGATCATAATGTCTGTGAATGTTTGAACATCTTGACCGAAAAGTGTCATGAATGCACGTTCAAAACCCATTACGAATCCATTGCCCTCAAGCAGCATAGAAAGATGTGACTGAAGTGTATGAAAGCATTCAATGTGACATTCTCTTGCCAATTCAAGCAATTTGCATGACTGAGAAGACTCATTCCCTTGAAAGTCCGAGCATGATTGTCCACTAGAGTCAACATACGATACTGATCCTTTCATTTGAAGATTACAAGGAGGAAATCACATGTGACGAGATAACCGCAAGATATGCTAAGCACAAGACCTAACCGCAGAAATCTAACCGCAATACACTTAACCACAACACACTTAACCGCAATGAATTAATCACAATGAGTAATCTAACCGCAATACACTGAACCACAGTAGCAGAAATCTAACCACAACGAGTTAATCACAATACACTTAACCGCAAAGAACTATCCTCGGTGAACTAAACGCAGAGCATTTAACCGCAGAACCTAAACCGCAGTAACCACCCAACCGCAGATAACTAACCGCAAAAAACTGAACGCAGGCAGATAACTAATCGCAGTGATAATGGTCCAAAAGTGTCACTATCGTTGCGATTTGTTTGTATTCCCGAAATAGTAAACGCAGCAAGTTAACCGCAGATAACAGAACTTAACCGCAACCAAGCAATGAAACAGTGGACTTAAACGCAACCAAGAAATCCGCCCATAATCAACTCCAAACTTCAAATAGCTTAATGATATGGTAACACAAACTAAACTACAATGTTCTACAAACACTAATGAACATAAAAGTACATCACAAACATGTATAACAACACTAGAGAGATTAAACCAAGATGTTTTCCAAGAAAGTGACTCCAAACTCACAAAACCACTCAAAACATCATCAAATTTGATTCTACAAGGCCCTAAGATGAAACCTTGGCTCTTGATACCAATTGTAGAATACTAACTATGTAGGAAACATGTTCAAGTGGTGATTTGTGAGGCGTAGAAAATGAAGAAGAGAAGAAGAAAGAAAGAAAGAAAGAAGGGAACCTTGAGAGAAAAAGAGAAATATTAGATTGAGGTTAAGTGAAGGTCCAACCCTCTCCACATGTGGAGAGGGGTATTTATACTTACAATATAACGCCCACTCCCGGGCTGTGGATCAGGCATACAGTGGGTGAAGACCCGTCCTTCTTCCACGGTGTTACTTAAACTAAAACTAATTAACTAATAAATAAACTAACTCCGAGCTAACTTAATGCTATTACAATCATTAGGTGACCGAGACTTTTACAGGAATATTTGTATTCCTAACAGTTTAAAAATGGTTTCCAACTTTAGTTTATACAAATAAACTATCATAAAAACTTACGAATGCATTACTAAACCTAATTTTTTTTAACATATTTAGTGGATAAAAAATATAGTAAACTCAAAATAAGGTCATTTTTTTTTAAATCTATTTTGATGCTTTTGAGTATATAACTAGGAGAGAGCAACAAAGCCGAAACTTTCTAAGATTTCTTGATTTAAGTTTCGGGTGTTCAAAAAATATACGTATTCGGATATCCGAAAACTTGATCATAATTTACTAAAAAGTTTTTATGAAATGACAGTTTTGGAAGTCATATAAAAGTTTTCCAAAAATTATAAATATCTGGATATTCAGATACATAAAAGTGTAATCTGAAATTTCGAATATCCGAATTACAAAAAACTTAGATAAAAAATATAATGTCTAACAATAAACCATCATCGAAAATTTCGGATATCCAAAATTTGTGATATAACTAGTTGTTGACAAGTCCATTAAATTTTTTAGATTAACAACAAAAAAATATTGTCAAAAATGTCTCATTTCATATTTTCGGTTCATTGGCCACTTAGATAGGAGATATTTCATGTCGGTTGTTTTCTTTTTCTTTCATGATAGAAAAGTCGCTAGTTGAGAGATGCTAGTGGTATATTAAACATTAAATTATGGACTAAACAATGGTATATTAATACAATTATTGGGCTTATTGGAGGGGTCCTAGCACCCACTAGCCACCCCCTCCCTCCGCCCCTGATCGGGTGTGAGTGAAGTTGGCTCAGAAGCCGGTGACAGTGAGGGGGCTTGAGTCGTGGCTTGAGTGGTGAGGAAGAGGAAGAGGAAGAAGAAAAGGAAGCGGATAGACATTTGTGTTTGTGTGTGTGTGTGTGTGTGAGGAGGCATGGAGGCATGGAGGCCTCAATTTTTAGTGAGGTGTGAGGTAGGAATAAATGTACGATAATACTAGTAGCATAGAAATATATGAAACTATATGACACAAGGTGAAAAAAAAAAAAAAAAAAAAAAAAAAAAGAAAAAAAAAAAAACCTATGTAAATTACAAGCTATTTAAAGCCTAAAGCAAGTAACGAATAAAAAAAACAAGAGACAAAACCAACAAAACAGCAAAAAACAGAACACACTCTTCGGACAAAACAATGGTTTCATTCCGTTTCCCATTCTCCATCCCCCCACTCCCCACCGGCATCATTTCTCCGGCGACCATCGCCTGCTCCGTCGCACTCACCGCGGGAATCTCCGCCGGGATATCAATCTCACAAAACTCAACATCAGTTCAAAACACATTGAACTCCTTTGTGTATAAAAAGCCTTGTTTTGGGTCGTTGTCATTAAGTGAAGGTGTTGGTGACGTGGCAGTGAAGGAAGAGAAAAGTGGGGTTGTGTTTCCGGGAGTGGTGGATGGGAGTAAAGGGTTGTTGGGGGTTGGGTTGAGGAGGAAGGTTTTGTTTGGGTTGAAGAACATTGATGTTTATGCTTTTGGTAATCTTAATTTTGATCATATTTAGCAATGTGTTTGATTTAATTTATTGTTTAAGCTTATTTGTGTAAAATCAAATAAGCCCATAAATAAGCTTAAACAAACAATACTTGTTTTTGTTTAAATATAATTCCAATCTCAAGTTTAGTCATAATTTCCGTCTCCAAATTATTTATGTAAAGAGAACTGATTGGAGGCCTAAAAATTATGACTATAGTTTTATGTGTAAAATTCATGTCAGGGTTTTATTAGTTTGTGGTTTCGCATTAAGTTAGGCGTAGATTATCATTTATCTTATGTAAAATAGATTGAATTGCACAAAATAGCTGATGTGACAGTGCTATTAGTATAAAATAGCTATAATTGCGTAAAATGCTGAAGAAGTGTAACATAAATTCCAAATGTATCCTAATTTTAACTAGACAGGGCTATGCAATTGATTTATAAAAAAAAAATATTTTCTTCAAACCTGAACAATTTTTTGAAAAAATGTTTGGAACCTGGAATTTGTCAAATTTGAACTTGTACTTTTTTATTTAAAGTTTTTAAGTGTTCACTCTTATTTCTAGGCAAAAGTAAAATTTCGTGGTAACTTTTGATGAGCGAGAAAAGTAGTGGATACATAGCTTCAGTGATTTTTTAGGCAAGTTTGTCTAGTCTGGCTGTACAACAGCTTTGTACATTGTACCCTGGGAAACAGACGGCGAATCTGTTTTAAGGGAATTGTGTTAAACACGAGCCTCGTGCCTTTTACTTCTTTCGTTTAATTTACGTTAAATAGTGTCTGTCTTCTGCTTCTACTCCATTATGTCTGTTATTTAATTTCTGTTTTTTACTTTCTGTTAATTTTATTATCATTGCTTGTAATATGATTTTAATTAATAAAAGTGTACACTGTTTCCTACAGTCTTAAAACAGATACGGTTTAACCAAATTTAAAACACTTTGTTAAAATTGGATTATTTATAAATAGATTTTATAAACTGTTTTCTGTCGAAACCTTGTTGAGTTTCTTTGGAAATCAGTTTTATTTCAACAGATTTAAATTTACTGATTCGGATTACAGATCTATAATGTTTTTTTAAGTAGTGGTTCTTATCAGTTTATGACGAAACCAAGATTGAGTTTCTATTAACTGATTTATCGAAACCAAGATAGAGTTTCATTAAGTCAGATCTGGTACAAGTAGATACCGATTTGCAACAGTTTGTTTAATTGTTTACGTTTGATTTTTCAGGATGACAAACACAACTACCCCTCCTATGACTACTACTATGAATGTATCTGGTGCGCCAGTTACCAACACAGTTGTTAATCATGCTGAGAAACTAGAGAAATTCAATGGGCAGAATTTTAAGAGGTGGCAATAGAAGATGTTCTTCTATCTCACTATTTTGAACCTTGCACAGTTCTTAAAAGAGAATCTACCTCAAGTGGAACCTCTTGCTGAAGGTCAATCCTTTAATCAACAGGCTGTTCAAGCCTTGGAAGCATGGAAACATGAAGACTTTTTGTGTCACAACTATGTTCTGAATGGTTTGGTGGACTCTTTGTACAATGTGTACTGCAAGACTAAGATTGCCAAAGAATTATGGGATTCATTGGAACGCAAGTACAAAACTGAGGATGCTAGTACAAAGAAGTTCCTGGTAGCTCGTTTTTTGGATTACAAGATGGATGATTCAAAGAACGTAATGAGTCAGGTTCAAGATCTGTAGATTTTGTTACATGACATTCATGCTGAGGGAATGACTTTAAGTGAAACTTATCAAGTTGCTGTTATCATTGAAAAGTTACCTCCAAGCTGGGTAGAATTCAAGAATTACCTGCAGCATAAGCGAAAGGAGATGAGTTTTGAAGACTTGGTTGTTCGTCTTCATATTGAAGAGGACAACAAGCTGGCTCAGAAAAACACTTATACGCTTGATTCAGCCAAGGCAAATATGGTTGAGCATGCTTCGTCATCTTCAAAGTCTCATGTCAAGGGAAAAGGCAAGGGCAAAGGAAAGAATGACAAGAAGAGCAAATGGAATACTGAGTACCTTGCTCCTAAAGCTGCAATTGTGAAACAGAAGTTCCAAGGGGTATGTTTCAACTATGACCAGCCAGGTCACCGTGCTGCTAACTGTAAGATGCCAAAGTGGGTTACTCCACGCGAGGCAAATATGGTGAATGAAGTAGACATGATTGCTATGGTTTTTGACATCATTACCATGATCTCTGAAGTTAACCTGGTAGGTTCCAACAACAGGGAATGGTGGGTTGACACTGGGACTACCCGTCATGTGTGTGCTGATAAGAGTATGTTTCACTCTTTCAGAGCGGTTGACAATGGAGAGAAGTTGTCATGGGCAACTCTGCAACTGTTGATATCAAGGGCGAAGGAGATGTAATCTTGAAGATGACATCCGAGAAAGAGCTCAAGTTGACTAATGTCTTGTATGTTCCAGAGATTCGCAAGAATCTTGTGTCTGGGTGGCTGTTGAACAAGTTTGCTTACTTGATTGAGTCTTCTAATGTTGTCACAACTCGTAATTTCCGGTCATTTTCCAAACCTCGACAATTTACTATTCACAAGTTACTATTCATCAATTACTATTCATCAATCACTATTCATCGTTTTTGAGGTCAATTTGACATTTTAAGAAACATTCAGAAATTTTACTATTCACTTGACACTATTCATTTCCGAGAGAAAACCACTATTCACGTGCATTACTCATGTCATCGTAAACTCAATTTACGGGTATTCAAAATTCGCGTAACCGTATTGGTTCAGGAGCGAATTCATGCTTTAACATTTGGGATATCTCATACAGACTAGAAATAGTCTGCATATCGTCGTTATGGCACTTGCATACTATTCCACTCGTAGGATATTTAAATTAGTACTTTGGGTATAATTAACTTTTACGTATATTTATTTCTAAATAAACGTTAACAAACGACCAGTAATGTGACTAACACGTCCAACACTCCCGACTATGATCCCAATATATTTTTATATTCATTTTAATAATATAAAAATTATTATATTAATTTACCCGGTATTTTGGAAATTTACTTAAATTAATATCGTACGTCTAATTTAAACTACGACGGTTTTCGTGGAAACTAAACAATAATCACCCAAACTCTCCATACTTGTACCCAACATATTTTTACAACTTTTACGACTTTATTACGTCCCGAATAACTTTGATAAAATTTATTTCTAACAAACCCGGTACCCGATTTAAAACTAAAACTAACCAAATACTACACAATATTATCACTAACCTCCTAAATAATTACCCAACATATCCCCCCATTCTCCTCCTTTCATAACCCGCCCCCCCCCCCCCCCCCCCTCCTAGCCTCCTCATGAGCTAAAAACACTCACCAACCAAATTAAATGCAAACCTAACAATTGTCTCTTAGTATATAAGAAACTTTTCATCCATTTTAATCACAAATCATTTTTTACAAGGCAAGCAAAACTCTTTTCTCTCATTTTCTCTTGAGGTAGGATCGAACTAGGGTGGTCAAGGATCAAGAAGAACAAATTTTACAAGATCTTGGTATAAACTAGTTCATATAGTCATCCTTGTTGGAGTTTTGAAATAGAAACTCAAGGATTAGTAGGTTTTTCATCATCTAAACTCCCTAAACCTTCAAGTAAGTTAACAAACTCATTTGTATAATTTTTACAAGTTATTACTATGATTATATACTTTTCTTACAAGAACTCATGCATATAATAGCTTATACCACTTTATTTTACAAACTTTTAACTTTTGAACCTTAGAAAGTGTTTATGGTTAGATCCTTGGTAGATTGTTGTGATGGATGATGTTTAGGAACCCATGACACCCTAAGAAGGTGTATGGTAGGATTAGACTAGTTTTGTGGTGATTAAAAGTGGTTTGGATGAAGTTTGAAACTAGGGAAATGGTTTTGGAAAATATACATATACCTACTGTTACTATTTTGAAAACGTGGGAAACTCAGGAACTCAAGGTTAATTTTTGACCAAAGATTTAGAAAATACTCTCCGATACGAAACTATGGCCGAAAACGGGGATAAAAACGAGTTAATAACGAAGGAGATACGCTAAAAACAAGTTTAACGACGAAAACTATATTTTCCGGAAATGCTTGCTGATGAACAGTACTCACGGGCAAATTTGAGCATAAAACTTGATCTAGCCGTCATAAATTGTCAAAAACATGTTAGTATGTTGTCCCACGATTCCGTGGATATAAAGAACGAGGAAAATGAGCTTAAAACGACCAAGTTATACGCGTTTTAACATCGTCAAAACTATATATATATATAGTCACTACTAGAAATAATATAACTACGTACTAAATGAGATATTTTCTAGATTTCTTATTCAAGGAGTTTATTTTTAACTATCGAAGTACGTACGACCCAAGGTTTATTTACGCGACTACTAGACGCTATTTTAAGGTTTTCAAGACGAGGTATATAACACTAACATTTTTATGCGAGATAATACGACAAGTTATATACTTCTATATTTGGACTTATTTTTCCTAAGTATGGAAACTATTTTACTATGACGATAACTAGTATTTCCAAGTTACGAGTGGTATAGGCATCATGTGCACGTGCATTCATTTCATTATGTCATGATCTAAGGTAGATCGTTATTACTCATATTAGGTTGCGGTTAGAGATCGTGCCTCATTTCAGTGTATCCATTTTTGTCGTCGTAGCTATCGCTCCAGGTGAGTCATAGCCCCTACTATTTTAATTGTTTTGTAAACTCTTTGGGGGAGAATACATGCTCGTTTTACTTAAAACGCATTACTTGTTTTACCTGGTTGATTTCTCAAATATTCCCAGCTTTATCCATATATATATTTGATCACCTGCACTTCATTAGTATGCTTGACTACCGGTATTTCTTTGGTATATTTAACCACCTGCATTCATTGGTATGTTTAATTTTCTTGTATCTCATGGGATTGATTATCATTGTTTACATGATCTCATAGTCACCAATTGTTCCTATATGTTCCCTGTAATATTGTGGTATTCCCCACTTGGCTGTGATGTCAAACGTATTGTGGTATTCCCCACTTGGCTGTGATGTCAAACGTAATATTGCTGTTTTCCTACTTGACTGATTTATCATATGACCTCCTTTTAATATTGTGGTATTCCCCACTTGGCTGTGATGTCAAACGTAATATTGTGGTATTCCCCACTTGGCTGTGATGTCAAACGTATTGTGGTATTCCCCACTTGGCTGTGATGTCAAACGTAATATTGTGGTATTCCCCACTTGACTGAATGTCAAACGTAATATTAATGTTTCCTTACTGGACTGAATTAAGATGCCTTTGCATCAACCTTATTACGGGTTTTCCCGCTTGACTGATTTATCATATGGCCTCATTGACTGAATTATTTATATAGCCGTTTTGCAATATTTATCTGGGAATTTGGATATCAGTATTACTTTTGTTCACGTAAACATATTACTTTTGGCAGTGGGTTGTAAACACACAGGTTACAAGTCTCTTATGGCGGGACTTGCAACTGAGTGGTTTTACGATGCCTTTGCTGGGCGATCTTTTCTCTATAGACATTACTTGTTAAACAACTCTATGAACTCACCAACCTCGTGTTGACACTTTAGCATGTATTTTCAGGAATTAAGCAATGGCACGCTACAGGAGGTTTTGGCAGGGCATGGCATGGTCATAGAAGACTCTGATTATTTATATGGGGACCGTTTTAAACTATTTAAGGGCCTACTTCCGCACTACTTTTAAAATGTAAATTCAACATTTATGACTTAACTATTTTATTCTATATAATTGAAGTGAAAACCATTTTTGTACTTATGTTGTGATACCGATTGAGTTACACCCCAGCTACATGTATGTTTCCGCTGGACCCGATTTTGGAGGTGTGACAAATGTGTGGCATGGCCATCTTGGACATGTAAATTTTAATTCGATGCGTTGTTTGGTTAAATTTAATTGCATACCTAATTTTCATATTGACTCAAAATATAAATGTGAAACTTGTGTTGAAGCCAAACTTACAAGTTCATCTTTCAAATCGGTTGAACGGAAAACAGAACCACTTGATATGATACACATTGACATATGTGATTTGAAATCACTACCCACAAAAGGTGGCAATAAGTAATTTATCACGTTTATTGATGATTTTACAAAGTATTGCTACGTTTACTTGTTAAAAAGTAAATACGAAGCTATAGACAAGTTTGTTCTATACAAAACCGAAGTTGAGAATCAACTTAATAAGAAAATCAAGGTTTTACGAAGTGATAGAGGAGGTGAATACGTGTCTCCATTTGCTGATTTATGTACTATACATGGAATTAGACATGATTCACTGCTCCTTATTACCTCAGCAAAACGGTATTGCCAAAAGGAAGAACCGTACCTTGAAGGAAATGGTTAATGCCATGTTGATAAGTTCTTGTTTAAGCCAGGACATGTAGGGGGAAGCCATTCTAACGGCTACTTATCTTTTAAATAAGATACCTCATAAGGAAAAAAGAAGAGACCACTTATGAATTATGGATAGGAAGAAAACCATCATATGAGTACTTACGAGTGTGGGGGTGTCTAGCAAAGGTAGCTATACCAAACCCCAAGGCCCAAAAGATTGGACCTAAATATGTGGAGTGTATATTTATTGGATATGCTAGGAATAGCAGTGCTTATTGTTTCATTGTACATGATTCAAAAAAAATCCGGATATACAAAAGGGTACGTTAATGGAATCAAGGAATGCTTAATTCTTTGAAAATATATTTCCTTGTTTAACGAAGGAAACTGGAAGTTCATCTAGAATAGATGATGAAGTTGTCCAATATAAGAGACAACGAGATGATAATGATCTCCAAGACGAGAGACAAGATCAAATCGAGTAAGAAGAGGTTGAACCTAGAAGAAGCAAAAGGGCAAGAACCGAGAAATCATTTGGACCCGATTTTGTTTCTTTTATGGTAGAAAATGAACCTACTTCTTATCGAGAGGCGGTAACTTCCTCAGAAGGGCCTCAATGGAAAGAAGCCATTAAAAGTGAAATAGATTCTATTTTACTAAATCATACTTGGGAGCTCGTGGATTTACCTCCTGGTTGTAAACCACTAGGCTATAAATGGATCTTCAAGAAGAAGATGAAAGCCGATGGCACCATTGACAAGTACAAAGCAAGATTGGTAATCAAAGGATTTAGATAACGAGAAGGTCTAGATTACTTTGATACATATTCTCCTGTTACGCGAATAACCTCGATCAGGATGATACTTGCTATTGCCGCTTTAAAAAATTTGGAAGTTCACCAAATGGGTGTGAAAACGGCTTTTCTAAATGGGGATTTAAAAGAAGAAATATATATGAACCAACCTGAGGGTTTCATAGCTCCTGGACAAGAGAACAAAGTTTGTAGGCTTGTTAAGTCATTATATGGCTTAAAGCAAGCTCCCAAACAATGGCATCAAAAATTTGACCACGCCATGCTACAGAGTGGATTCAAAATTAATGAATACGACAAGTGTGTTTATGTAAAAGACACAAGTAGTGGATATGTAATCTTGTGTTTATATGTTGATGATATGCTTATCGTTGGCAGTAACGACAAGATGATCAAATCTACTAAAGACATGTTGAAATCAAAATTTGACATGAAGGATATGGGTTTGGCTGATGTGATCCTTAGAATAAAGATCATACGAACTCAAAATGGACTTGTGTTAAGTCAAGCACATTACGTGGATAAAATTCTTAATACTCATAATGCGGGGGATTCCGGCCTAGCTAGAACTCCAATTAACACCAGTAAGCATCTATCTAAAAATAGAGGCATAGGTGTTTCCCAATTAGAGTATTCACACTGGTACAAAAAGTTGTATTGGTCACGCCAAAAATGTGTGACGATATGCCTATAGTCACACACGTTTTTTTCGTTGTGCGTCACTAAAAGTCCCGCCACCGTAGGTGGCATATGGTCACATTGTTGAGTTCGTGGCCTTTTCCATCGAAAAAGAGTGACCAAAACCCCGAATATGTGAGACAAATTAGGCACAAGTTTTGTTGGATTAGTCATTATCAGTGACCGTAAACAACTTATAGTCACACGAATGTTTTTTGAGAGTGACAATTGTTCGTCCTTTGGCCACATAAATATATAATATATGTGACATTTGAGATGATGTATGCAAGTAAATGTGTATTTTGTGTGACTATTTCCCGTCATGTGGCCACATGAATATACAATAAATGTGACGTTTGTGATGATTTAGTCACACAATGGGTGTTGTTTTTTTGGAGTTAGTCACATACAATTTAACACAAAGTGGCCAAAAGTGTAAATAAGTGTGACTATATGCTGTTTAAAGTGAAGAAATGTGTATTTTGTGTGACTATTGATCATCCAATGGCCACGTGAATTTTATGTTTGTGTGGCCTTTTGTAATATTTAGTCACACAAAGCATGTTTGTTTTGGGTATTTAGTCACATACCATTAATCAAACAGTGGCCAAAAGTGTTAACAAGTGTGACCATATGCTGTTTAAAGTGAAGAAATGTGTATTTTGTGTGACTATTGATCATTTAATGGCCACATGAATTTTATGTTTGTGTGGCCTTTTGTAATATTTAGTCACACAAAGCATGTATGTATTGGGTATTTAGTCACATACCATTAAGCAAACAGTGTCCAAAAGTGTAAATAAGTGTGACCATATGCTGTTTAAAGTGAAGAAATGTGTATTTTGTGTGACTATTGATCATCCAATGGCCACGTGAATTTTATGTTTGTGTGGCCTTTTGTAATATTTTGTCACACAAAGCATGTTTGTTTTGGGTATTTAGTCACATACGATTAAGAAAATAGTGGCCAAAAGTGTAAATAAGTGTGACCATATGCTGTTTAAAGTGAAGAAATGTGTATTTTGTGTGACTATAGATCATCCAATGGCCACGTAAATTTTATGTTTGTGTGGCCTTCGGTAATATTTAGTCACACAACGACTAAAGCAAACAATGACCAAAAGTGTTAATAAGTGTGACTATATGCATCTTTTAGTCACATTTAAAAAATCAATATATATCAAAACAATTCAAATATATATCAAAACAAATTCAAATACAATAAAATTGGAAAGTATAACTGAACAAAATATGAAATTGGACATCCTTTTATACACCAAGGAGTCCTAGTCGGCTTACAATAGTTTCTTTATCATATATATAATCTTTTCCATAAGCAAGTAGCAACTTCGAGCGGTCTTAATCTCTGAGCAGTACTAACTTTAACTAGCAGTAGTAACTTTTGTACTAGCAGTAGTAAATACTTGGCCACATTTTCTTTGAAGTTCATGAGTTGCACTAAATCCATTTAAGCAATATTAACACAAACATGATCAGCAGTAATTCAAACAACATCATGAAGACTTTTAATCCAAAACAATGAACATACTAATAAAATTTGCAGTTAAACTTACAAGTTTTTCTCCCATTGATCTAATCTCATCATCTGGATATAAAAGCCTTGAAAATATAGGCTGCTGCATATCAACACATCAGGATGAGAGAAGGACTAGAACATGTCAAAGCTCACAACATAACAGAACTAGATGAGCCACTGGTTCAACTATCTGCACAAACATGACAGGAGAGTTAATACTAGTACCACGTTAGTACTGCTGGAGCAGAGTTACTACTGCTAGTATATATATATATATATATATATATATATATATATATATATATATATATATATATATATATATATATATATATATATATATATAACAGAATGTATATAAATGAAGCAAATATATATAAAATTGTAATGTCGTATATAATCAAATTCTCAACTATCATAAGTTAAAACCTGTTGACTCTTCGCCGCCTTATCTTGCTTTTGCAAGGTTTCACTAGAGACCAAATGTTTTCGCTTCGTTGGTACTAATTTTAGTCCTGTATTTTGTTCACTAATATTTGGTATCATAGTTGGTGGTGTAACCTGTAGAACCGGTTTGTCGTGGCTTAAGCGTTTTCGTATGTCCGGGAGTTTTAACAGGTTCCTATATGTATATATAAAACACGGTACATTAGTCATGTACGTAAAACCAAAAAAATCAAAGGTGGATGTTTTATTACTTACCACTGTTTCCATTACTGGTACGTTTTCCAAAGTTTCAATGGCCATTGGAGTGATTACCAGCAATATAAATTAAGAAATACAATGGTGTTATCATTAGAAAATGAAATTGTTAACAACATAAAAAGTGGCTTACATCTGAGTCTAATTCCAGTTTCTTTCTTCAAAAAAAATATGGGAAATGTAAGAAACTAAAGCACTAATAACGCTGCATAATATAAGATCTGCCAACCATGAAACCGTAAAAATATACATTGGTTGGCTTTGGTGACTGAGATGGAGCATACTCACGCCTCGAAAATGAAGTGTGCCAGAAAATCCATCTGAGGGAATTTTTAGCCAGGCAACCCATGTATCATCCTCACCCGTGAAAATAGCATGTACCCCCTGCAAGAAACAAGTAACGTGATTAATGCTAACATAAAAGACGACAACATTAGATGTCCCAAATATAAGTTTAGCCTCAAAAACAAACATATGAGTTGCATATCGACTTGGGCAACAAATAATATACAATTGGTTGCAATTTTATGCAGTGCCAAACGTGGAACGAATAAATGTCAAACACATTACCAAGCAAGCAAATCACTAACATTTGGTACAAATGAAACAGTTTGACAAAAAGCAACCATATTTGAGTTAATTTCCTATATAACATATGTTATGTTAATCTTTTGATAGATAACTTACGCAACTGCGATAAGCAAACTCCAACTGTTCAGCAACATCCTCCCGGAGTGGAAACCAATCAAGACTCCCTTTACGAGCAAAACAATGGCCTCTTAGAACACGTCGATTGTCTCCATTCCAATAAACAGGAAAACTATTTCGTCTTAATAAGTCTACCTGCAACGATTACCACCACACGAATTTATAATCAAAAACATGTTTTAGGCTAGTTTAATCCATGAAAATCAATTTAAATCATTTTATATTCGATTACACATTTAAGAAAATATAAATTAAATATGTGTTTGAGCTACCCATGAACGGAGTAGGATAGGTGAGATGAGGGTGATGGTGGCTCGACTGTGATGCTGGTGGTTATCTCGAACCAAACAAACGAAGCAAACAAAGTCTCCCATACAGTTCCCTTGTCTTGATGACGGTGATGGCGTGGAGGAGCGATGGTTGGTGGAACCACGGCGAGATAAGGTGGTGAAGTGTGGCGGTGGTGTGAGTCGGTTCTAGAGAGAAGGAGAATAGATGAATAGAGAGAAGATAGATCTAACTAAGCTAGTAGTGTTAATGTTTTGATTTTGGGTGAAAAAGGGGCGCCATCTGAGCGGAGCGGGAGATTGAAATTTTGGGGAAAATTAAGGGGCGGGATCATTAGAGCACTATATTAAAAATTTTGAGATTGAAAGCCTATCAAATGAGCTCAAAATGTTTAATGAGTTGAGCTCAACCTTATATAAGTTCGACTCGAGTTATTGTTGAGTTCTCGAGCTTGTAAGTGATATAAAATATGTGCTTTTTTTTAATATGTAAGTGTACTAAGTGTAAATACTTATTTATGAATGTATCAAGCTTTTCGAGCTGAAGTCGAACCAAATTCAATTATTATGTTATATTTCAAATTTAATTTTTGTAATAAAATACATCTTTACAGATAAATCGAGTTTTTCGAGTCAAGCTCAATCCGAGTTCAAACTTTCTCGATCTCGGATAACATATGATCGGGAGGTCCCTGGATACTTGCTTCTTAGTGTCTGTGACAAATGGTATACACCTACCAAGCCGGTGCAACCCATGCATGACCAGTGATAATGGCTAATTCACATGGGTCATGGGTCATGTGCATTAGGTTATCACTAGTCACATTCATTAATTAATGGGTATTTGACATCGATCATATGGGTCATATGCATTGGGTGGATAGTTGCTTAGAGTGTCATGTTACGACACATCCATGACTGTTGACAATTGGTAATTAACATGCATTATGGGTCATGGGTCATGTGCATTGGGTTATAGTGGCTTTAGTGTAATGGAAACCATGCAAGCTACCGATGATAATGGCTAATTCACATAGGTCATGGGTCATGTGCAATAGGTTATCACTGGTCACATTCATTAATTAATGGGTATTTGATCGACATCGATCATATGGGTCATATGCATTGGGTGGATATATAGTTGCTTAGAGTGTCATGTTACGACACATCCATGCCTGTTGACAATTGGTAATTAACATGGGTAATGGGTCATGGGTCATGTGCATTGGGTTATAGTGGCTTTTAGTGTAATGGAAACCATGCAAGACCGATGATAATGGCTAATTCACATAGGTCATGGGTCATGTGCATTAGGTTATCACAGGTCACATTCATTAATTAATGGGTATTTGATCGACATCGATCATATGGGTCATATGCATTGGGTGGATATATAGTTGCTTAGAGTGTCATGTTACGACACATCCATGCCTGTTGACAATTGGTAATTAACATGTAATGGGTCATGTGTATTGGGTTGTAGTGGCTTTTAGAGCAGTTACATTAGTAACGCACACGGTGCGTTATTTGGCTTTTAACGTGCATTATTCGTACGTGATTGTTGTGTATGGTCGCGTTAATGGTGCGTTAACATGCCGGGTAATTTGAAATTTTGAATTCAAAACAAAGGGCGGGCTAATTTGAAATTTTGAATTCAAAACAGAGGGCGGGGTAATTTTAAATTTTGAATTCAAATAGAAGGCGGGATACTTCCACAAAGCATCCTATAAATACCTATTGGGGTTATGCTGAATACACACACAATTCACACCCACAATCATCAAAGAATTCTCTTTTGTTCTTCCAACAGAATGTCTCACAACACATCACCTGGAAACGCATCGTACTTTATGTTTGATGTTTGTTGTAGTTTGTTTAATGTATGTTTAAATTTTAAGTATTAATATAATGATCCATTACCCACTATTGGGTAATGGTTTATTGCATTATGCTTTGCCAAACATATTTTTTCACTACCTTTCCCATTTTTCACCCACTATAACCCCCTACCAAGCATTAGGGGTGTTCAAAAAACCCGAGAAACTGACAAACAAAGCATTCGGTTTTGGTTTTTACTTTTAGATATCCATGGTTAACCGAACCGAACCATATATAATATAAATAAATTAGCCGCCCCGCGATGGATAGTTAAAGTTTTCCAACTAACCGAACCGCCCCGTGAACACCCCTAGCAAGAGTATCAAACACACTTCATTTACACTTCTACAGTAATATATATATATATATATATATATATATATATATATATATATATATATATATATATATATATATATATATATATATATATATATATATATATATATATATATATATATAGTGTAGGGTTATTTTCAGAACCAAATAAATTGCGAGAACTGTGAGAACCAATATGAGCCATCTATTTTTCAATCAATGGCTACAAAGAGAGGTGGTATAAATGTAATAAAATGAGACTTCAAGTTACATTTTAAAAAACGTTAGAGGGTGTTTAAGTAATTTTGTATCACCCCATTAAACTCACGATCTGGAAGTTACACCACACAATTTTTTCTCCCTAAAAACCCTAGCCACCATTTTCATATTTTGTCTCATACAATCAGGCACCATGATCGGAATCTCCTTGATGCCATCATCGTTATTTCTTTATCTCGAACAAAATCCCTATCCACGTTTCAGTTGTCAATCTTTTGTGGCCGCCGGAATTATTTCTTCATCACAAAGTGTAATAAAATCAGAGGTTCGTTTATTTGCTATGATAACAACCAATATCAGATATTATATGTTTATTTTCGAAAAAGGATTATCAATTTAATGCAAAATTTTATTTATCGCATTTAAGAAGATTTGTAATGACATATTTCGAAAAGGGGTTATCAAGGGTTGGTGATTTAAATGTAATTATCAATTTCACATGTCTTTCGATTTGAAGGGCTCGAAGATATGTTGCATTAATTACAATTATTTGTTACTGATGCACATGTGTTAAATTGATATTTGACATGTTTGTTTCATAACTTATATGAGTTTTTAATGAGTCTAATTGGTGGTCGAATACGTATCTTCATGTTTGTTTGGCATTCGGAATTTAGCGAGATATGTGATTGGTATCTTCGTGCAAGTTGGGTCAATTTTGCACAGGTATCAACATGGCAACCATTTTTTAAGATCAATTAATAAAGTTCATGTATTTAAAAATCACTTTTTTAGTTCATGTATTTACACAACATAGTCAACATGGAAACCATTTTATTAGTTTTGGTTATTAAAAATCATATTTGGGACTCACCCTAAAACAGAGTGCCAAAGGGTTGTCTTCATTAAACCATTGAAATCCTACATTCTCTTTTAAATAATGTTATTTTATTATTGTAGTGAAGTGAGATTGATATGGAATCCGTGCATAATAGCTACTGTTAATTTCTTTTATATATTAACACATGACAGAAATTGCAATCATTGTCCATATAACTATGTAATCTAATACTTAACTGATGTTATATCAAATAATTTGTATTCTATTGTCATATGAGTTATTGATCGATGTGATTGTGCTATATGTTATCGTTAAATATTACTTCGTATTAGTTGGTTCATATATTTTGTTTTAAAATAGTCTTTATAGTTGTTACTGTACTTTTTATTGCTTTTATCGCCTCAGTGTGCATATATGTTATTGAAAGTGCATATATGTTTTTATAGTTTTTGGTGAATTTGAAACCTTCTATGCATATGTGTTTTTACTCTTTCACGAACTTGTTCCTTTTGTTTAATTTATATAAGGATTTTGCATATGTGTTTGGTTACTTTTTATGATTAAATAACTCATCTATTATTTGTTTGTGGTTACAGGTACGAGTATGATGAGCAATATAAAGAGTTCACATACGTATATGTAAGGGCATATAGACGAACTTAAATGCACATATGCATACAAAGAGATCGAGAGTGGCCAATGAGGAAAAATACATGTGCATATACGGCAACATGTATATAGAAAGATCACGAGAGTATCTTATTGCGTTAATTATTATTAGTGCACACATGTATAATCAATATATTTCCTTTAGACATTTGTATAATGTTTATGTTCTTAATATTAAGTTTTGAATATTAAATAAATGTACGCAAAAACACATTATAAGTTTAAACAATTGTACACTATAAACACATTTTACGTTATTTTTAGAATAACACATACGCAACTCACCTTTAGAAAACATAAATGTTGAAAAAAAAACCAAAAAATACACCAATTCCGAAAATTAAATGGTTTAAACGATTCAACACTAAATTATACGAAAAAACACATATGCACATTGTATTTTGAAATCATGCATGCTGAAAACAAAAATAAAAAATAAAAATAATAATAATAATAAAATAAAATCCTAAAAGTTAGGAACTAAAAAAACGTTTTTTATTAAAAAAAATCACAAAAGAAAATAAAAAATGTAATTTTACTATTTTACCCTTTTGAATTAAATAATAAAAACAAATATCCAAAATAATCTGATTGGTTGATTTTGGTTCTCGCAGTTCTCGCAATTTATTTGGTTCTGAAAAGAACCTCACCCTATATATATATATATATATATATATATATATATATATATATATATATATATATATATATATATATATATATATATATATATATATATATATGTGTGTGTGTGTGTGTGTGTGTGTGTGTGTGTGCAAACTTATCAAACACACTTCATACATTTCCATAATCCTCTATTTCTCTCTCACACTCACAGTTACAACTCACTCGGATCTAGGTTTTGATCCCAAATCTCAAAAAGCTGATAAGATCACAAATGAATATAATACAAATACCCCCTTAGAGCTATTTATTCTTAGGCTTAGGTTGATTATCTGTTATAAGAATTGCGTTGCATTTGTGTTGATAGAATAAGGAAGAACATGCTGTGTTGTTTTTGTGAATAATTAGAGCAAAAGAGATATTAAGGTTTGCTTGAATTAGCTTATTTTATCTTAGGATTAGGTTGACTATCTGTTATAAGAATTATGTTGCATTTGTATTGAGAGAATAAGGAAGAAAAGTGGCGGATGTGTGTGCGAATATTTAGGCTAAAACATCCGAGTATCAAAGATGGAGGAAGTATCAGTGATGGGTGGACAGACACCACTTTCAAGTATGAACATAAACTTGTTCTGGTGTTGTCCATCCATTATTGATTCATCTTTGCTCTTTGTCAAAATACAGAAATAATTATTAAGTAATTTATATTGATAGAATAAGGAAGAACATGCTGTGTTGTTTTTGCGAATAATTAGAGCAAAAGAGATATTAAGGTTTGCTTGGATTAGCTTATTTTATCTTAGGATTAGGTTGAAGTACAATAAACATATCAAGAACTTAAACAGTTTTTTCATGTATTTAGTTACAATGAAAATATTTTCATTGCATTGTTGATATAAATTTAATATGATTTCATTGATTCATGATTAGCTCTCTATCTAATGTCGTAGGACCTACATAACTAATATGTATGTTCGTCACATTTAAGTGACCAATATAAATGATAGTAAGAATTTGGTTGCTAAGTACTTAAAGCTCAGTTATCAGGGCATATCTATCTAACGATGTAGATGGGTTCCATCGCTTTGATTGGACCCCATTTTCTAACGATGTTTAATGGTTCTTTCAATAATCAAGATTAAACATCGTTAGAAAACGGGGTCCAATTAAAGCGATGGAACCCATCTACATCGTTAGATAGATATGGCCTGATCATTGAGACGTCTTCAATGCGATAATGATATAGTGTGTATTGTTCATGACAGGCCACACTCCTTCGTTATCGCATTCAAGATGAGTGATGTTACTTAGACTCTATTCTTTACTCAACATTTGTAGATTGTTTGTATCACTCTGTTTTCTTTATATATATATGTATGATGTATTTTTGATATAGGAATTATGTTGCATTTGTATGGAGAGAATAAGGAAGAAAAGTGGTGGATGTGTGTGCGAATATTTAGGCTAAAACATCCAAGTATCAAAGATGGAAGAAGTATCAACATGGGTGAACAGACATCACTTTCAAGTATGAACATAAACTTGTTTTGGTGTTGTTCATCCATGTTGATTCATCTTTGCTCTTTGTCAAAATACAGAAACAATTATCAAGTATAATTTGTAGGTTCGACGCTTGAATTTAGCGTCTTCGCCTTCCAGCATGTTGGTAGGTTAGAGATTCAAGGCTGAATAATATGTTGTTGTTGGCTAGGGTAGAAAGGATGGTAGTTCATTGCATTGTTAATATAAATTTTATATGATTTCATTCATGCACAATTAGCTCTCTAATGTCGTAGAATCTACATAATTAATATGTATGTTCGTGACATCTAAGGGAGCAATATAAATGATAGTAAGAATCTGTTTTCTAATAACTTAAAGCTCAATGATTAGGGCGCTCTATCTAGCGTTGTAGATGGTTCCATTGCTTAATTTGGAAAACGTCTACTACCATTTGTGTGGTTATTAGATGGTACTGCAACGTTAGATAGATCGATCTAGCCTGATCATTGAGACGTCTTCAATGCAATAATGATATAGTGTGTACTGTTCATGACATGCCATACTCCATTATCGCATTCAAGATGAGTGATGTTACTTAGACTCTATTCTTTACTCAACATTTGTAGATTGTTTGTATTACTCTGAGTCTAGAATTTCAACATACCTTTCCATTCTAACTTCCCATACTGTTTCTTTTGTTTTTTCAACAATCTAGCAATGCGGCTGGTGCAGTCCTTTGCTCAAAGGGAGTTGAAACGACAAAAGGAGCAGTAGTGGGAAGTTAGAAGGGTTACGTATATTGGTTTATTGCATTCCATTATTTTTTATGATCTAAAACCAACCATCCACCATGTAATGTGGCCATTGGAGTTCCAAGAACAAAGGTTGTTTCAAACACACCCTGAATTGCAACATTATCTTTTATTTCATTTACACTATATTTTTTAAAATTTTAATATATTTTTTAATTTTTTTGCAGCAAATCCATGGTCAAACTACTTTCCAAAGGGATATTTGGATTAGGTCAATCATGAAATTTTGCAGATTTCTTCAAGTCAATCATGTTCCATTGTGACTAGTCTTTGTTGGCGACTAATATGTATATAGTTCTGTCAAGAGTTATATATAAGCATTGATCCCTGGAAAATGCTCGTCCCAATGGATCATGATTGGCCCGAAGATGTTGAAAAGGTTCAAGCCACCTGTGGGAAACATCAATCCTTTCCTGCATTAAACATAGGTATTTTGGTTTTCCCATATCCCCTTTTTATACTCGTTTCCATGTGTATCTCAAATCACAAATCCTAGTTTATCAAATCTCTAAACAAAAACCTGCAAGAAGTATTCATAAACAATGTGTGCAAACAACAAGAGATCAGCACAATGGGTTGAAGGAGAAGGTTCAAGCAGGTCTGCTTCAAAAAAGGAAGCAGCAAAAAGTGTAAAAAATTTAAATTGGATGGAAATACGTGGTACAATTGGATGGCTGCTAAAAGAAAGAAAGAAGGAAAAACACAATCTATCAAACAACATGTTGTGGATGAAAAGGAGTACAAAGCAACAGAAAAACCATCTCTCAAACAACATCCCAAGGCATACAAGACATTGGATGATGATGATTTGTCTGATGTGGAGTTTGATGGGTTGAATTACGAAGATGCACATGTGGCATTTGACCCGGAGAAATCTCCAAAATTAGATTAGTAGATTTTAAGAATGTGTAACTTTTATTTCCAGTACTTTTGTCATTGCTCAATTTTCTCATTACTTGTTGATATTAATATAATGATTCACCCTTTGCAGTATAAAAAGATTTTGCTACTAAGAAAACGTTACTGCAACTGGTTTTGTACATTATTTTGTAATTTTTCATTTCAAGTTTTAATGGAAAATGTTTAATCTTAATTCCAATACTTTTGTCATTGCTCAATTTTCTCATTACTTGTTGATAATAATATAATGATTCACCCTTTGCACTAAAAAAAAAAAAAAAAAAAAAAAAAAAAAAAAAAAAAAAAAAAAAAAAAATTGCTGCTAAGAAAACGTTACTTCTGCTGGGTTTGTACTGCTAGAACTGAGAGTGCATGGTTGGATTGGTAACATTTACACTTAACGGTATAAATCCCCAATCAAATCGATAATTCAGTTTCACGCACACATAATTTCTCTATAATCACAAACACTAACATCTTTTATCAATAATTTTCAAAGTCCCCAAATCATAAAACCCTAATTCAAGATAGTGTTGGCAATTGAATCAAAACGCACATTTGTTGACAGACACAACATGTTCGCTTTTTTAAAGAAACCAGATGGTTCTGAAGGATTCACACAGATAATCGATTTCTTGAATGCTACCCCTATTAGGTATGCATTAACTGTGAATCCTCCTATATGCATTTCTTTTATTAAGCAGTTTTGGGCTACTACTAAGGTCATAACTTTTAATGGAGAAAAACATATTAAGGCTAAGGTAGATGGCCAACATATACTCATAACTGAGTCATCTATTAGGGAATCTCTTAACCTACCAGATAGTGAAGTGATTGTGTGTCTTGAAAATGCCGCCATTTTCAAAGGTTTGAAAAAAATGGGGTATGAGAAGAAGAATGATAGTTTAAAATTTTACAAAGGTCTCTTCTCATCTCAGTGGAAATTCTTGATTCATACTCTCTTACATTGTTTGAGTCCTAAAACAACAGGTTGGAATGAGTTTGGTACCACCATGGCATCAGCAGTGATATGCCTTGCTAAAGGAAAACCTTTCAATTTTTCAAAAATGATTTTGGAGTGTATGATCAAGACCTTGGTTGATGATAGTACTTCTTTATTATATCCAAGGTTTTTGCAACTTATTATTCAAAAATAGTTGACTACCTTTAAAAGACATAAAGGAACTTATGCTGCCCCCTCACTACAAAAGAAAGTATTTTCAAATCTGAAAAATAATGGCAAGGATTTTTTAGGAAAGGTTACACCGCTTTTTCCATATATGGTGAACCTTCCACAAAAAAAGGGTGAGGATGTCATGGGTGTGGAGCAGGCCAGTGGTAACATACATGAGAGTGAGTATACACCCGTTGATTCACCTCTCAGGGAAGGTAACACATCCAGAAGTGATGAGGGTAGTTCTGAAACAAATGAATTGATGGATTCTGGTGAGAATAGAATGAAACTTATACAGGATCTGAAGGCCTGTTGTACCCAGTTAGAAGAAGATATTCTTGGCCTCCAAAAGCGCTTAACAAAAAATGGTGCAAAGATCAAAAGGTTGAAGCTGAGTGTTCGATATTTGGAAGGTCGAAAGAGGTCAAGAAAAGCTCAGTTCAGAAGGTTGAAGAAGGTGGGCACAGCACACAGGGTGAGTTCTTCTAAGGCTACTAGTTTGGAGGATGCTCCCAAACAGGTGACGAATGAAAGCAGAGTCTCAGGGGAGGAAACAACAAATGCTGAAGGTGCTTGTGCAGATATGCATGTGGATATGGATATTGGGATTGATAGTGATGATAATGTGGATGATGATTATTTAGTTGCTGACAAGGGGGGTTATGAGGCGGTTTTAGAAGATGTAAATAAAGAGCAGGTAGTGGAAACTAATACTAGTTTGGGAGAAACTGCTACTAATAGTAATGTTGAAGAAATGGCTAAGGTGGTACACCAAGATGTTTCTGCTACTACAACAAATCAAGTTTCTACTACTGAAGTTGCTACAGATGAAGAGGTTGCAAAGATATTTGATGAAGCTGAAATAGCTAACTTTATGGATGAGAATAGGAGAGATAAAGTGTCTGAATTTGAAATAGGTGAGCAAGTAAAATTCAGACTTGAAGAAGAGGAGAAAAAAAGAGCTCATGGAGAGCAAATGCAAGCTTTTATTGATGCGAATGAAGTTCTACAGGCTAGAATTAAAGAACTTTACACAGATGAGACTGTAAATGGGGAAGACAAAGTACAAAGACTTGCTGATTTGATAAAGGAAAGATATGAAGAATTAGTTTTGAAGGACCTAATTAAGTCAATAAATCAACGTCAAAGTCAGAAGAGGAAAAGAAATCCCACAAGGTCTCAGCTCATCAGTGAAAAGAAGATATACATATAGCATCAAGGTGAGTATAAAGCTTCTGACCTCAGGGGAACGACATATGAACAAATTGAAAGTCTATACTACTGACTCAAGAAATATGTTGAAAACTTTATCCCCATGGGTACAGAAGAAACACCATCAAAGAAACAAAAGATCATTGAAGACAAACCTGTTGAGAAGAATAATGATTCACAAAGAAAAGAAGATAGCTCTTCTCATGATCAGATGATGGTGATTGTTCCTGAAACATTATATGTTGACCCTGTTCAAGCTAGACATCCAATCATGGACTGGGAGATTTGCCGAGATAAATTTGGAAAGGCTTGGAAGATAATCAGGGCTGGTGGAGGATCAACAGTGTACAAAAGGTTTGAGGATTTGATAAGAACAATTGATAGAGTAGACTTAGACAGATTATGGGAGTTGGTTCAAGAAAGAATCAAAACAGTCAATAAGCTAGATGCAAAAGAGCAAGATTTGTGGGTTGAATTACATAGGCTATATAAACCTGATCCAGCTGATATCTATTGGAACTTCCCATGCAATCATTTCTCAACTTCATGGAAGTTTTATGATAGCTGCAATGTACATCACTTATCAACATAAGGTGGAATTGATGTTTTTATGCTTGCAGAAAAAGAATATCCTTTGCCTGCTAGTTTACTTGCTGTGATGACATCTACAAAGATCATATGTGAAGAACGTAGAGAGGTAGTTAAAGATCTCATTGAAAGAATTCATGTTCAGCATAAGAGAGCATTGTATGATGTGAAGAAAACAAGCTAATAATTAGGTGTTTGGAGGTAGCAGGGGTACGTACTTTAGCTTCTCTGTTTTCATTATGTTGTAAAAAACCTTTTGGTAAGTACTATATAATTCACCTTTTGTGAGATTACAACTCTGTTGTTTGTACAAAAGTTAATACTGCTATTACAATAGTTACTACTGCTATTACAATAGTTACAACTGCTATTACAACTCTTGTTTGTGTAACTCAATGTGACTAATATCAAGGTTAATGATAACTGAGTTCACATTTTGCTATAAATAATAGTCACATGAAATTCACAATGTGACTATTTTGAATGTATTGGTCACATATAATACCCTTATAACGTGGCGATAATCATGATTTAGATACACATTTGTGATATGGTGTGACTATTGTAAAGCCTATAGTCACATGATCGTGCTACAATTAAATGTGACTATACACATTAGGTTGTGGCAAGCAAACACACACTAGACTTTAGACACGCATATTAACTTACGTGACCATATGTATCAAATTTTGGTTACACTTAATCATGTATGTTTATGGTTTAGTGTGACCATATATGACATTTGGTCACACTCTTCAAGTGTGTGACATATATTTGTCACTTTTAAATGCATATCGTGACTAACGCTTCAAACTTACTTTTCAGTTGTCCACACATTTCACATTCATATGTGGCTAAATATTCAGCAAAGCTTAGGAGTCACGTTTAAATAATGTGTGGCAAACTTAACTATATAATTTAGACACATACACAATTACTTCATGTGACCATATATGGATTTTGGTCACACTGTTCAATTGTGTGACATATATTTGTCACATACGTATATATATAGTGTGACTAATGTCTCAAACTCATTTGTATCTGTCACACGTCCCAAATTATAAGTGACTAAATAATCAAAAAAAAAATTCCAGTTACATCTAGTCACATAAATATTCAAATGTGTAACAATAGAATTCCGAAATGGTCACACAAGTCGGATCAAGTGTGGCTGTTTATTTTATTCTAGTACATTTAGTCACGTATAAATGTTACAGTGTGACATTTCAGAATCGACCATGCGTGACCAATAGAACTTTTTGTACTAGTGTCAAGAATTATTGACATATTAATGTACTTAATGACAAGTACCCGACCTGACTTAGCATATCCTGTTAACAGGCTAAGTAGGTATACTAGTAATCCAAGCTATGCACATTGGGGAGATATGACTAGGGTACTTGATGATGCTCGAATTACACATATTTTATATAGCGTTATTTGTTAGTTTCTTTATTTATAAGGACTTTCGATACTTAATTGCATGAAAATACATTTCAGGTCCTCTAGACAAAGATCTTCAAGAACCAAGGCAAAATATACAAATTCAAGATAATCTTATGATAAAGCCTATTTCAGGAGAAAAGAGCGCCGAGCTTATATCTAAAGTGCGTCGGTTACGGGGACGAATATAGTCCTACACAATCTAAGTCAAATCAAGTAAAGTGCGGTGATCTTATATCTAAAGTCCGCCAACCTTCAAGCTCTATTAATGACCCTTTTGCTCCAAGAAATCATCTGAAGGTCACCGTTGTGTATCTCCCAGATCGCCGGTATTGAGCGTGAAGTCCGCCGACCTTTTCCTTAAGTGCAGCGTATTTCAGTGCCTGGCTAGTCATCCTTCGCCTATAAATAGTGCCTCATTTCGCCTCATTTTCATACACCAACACTCTTCTCAACAACCAACAAAGCTCTGATAATAATCCATCTCATGTTCCAATCATTGGGGTGATAGAAATAAAGTCAAAGTTCTAAAAGCGTTGTAATACTATCTCGATATTAATTGTGGTGATCGCTAGTGACGGTAGCTTCTTCATTGCATTAATTCAGAAAGTATGTTGATCATTTCGTACGATATTACCACTGTAAGCATGATTATTAAATCCATGTTTGGCTAAACTCCTTATGGTTGCTTGGATATGTTAATATAATAAAGTGTTTGTATAGTTATGATCTCTTGTTGATTTCCTGTTTATGTTACGATCTTGCTGTGTTCTAAACTTATCACCATTGTTTATCTCTTTGATTATAATTACAAATTGAAAAGGGTAGAAAGATTCAACTAGTATTTTATGGTTTTCAACATATGTCTATGTATGTTGATCAATTGAAGGAGAAATTGCTTTTGTATTGAAATAAACAAGAGAGTTTGAAACATTGCAACTAGTACTTATACTTGTTAACCACTCGTTTAAGGACTAGCAGACATAAGTCTTGAATCATATCTATTAATTGATGAAACGTTATTTTGACGAAAACAACTACTCATTTGTTGAACTTACTTAAGCCACTGAGATCATTATCATATGTCATCACTGAGTTATAATAACTATCCAAGTAATCATATCTGTCTCATATTTGAATTTCAAAACATTTGCATAAGTTTTCTAAATCATCTTCATTAAGTTAATTGATACATAAGAGCAAACCTCAGTCCCTGTGGAATGACTTGGTCTTACAAAAACTCTTTACTATAAACGAGGGTTATACTTTTACCCATGTGTTTTGAGTAACAAGGATTCGGTAAAATTAGTCTTATAAATTTAAAGCTTTCGAAACACATCAGTACTTCATTATTTGAGATACAGTCACGATTATGGACTGCATTATGAAAGATATCCAGCTGTAATAGAAGGATACAGTTGTGCAAATTGGATATCTGATATAAAGGATTCTAGATCGACTAGTGGATATGTGTTTACACTAGGAGGGGCAGCTATATCTTGGAAGTCTTCCAAGAAAACTGTTATAGCTAAGTCTACGATGGTATCAGAATTTATTGCGATAGATAAATGCAGACAAGAGGTGGAATGGCTACGTCAATTCGTAGAGGACATATCAAGGTGGCCTAAACGGGTAACGGCCATTAGTATACATTGTGATAGTCAATCAGCAATTGGTAGAGCTCATAGCATAATGTATAATGGAAAGTCCAGACATATCCTTTGTCGACATAATTCGATACGACAACTACTCTCAATAGGAGTTATCTCAATTGACTATGTAAAGTCAAAGGATAACATCGCGGATCCGCTTAAGAAAGGCTTAATCAGAGAGTTAGTTAGTAAGTCATCTAAAGGAATAGGACTAAAGCCCTTAAAGGAATGAGTTTCTATGAAGGAAAACCTAACCCAGTTGACTAGAGATCCCAATATCTGGGTTCAATAGGACAACCTAATCATAGAAATGTGGGGGAAGTCACGTCAATGTGGGGGAGTTACTTATATATTGTAACTTCCTAGCCCATTCCTATAACAAATGTGACTTGTTGAGAGGTTAAACATATGGCTTTTATGATTCAGGATGAAATCATAAAGCATAATGGTTCAAGATGAAATCACCTATGTGAGAGAGAAATGGGGTCGCTTCGAAGGGAATTGTGGGGGCGCAATTTCTAAGAGCTCTTGCAAAATCAGGCTAGTATTCATGACCATAACGAATACGACTATAAGGACTTGACAAGGTCAGGGAGAGTCTTGTGTGAGTGTGTATTGTCGTCTACGTAAACAGATGTTGAGTTCAAGGACATCACGTATACTCAGATCTAGGAGACTAATTGCATCTCACAAGGGAATGTTGAAAGGGTCACACCTACCTATCCTATGCAGGACTTAACCGCTGAAATTTCACTGAAACTTTGTGTGTTTTCGACCGATCTCCATTCATGTGAGGGATTGTTGGAAAAATGAGTTTTAGTGGTTTTTGCAAACTTTGGACATTATTTAATGTATGTATATGTTACATATATTTATGTTGCTTGGGGGCATTTTGTTCTCCTCCAAGAAAGCTTCGCAACAAGACAATGTATGTCCAAAATGGATTAAAAATTAATGATATATCGTGTCTCAAAGTGGAACACAAAATATGGAAAATTGAAGTATCCCACATCGCCTAAAGAATGAAATGAAGGCATGTATATATTGAAATCTTTGTATTGGCTTTCAAAATCCTTTAGGTAAGCTATGCTCCCACTCCTACGTGCGCGCGCGTATGGGGGTGCAGATTGTTGGATTTCTGAGCTAAAATAAGTTCGAAACTTCTGAACTCATGCGAGCCCGCGCGACCTGCGGACACGAATGCAGCTCCAAAAATTAAAGAGATATCAAATCGTGTTATTGTTTTAACAGATTTGCATATCGTTTATTTTTAGATGATATTTAGTCTTGATGAGCAAGATAGGTTTTGGCTATAAAATAAACTTCTTCTCATTCAGTTTAGTACACAGAAAAACGTAGCTTTATAGCAGCCGAATTCCGGCAGTCATATTCGATCAAAAACTCGCAGAGCTTCAGTGATTTTTCAGGCAAGTTTGTCTAGTCCGGCTGTACAACAGCTTTGTACATTGTACCCTTGGAAACAGACGGCGTATCTGTTTTAAGGGAATCGTGTTAAACACGAGCCTCGTGCCTTTTACTGCTTTCGTTTAATTTACGTTAAATAGTGTCTGTCTTCTGCTTCTACTCCATTCTGTCTGTTATTTAATTTATGTTGATTTTATTATTGTTGCTTGTAATCTGATTTTAATTAATAAAAGTGTACACCGTTTCCTATAGCATAAACTTTAATTGGTAAACCAAGAAGCAGCATGTGAATTGCTTGATCATTAACTTTTAATTGCTTCATTTCATTGCAGACAAGTCGTTCTCAGTTTGACGTAGTGTGATGGGAGCAACTAGAGGATCATGGGTTGCATCACCACCTTCTTCGATCATTCTAAATTGGTAAAGACAATTAACAATTGAATTAACAATCAGACTACCATTTGGCTTACTCCTTGCATAGCAAAGCATTTGACTAGACCACTGTACGTAATCCCCTGGGGATAGCATTGGAGGAAGAGTTTCTGAACCGGCACAATAGATGTCTTGTTGAGTTCCCATTTGAAATGTGTGAAGTGATAACGGATCTTGTAGAAGATAAAGGAGTGTTTGTGTTTTGATTTGAGTTATTTGATTTGATTGTGTTGTTGTTATGATCGTGTTTTGCTCGTGTGTTATGGATTAGGGTTTAGAAGAAATTAGGGTTCCTTTTTATTCTTGATAAGAACTCGTTAACCTTGAATTATGTACTCTTTGAATTTACTTGCTAACTCCTTAATATTATGACAAAATAGTTAAATGATGAACTCGTAAATCTTTCTTAAAAGCATGAGCTTTCACAAAAGAATTAACAAGATGTTTTTTTTAAGATCAAAAAGTACCCGATTTTGCTCGAAACTTGCGTATGACCTAAAACACAATCAAATATGGAAATTTTAACGTTTTTTTCTTCCATTCTTTTTGCAAAATCTTACTCTTAGACACGAATACAACCTTAAAAAAAGAAGCTTACAAGATTATACACATAAAGATTGGACCCCTTTTTTAGATTTTCATGTATAACTAAAAAAACACAAAAAATAACCTAAAAGCTATAAAGTATATTTTTTTTAAAGATTTTTTGCACAACTCTGTTCTAAAATATCAAACTTATCATAAAAAGCTTACTTTCTATAACAAATTCCACGCAAAGAATCGAACTTGAAAAAAAAATTAAATAAAAAAAAAAACCACAATGAACTCGTTATTTTTAGAAGAAAGAAGAGAAATTTTGGAAAGATTAACACCTCTAGATCATCATGTGGCTCTTAAGACTACTTGTTAGGTCATAAAAATTATCATTTCACACATATTATCATCATATAAGTGAGGTTTTAGAAAAAGAAAGAAACTTAGAGAGAAAACTGAAGTAGGTGATTCTAAAGAGAAGAGAATAGAAGATTAGATTAAGAAGGAACGGAGAAGCACACATACACACACTTGTTAGTCTACTGCACTATCATACGCTATTACAAGGTTCGTTAAACTATTAATGACCAACACTTTATAAGCTAACAGACAGACATAACTTATAAGAGATTACAAAAAAATAATCTCCTATAATCTCTTAAAATCAAATTCTACTTCATGTAGCTTATAAAGATAATCTATTTTTATCATTTCATTCTCCATCTCCATCTTCAATTCCGACAACATCTTCAATTCCGACAACGATTATTTTGCCAAGCATACATAGCAATAAAGTGAAAAAGTCAATATGTGAAATGTTGAAAAATTTATATTAGATAAGAAAAAGCTTAAAACATCACAATAAAAGAAATGTTGAAACTAAAAAAGGAAATGTTGAAATATATGTTTTAAAATGAAACTATTAATATACATCGAAAACCATGTTGACCCAATACGCTTCAAACCCGGCGGGTTGACTTGGTTTAATTTGACTCATTTTTTTGACCCAACCCATCTGGTTGACCATGTTTAAATTGACCCATTTTTTGACCAGAACAGTTCAACCGGTTGAAGACCCGGGTCGACCCGGATTTTAAAACATTATGTTTAATACGCAAATTCTCAAACTTTTATTGTTTCTCGTTTATAACCCATAAACTATTTTTTATCACTAAAACTATTTGTCACTATAAAATTTCGTTGCTATACACGGGTACTTGTCTAGTCTATACATTATATATAAGGCGGATGACTTTTCTTAAATCTTGAAACTTAAAAAACTTAAAAATGGTAACAAAATCAACCACTAAATTAATAATTCAAATATTGTTTAATCTTCAAATTCTCAAACTTTTATCATTTTTCGTTCATAATTTATTAAAAAAAATCTCATAATAACTACAAATTAAACATGTAAGTGTTGCATTAAAGGAACAACAAAATCAATAATTTACATGTATAATTAATTGCCATTATACACTGTCACTTTATAAGAATATTCGTCTAGTTTATTTAACGAGCGAAGAGTACTCCACCAGGAATTTTAAAATAACACACGGTAAACATATGTTGAATTTCTTCAAAAAGGTGAAGAACGGTGGGAATCACCTTTGTTTCATGCATCTTAAGGATGCCAGCCGAACCCTTCCCAAAAGACCCGGCCCCAGACAATGAGCACATGTTACAATAACTGTACTTATCATGAGGTGAGCTTTGAACCCTGACCCATATCTACAAGCTACCTACGTAACTAAAAAAAGAGTTATAATGTATGATAGCATCTGAAAGAAATAGCCATTTTCTCCGATTGGCCCTTCATTTACCGGTCAATCTTTTGAATTTAAAACTCTCTCAACGATAAACATATGTTGAATTTAAAACTCTCTCAACTAGTACATAAACATCTTCTTGTAGATACTGAATCCGATATTTTATTAAAATAAATATGTTAATATTAAAACGACAAAAAAGGGAAAGACGTAGTGTCCAAATAAGACGATACAACCCCTCCCATCAATGGACCCGCAACATATTTTGGATGGAAAATGTTTTAATATACGAGTAGTACATAAATACATATAGTGGTGAAGAACAAATTACTATAACTAATCATTACATCCTCCTTCTATTCGGAGCTTTACATAATGTCTTTCCCTTTTGCCTTCTACTCACCTGTAGCATCGATTACACAAGATGAAGAAAAAGCACGAAAAGAAAAAATGGCAATCATCATTGAGCGATACAAGGACAAAGTTTTGGCTCTTCCCAGAAACGAAATCGATACAAACCTTTATTTATGCAAATACCAAGGTTTTTGGTATCACCATGGCTTTTGGGTGAACTCAAATGCTAACTTTTCTGTTGAAGCAATTATGGCATCGCAAGACGAATTTCAAGCTTTACCTACAGATGTTTTTTTGGCAAGTCAGGTAAAATCTGGCACAACATGGCTTAAGTCCCTTGGCTTCACCATTTTAAACCGAGCCAAGTTCAAGATTGATAAAGATTCTTGTGCAACCCACCCATTGATCACTACTAGCCCTCATGATTGTGTCCCGTTTCTTGAGTCTGAGTCTTTCTTGAACAATCCTTCTTACGCCAATGGCCTCATGTCAACCCATATTCCATACACTTCATTACCACAATCCATTATTAGTTCTGATTGTCGGATTGTTTATATACACAGAAACCCTAAAGATATGCTAATTTCTTTATGGCATTTCATGAACACGTTAAGAGAGGATGGTTCGAGTCCAATAAAATTGAATGACACATTTGAGCTTTTTCGCAAAGGTTTAACCACAAATGGGCCCTTTTGGGATCACGCGATAGGGTACTATAAGGCAAGTCTAGAACGACCAAATAAAGTATTGTTTTTAACGTATGAGAAACTCAAGGAAGATACATATAATGAGGTTAAAAGATTGGCGAGTTTCATAGGTTCTTCTTTTACAAAAGAGGAGGAAGATGATGGATCCGTGCAAGAGATAATAGAACTATGTAGTTTTAAGAAATTAAGTGAGGCACATAAGGGAAATAAGGATGGAAGCCAAGCCTCCAACGGTATCTGGTTTCGAAAAGGCACAGTTGGTGATTCAGTTAATTATCTTACAACTGAAATGATTAAAACTCTTGATGAGATCTCAAAAGAAAAGTTTGATGGTTTAAATATCTCATTTTAAGTATGAACACACTACTTAAATTGTTTTTTATTTACCCCGTCACCTAGATCGCTCAGGTAGGATTGAGTATCGTTGTCACTGTGTAATTGTTTTTTATTTATGCTATTTCAAGTGTGCTTATTGTAATAAAATGTAATGAACGGTTGCCAAATTGTACTCCAACAATCAGTCGTAATTGTCTTGATCTACGTTCCTTGTAGATCTCTGTAGTATATTAAACCTATAATTAACTAGTAATAAAAAATAGTAAAAAGAAATATAATATAGGGATAATTCTAAAAATGATCAAGTTTCTCAATCGATGAGGATTTTTGAATTTGGATTTGAAAATTCTTATTTTGACCAGTTGCCCCGGTTGCCCAAAATGTGTCGCCCTCCATGGGACGCTAAGTATCTCAAGTTGTCAAAAATTTGGCGGCGTTGCCCAAAAAATCGCCACTTGGCGTCCCCCCGTTAAGTGTTGTGTTGGGCAACTTGTTAAAATAAGAATTTTCAAATCTAAGGTTAAAAATCTTATCGATTGGGCAACTTGGTCATTTTTGAAATTATCCCTATAATATATGACTGGTGTCCGCCTGCTTACTCGGCCATCTCATACTGACACAAACTAATCTTTTCATATATTAAATCTTTTCAATGAATTATGTAACTGAAATCTAGTAATTTTCTTCTTAGGAAACTCGATCACTGATCGTTAATCACAAGTACCATAAATTAATCATATGATAGCATGAGTTGAGATTAATATAAAATCAAAATTATCTAGAGATTTAATGAGCCAATCCTAACCACTCAATTTTTCATTAAAATAATAATAATAATAATAAACCACTTTTCACCTCTTTTTTTAAAATAAAATATCTTGCAAACAGTAAATCGTTAAGTAAAAAAATACACCATCGCGACTAGTATTTTTTTTTATCTTTCAGTAGACGGATACTTCGATATACTTTCGACGAACTTTTTTTTAATTTTTTTTTCCATTTACGTCTGGAAAAATCACATGTGATTTGTATCACAAACCACATGTGTGATTTTTACAGATATAACGGGAAAAAAATTGAAAAACAAAAAGTTCGTCAAAAGTATATAGAAGTGCACCTCTATAGAAAGATGATTTAACTCTCATCGCCGTGGTATAATTTATTTTGCGTAACGATTAATGGTTTGCGAGATATTTCATTTTTTTTAAAGTTGAAACTCTTTTTTAATCAAAAAATGAATGAATAAGATTGATTTATTAGATCTTTAGAAAATATTGGATCAACTTTTCTCATGATAGCATAAGATTAAAATAGCGTTTTGCCATAGAAAACATACCAAGAGAGTTTATTTGAAAATCATTTTCTGAACGACCTTTATTTGCCACTAAAATGATGAAATGAGTACGTATTTAGCATCAAACTTTTCTAAGTACGTATTTTAGTTACTTTGTGACTTAATGTGAAAAGCATTTCATTAGTTTTTAAAAAATATTCCGTTAAGTGATTACCTCCTCCATACCGAAATTTGTATTTGAATATTTCACCTATTTTTTTCCCATCTTACTACTAAGAAGCCCGGGTACAATGGCTGTTAGCTTGAGCCATAGCCTTCAGCACCAGCTTTTGGCGCGACAACCCACACCGGGGCTGGGCTGGTAGGGCCTGGCGCCGAGGCCACCAGCTCACGCCGAGCAATATATTTTTTGTTTGTTTGTTTTGGTGGGTTTCTTTGTTTTTTGTTTTTGTTTGTGATGTGTTTGATGTTTGTGTTTGTGTTTGTGTTTGTGTGATACTGCTGGTCTGCTTTTTTCTTTTTTTCTTTTCTTTTTCTTTTTTTTCTTTTGCAGGTGGGGAATGAAGAAGACGATCCTTGGCTGATGTGTTGATAAGTATTAAGTATTTATTTTTAGGTAAAATGATCCCTGCAGTTTTGCAGCAGATAACTTATGTGCTGTTATGTTGAAATAACTCCAAATAGGGTATCATATGTAAAACTAAAAGAGTAAAAGGGTGGTAAATGTGAATTTTATGATTCAATTTGTTCTTTACAGTAGAAAAGTTGTGTGCAGTTCACAGCAGGGATGATTTGTTTTATTCTACTTTTGTGTTTATAACCTTGTAGTATAATAGTTTACACTATTAGTCCCTTATACTTTGTTCTTTTGTAAAGTTAATCTTTTGTAGGTTTATACGTTTATGTCTTATTTTTCTTTTATGTTTATTTTTTTATTTAATGTACTATTTTTTTTTTTTTTTTTTTTTTTTATTAATGAAAGTTATTTTTAGTTAAATATATTATTTTATTAAATAAATAAAAATAATTTGATGTTTTTCTTGTATAAGTAAAAACTGGCTGATCGTCATTATTGTGGCAACCAAAAGAATTTCCGTTCGTCCATTCTGACTCTGAGATATACACGTACGTATCAGACTCAAGTTTAACCATTATACTAAAAAAGAGATGCAATTAACTTTTAAATGAATATGATCCATTTTCAAATCTCAATCATCCATATGATTAGTCAAATCTTTAGTTTCAAGTTTTAACAAAGTTAACCTGTTAACGATAAAGCATAATTCAAATCAACTCACTTGTTTGTAATGAATAGAAATGTCTACCTACATATTACAGACAGTTAACCTAATATCAAGCATAAGCAACACTGTTTACAACAGTTATACAGCACCAAAAAGCAAAGTTTTACTTAAATTTACGAAATATATCAAATGTAACCATTTAAGTAAAAATAGTCTTAAGTAATAAACCATGTTTGACTCAAAAAGTCAGCATGATCCAAACACTCTTTGAAAGTCCAGTTATACTAATATTTGCATATATAATCTATGATTAGCCAAACCAAGACTCAAACTTAATCTTCTACTATTTAATCTTCTACTATCCATCCATTAAAATTTTCTTCCAACTTGTATTCCACATGCTCTCCTCTATCTTTTGGGGTTTTCAACTTGATCCTAAACAAAGTAATCAATCATAAATAGTTAAATACCAGTGACATATTTTCCTTCACTTCACAAGCAAATCATACTTTTAGACTTATTAAACTTACCCGTCACATATGAAGAGTCATAGGTTGCATCTCAAGATCAGGGCAAACTGCGTTACTCTTACCCGCCAAGTTTCCCCACATAGCCCATATCATGTATAGAACCCCCAATACGGCAATGAGGCCTTCAAGGAATTGAATAACTATGTTTTTTTCGGGGAAATGCACGCTGAAATTATTAGTGTTGTGATGCACTTGCGCATGATATTGACTCCTTTTTTGAGGATATGCTGCCCCCACCGTTGGAAGAGTGGGGGCAGTATCGGGTGCAGGGGCGGAGCCAGGATTTGTAGTTAAGGGGGCTGAAGTTTATTATATAAACCGGAAAAATAAAAGTTTAAAAATGGTTTCCAACTTTAGTTTAGACAAATAAACTATCATAAAAACTTACGAATGCATTACTAAACCTAATTTTTTCTAACATCTTTAGTGGATAAAAAGTATAGTAAACTCAAAATAAGGTCATTTTTTTAATCTATTTTGATGTTTTTTAGTATATAACTAGGAGAGAGCAACAAAGCCGAAACTTTCTAAGATTTCTTGATTTAGGTTTCGGGTGTTCAAAAAATATACGTATTCGGATATCCGAAAACTTGATCATAATTTACTAAAAAGTTTTTATGAAATGACAGTTTTGGAAGTCATATAAAAGTTTTCCAAAAATTATAGATATCTGGATATTCAGATACATAAAAGTGTAATCTGAAATTTTGAATATCCGAATTACAAAAAACTTAGATACAAAATATAATGTCTAACAAAAAACCATCATCGAAAATTTTGGATATCCAAAATTTGTGATATAACTAGTTGTTGACAAGTCCATTAAATTTTTTAGATTAACAACAAAAAAATATTGTCAAAAATGTCTCATTTCATATTTTCGGTTCATTGGCCACTTAGATAGGATATATTTCATGTCGGTTGTTTTCTTTTTCTTTCATGATAGAAAAGTCGCTAGTTGAGAGATGCTAGTGGTATATTAAACATTAAATTATGGGCTAAACAATGGTATATTAATACAATTATTGGGCTTATTGGAGGGGGCCTAGCACCCGCTAGCCACCCCCCTCCCTACGCCCCTGATAGGGTGTGAGTGAAGTTGGCTCAGAAGCCGGTGACAGTGAGGGGGCTTGAGTGGTGAGGAAGAAGAAAAGGAAGCGGATAGACATTTGTGTGTGAGAGAGAGAGAGAGGAGGCATGGAGGCCTCAATTTTTATAAGCAAGAGATTCCGTACATGGTCAGTGAGGTGTGAGGTAGGAATAAATGTACGATAATACTAGTAGCATAGAAATATATGAAACCATATGACACAAGGTGAAAAAAAAAGAAAAAAAAAATATAGCTATGTAAATTACAAGCTATTTAAAGCCTAAAGCAAGTAACGAACAAGACAAAACCAACAACAAAAAAGAGCAAAAAACAGAACACACTCTTCGGACAAAACAATGGTTTCATTCCGTTTCCCATTCTCCATCCCCCCACTCCCCACCGGCATCATTTTTCCGGCGACCATCGCCTGCTCCGTCGCACTCACCGCGGGAATCTCCGCCGGGATATCAATCTCACAAAACTCAACATCAGTTCAAAACACATTGAACTCCTTTGTGTATAAAAAGCCTTGTTTTGGGTCGTTGTCATTAAGTGAAGGTGTTGGTGACGTGGCAGTGAAGGAAGAGAAAAGTGGGGTTGTGTTTCCGGGAGTGGTGGATGGGAGTAAAGGGTTGTTGGGGGTTGGGTTGAGGAGGAAGGTTTTGTTTGGGTTGAAGAACATTGATGTTTATGCTTTTGGTAATCTTAATTTTGATCATATTTAGCAATGTGTTTGATTTAATTTATTGTTTAAGCTTATTTGTGTAAAATCAAATAAGCCCATAAATAAGCTTAAACAAACAATACTTGTTTTTGTTTAAATATAATTCCAATCTCAAGTTTAGTCATAATTTCCGTCTCCAAATTATTTATGTAAAGAGAACTGATTGGAGGCCTAAAAATTATGACTATAGTTTTATGTGTAAAATTCATGTCAGGGTTTTATTAGTTTGTGGTTTCGCATTAAGTTAGGCGTAGATTATCATTTATCTTATGTAAAATAGATTGAATTGCACAAAATAGCTGATGTGACAGTGCTATTAGTATAAAATAGCTATAATTGCGTAAAATGCTGAAGAAGTGTAACATAAATTCCAAATGTATCCTAATTTTAACTAGACAGGGCTATGCAATTGATTTATAAAAAAAAAAATATTTTCTTCAAACCTGAACAATTTTTTGAAAAAATGTTTGGAACCTGGAATTTGTCAAATTTGAACTTGTACTTTTTTATTTAAAGTTTTTAAGTGTTCACTCTTATTTCTAGGCAAAAGTAAAATTTCGTGGTAACTTTCGATGAGCGAGAAAAGTAGTGGATACATAGCTTCAGTGATTTTTTAGGCAAGTTTGTCTAGTCTGGCTGTACAACAGCTTTGTACATTGTACCCTGGGAAACAGACAGCGAATCTGTTTTAAGGGAATTGTGTTAAACACGAGCCTCGTGCCTTTTACTTCTTTCGTTTAATTTACGTTAAATAGTGTCTGTCTTCTGCTTCTACTCCATTATGTCTGTTATTTAATTTCTGTTTTTTACTTTCTGTTAATTTTATTATCATTGCTTGTAATATGATTTTAATTAATAAAAGTGTACACTGTTTCCTACAGTCTTAAAACAGATACGGTTTAACCAAATTTAAAACACTTTGTTAAAATTGGATTATTTATTATAAACTGTTTTCTGTCGAAACCTTGTTGAGTTTCTTTGGAAATCAGTTTTATTTCAACAGATTTAAATTTACTGATTCGGATTACAGATCTATAATGTTTTTTTAAGTAGTGGTTCTTATCAGTTTATGACGAAACCAAGATTGAGTTTCTATTAACTGATTTATCGAAACCAAGATAGAGTTTCATTAAGTCAGATCTGGTACAAGTAGATACCGATTTGCAACAGTTTGTTTAATTGTTTACGTTTGATTTTTCAGGATGACAAACACAACTACCCCTCCTATGACTACTACTATGAATGTATCTGGTGCGCCAGTTACCAACACAGTTGTTAATCATGCTGAGAAACTAGAGAAATTCAATGGGCAGAATTTTAAGAGGTGGCAATAGAAGATGTTCTTCTATCTCACTATTTTGAACCTTGCACAGTTCTTAAAAGAGAATCTACCTCAAGTGGAACCTCTTGCTGAAGGTCAATCCTTTAATCAACAGGCTGTTCAAGCCTTGGAAGCATGGAAACATGAAGACTTTTTGTGTCACAACTATGTTCTGAATGGTTTGGTGGACTCTTTGTACAATGTGTACTGCAAGACTAAGATTGCCAAAGAATTATGGGATTCATTGGAACGCAAGTACAAAACTGAGGATGCTAGTACAAAGAAGTTCCTGGTAGCTCGTTTTTTGGATTACAAGATGGATGATTCAAAGAACGTAATGAGTCAGGTTCAAGATCTGTAGATTTTGTTACATGACATTCATGCTGAGGGAATGACTTTAAGTGAAACTTATCAAGTTGCTGTTATCATTGAAAAGTTACCTCCAAGCTGGGTAGAATTCAAGAATTACCTGCAGCATAAGCGAAAGGAGATGAGTTTTGAAGACTTGGTTGTTCGTCTTCATATTGAAGAGGACAACAAGCTGGCTCAGAAAAACACTTATACGCTTGATTCAGCCAAGGCAAATATGGTTGAGCATGCTTCGTCATCTTCAAAGTCTCATGTCAAGGGAAAAGGCAAGGGCAAAGGAAAGAATGACAAGAAGAGCAAATGGAATACTGAGTACCTTGCTCCTAAAGCTGCAATTGTGAAACAGAAGTTCCAAGGGGTATGTTTCAACTATGACCAGCCAGGTCACCGTGCTGCTAACTGTAAGATGCCAAAGTGGGTTACTCCACGCGAGGCAAATATGGTGAATGAAGTAGACATGATTGCTATGGTTTTTGACATCATTACCATGATCTCTGAAGTTAACCTGGTAGGTTCCAACAACAGGGAATGGTGGGTTGACACTGGGACTACCCGTCATGTGTGTGCTGATAAGAGTATGTTTCACTCTTTCAGAGCGGTTGACAATGGAGAGAAGTTGTCATGGGCAACTCTGCAACTGTTGATATCAAGGGCGAAGGAGATGTAATCTTGAAGATGACATCCGAGAAAGAGCTCAAGTTGACTAATGTCTTGTATGTTCCAGAGATTCGCAAGAATCTTGTGTCTGGGTGGCTGTTGAACAAGTTTGCTTACTTGATTGAGTCTTCTAATGTTGTCACAACTCGTAATTTCCGGTCATTTTCCAAACCTCGACAATTTACTATTCACAAGTTACTATTCATCAATCACTATTCATCGTTTTTGAGGTCAATTTGACATTTTAAGAAACATTCAGAAATTTTACTATTCACTTGACACTATTCATTTCCGAGAGAAAACCACTATTCACGTGCATTACTCATGTCATCGTAAACTCAATTTACGGGTATTCAAAATTCGCGTAACCGTATTGGTTCAGGAGCGAATTCATGCTTTAACATTTGGGATATCTCATACAGACTAGAAATAGTCTGCATATCGTCGTTATGGCACTTGCATACTATTCCACTCGTAGGATATTTAAATTAGTACTTTGGGTATAATTAACTTTTACGTATATTTATTTCTAAATAAACGTTAACAAACGACCAGTAATGTGACTAACACGTCCAACACTCCCGACTATGATCCCAATATATTTTTATATTCATTTTAATAATATAAAAATTATTATATTAATTTACCCGGTATTTTGGAAATTTACTTAAATTAATATCGTACGTCTAATTTAAACTACGACGGTTTTCGTGGAAACTAAACAATAATCACCCAAACTCTCCATACTTGTACCCAACATATTTTTACAACTTTTACGACTTTATTACGTCCCGAATAACTTTGATAAAATTTATTTCTAACAAACCCGGTACCCGATTTAAAACTAAAACTAACCAAATACTACACAATATTATCACTAACCTCCTAAATAATTACCCAACATATCCCCCCATTCTCCTCCTTTCATAACCCGCCCCCCCCCCCCCCCCTCCTAGCCTCCTCATGAGCTAAAAACACTCACCAACCAAATTAAATGCAAACCTAACAATTGTCTCTTAGTATATAAGAAACTTTTCATCCATTTTAATCACAAATCATTTTTTACAAGGCAAGCAAAACTCTTTTCTCTCATTTTCTCTTGAGGTAGGATCGAACTAGGGTGGTCAAGGATCAAGAAGAACAAATTTTACAAGATCTTGGTATAAACTAGTTCATATAGTCATCCTTGTTGGAGTTTTGAAATAGAAACTCAAGGATTAGTAGGTTTTTCATCATCTAAACTCCCTAAACCTTCAAGTAAGTTAACAAACTCATTTGTATAATTTTTACAAGTTATTACTATGATTATATACTTTTCTTACAAGAACTCATGCATATAATAGCTTATACCACTTTATTTTACAAACTTTTAACTTTTGAACCTTAGAAAGTGTTTATGGTTAGATCCTTGGTAGATTGTTGTGATGGATGATGTTTAGGAACCCATGACACCCTAAGAAGGTGTATGGTAGGATTAGACTAGTTTTGTGGTGATTAAAAGTGGTTTGGATGAAGTTTGAAACTAGGGAAATGGTTTTGGAAAATATACATATACCTACTGTTACTATTTTGAAAACGTGGGAAACTCAGGAACTCAAGGTTAATTTTTGACCAAAGATTTAGAAAATACTCTCCGATACGAAACTATGGCCGAAAACGGGGATAAAAACGAGTTAATAACGAAGGAGATACGCTAAAAACAAGTTTAACGACGAAAACTATATTTTCCGGAAATGCTTGCTGATGAACAGTACTCACGGGCAAATTTGAGCATAAAACTTGATCTAGCCGTCATAAATTGTCAAAAACATGTTAGTATGTTGTCCCACGATTTCGTGGATATAAAGAACGAGGAAAATGAGCTTAAAACGACCAAGTTATACGCGTTTTAACATCGTCAAAACTATATATATATAGTCACTACTAGAAATAATATAACTACGTACTAAATGAGATATTTTCTAGATTTCTTATTCAAGGAGTTTATTTTTAACTATCGAAGTACGTACGACCCAAGGTTTATTTACGCGACTACTAGACGCTATTTTAAGGTTTTCAAGACGAGGTATATAACACTAACATTTTTATGCGAGATAATACGACAAGTTATATACTTCTATATTTGGACTTATTTTTCCTAAGTATGGAAACTATTTTACTATGACGATAACTAGTATTTCCAAGTTACGAGTGGTATAGGCATCATGTGCACGTGCATTCATTTCATTATGTCATGATCTAAGGTAGATCGTTATTACTCATATTAGGTTGCGGTTAGAGATCGTGCCTCATTTCAGTGTATCCATTTTTGTCGTCGTAGCTATCGCTCCAGGTGAGTCATAGCCCCTACTATTTTAATTGTTTTGTAAACTCTTTGGGGGAGAATACATGCTCGTTTTACTTAAAACGCATTACTTGTTTTACCTGGTTGATTTCTCAAATATTCCCAGCTTTATCCATATATATATTTGATCACCTGCACTTCATTAGTATGCTTGACTACCGGTATTTCTTTGGTATATTTAACCACCTGCATTCATTGGTATGTTTGATTTTCTTGTATCTCATGGGATTGATTATCATTGTTTACATGATCTCATAGTCACCAATTGTTCCTATATGTTCCCTGTAATATTGTGGTATTCCCCACTTGGCTGTGATGTCAAACGTATTGTGGTATTCCCCACTTGGCTGTGATGTCAAACGTAATATTGCTGTTTTCCTACTTGACTGATTTATCATATGACCTCCTTTTAATATTGTGGTATTCCCCACTTGGCTGTGATGTCAAACGTAATATTGTGGTATTCCCCACTTGGCTGTGATGTCAAACGTATTGTGGTATTCCCCACTTGGCTGTGATGTCAAACGTAATATTGTGGTATTCCCCACTTGACTGAATGTCAAACGTAATATTAATGTTTCCTTACTGGACTGAATTAAGATGCCTTTGCATCAACCTTATTACGGGTTTTCCCGCTTGACTGATTTATCATATGGCCTCATTGACTGAATTATTTATATAGCCGTTTTGCAATATTTATCTGGGAATTTGGATATCAGTATTACTTTTGTTCACGTAAACATATTACTTTTGGCAGTGGGTTGTAAACACACAGGTTACAAGTCTCTTATGGCGGGACTTGCAACTGAGTGGTTTTACGATGCCTTTGCTGGGCGATCTTTTCTCTATAGACATTACTTGTTAAACAACTCTATGAACTCACCAACCTCGTGTTGACACTTTAGCATGTATTTTCAGGAATTAAGCAATGGCACGCTACAGGAGGTTTTGGCAGGGCATGGCATGGTCATAGAAGACTCTGATTATTTATATGGGGACCGTTTTAAACTATTTAAGGGCCTACTTCCGCACTACTTTTAAAATGTAAATTCAACATTTATGACTTAACTATTTTATTCTATATAATTGAAGTGAAAACCATTTTTGTACTTATGTTGTGATACCGATTGAGTTACACCCCAGCTACATGTATGTTTCCGCTGGACCCGATTTTGGAGGTGTGACAAATGTGTGGCATGGCCATCTTGGACATGTAAATTTTAATTCGATGCGTTGTTTGGTTAAATTTAATTGCATACCTAATTTTCATATTGACTCAAAATATAAATGTGAAACTTGTGTTGAAGCCAAACTTACAAGTTCATCTTTCAAATCGGTTGAACGGAAAACAGAACCACTTGATATGATACACATTGACATATGTGATTTGAAATCACTACTCACAAAAGGTGGCAATAAGTAATTTATCACGTTTATTGATGATTTTACAAAGTATTGCTACGTTTACTTGTTAAAAAGTAAATACGAAGCTATAGACAAGTTTGTTCTATACAAAACCGAAGTTGAGAATCAACTTAATAAGAAAATCAAGGTTTTACGAAGTGATAGAGGAGGTGAATACGTGTCTCCATTTGCTGATTTATGTACTATACATGGAATTAGACATGATTCACTGCTCCTTATTACCTCAGCAAAACGGTATTGCCAAAAGGAAGAACCGTACCTTGAAGGAAATGGTTAATGCCATGTTGATAAGTTCTTGTTTAAGCCAGGACATGTGGGGGGAAGCCATTCTAACGGCTACTTATCTTTTAAATAAGATACCTCATAAGGAAAAAAGAAGAGACCACTTATGAATTATGGATAGGAAGAAAACCATCATATGAGTACTTACGAGTGTGGGGGTGTCTAGCAAAGGTAGCTATACCAAACCCCAAGGCCCAAAAGATTGGACCTAAATATGTGGAGTGTATATTTATTGGATATGCTAGGAATAGCAGTGCTTATTGTTTCATTGTACATGATTCAAAAAAAATCCGGATATACAAAAGGGTACGTTAATGGAATCAAGGAATGCTTAATTCTTTGAAAATATATTTCCTTGTTTAACGAAGGAAACTGGAAGTTCATCTAGAATAGATGATGAAGTTGTCCAATATAAGAGACAACGAGATGATAATGATCTCCAAGACGAGAGACAAGATCAAATCGAGTAAGAAGAGGTTGAACCTAGAAGAAGCAAAAGGGCAAGAACCGAGAAATCATTTGGACCCGATTTTGTTTCTTTTATGGTAGAAAATGAACCTACTTCTTATCGAGAGGCGGTAACTTCCTCAGAAGGGCCTCAATGGAAAGAAGCCATTAAAAGTGAAATAGATTCTATTTTACTAAATCATACTTGGGAGCTCGTGGATTTACCTCCTGGTTGTAAACCACTAGGCTATAAATGGATCTTCAAGAAGAAGATGAAAGCCGATGGCACCATTGACAAGTACAAAGCAAGATTGGTAATCAAAGGATTTAGATAACGAGAAGGTCTAGATTACTTTGATACATATTCTCCTGTTACGCGAATAACCTCGATCAGGATGATACTTGCTATTGCCGCTTTAAAAAATTTGGAAGTTCACCAAATGGGTGTGAAAACGGCTTTTCTAAATGGGGATTTAAAAGAAGAAATATATATGAACCAACCTGAGGGTTTCATAGCTCCTGGACAAGAGAACAAAGTTTGTAGGCTTGTTAAGTCATTATATGGCTTAAAGCAAGCTCCCAAACAATGGCATCAAAAATTTGACCACGCCATGCTACAGAGTGGATTCAAAATTAATGAATACGACAAGTGTGTTTATGTAAAAGACACAAGTAGTGGATATGTAATCTTGTGTTTATATGTTGATGATATGCTTATCGTTGGCAGTAACGACAAGATGATCAAATCTACTAAAGACATGTTGAAATCAAAATTTGACATGAAGGATATGGGTTTGGCTGATGTGATCCTTAGAATAAAGATCATACGAACTCAAAATGGACTTGTGTTAAGTCAAGCACATTACGTGGATAAAATTCTTAATACTCATAATGCGGGGGATTCCGGCCTAGCTAGAACTCCAATTAACACCAGTAAGCATCTATCTAAAAATAGAGGCATAGGTGTTTCCCAATTAGAGTATTCACACTGGTACAAAAAGTTGTATTGGTCACGCCAAAAATGTGTGACGATATGCCTATAGTCACACACGTTTTTTTCGTTGTGCGTCACTAAAAGTCCCGCCACCGTAGGTGGCATATGGTCACATTGTTGAGTTCGTGGCCTTTTCCATCGAAAAAGAGTGACCAAAACCCCGAATATGTGAGACAAATTAGGCACAAGTTTTGTTGGATTAGTCATTATCAGTGACCGTAAACAACTTATAGTCACACGAATGTTTTTTGAGAGTGACAATTGTTCGTCCTTTGGCCACATAAATATATAATATATGTGACATTTGAGATGATGTATGCAAGTAAATGTGTATTTTGTGTGACTATTTCCCGTCATGTGGCCACATGAATATACAATAAATGTGACGTTTGTGATGATTTAGTCACACAATGGGTGTTGTTTTTTTGGAGTTAGTCACATACAATTTAACACAAAGTGGCCAAAAGTGTAAATAAGTGTGACTATATGCTGTTTAAAGTGAAGAAATGTGTATTTTGTGTGACTATTGATCATCCAATGGCCACGTGAATTTTATGTTTGTGTGGCCTTTTGTAATATTTAGTCACACAAAGCATGTTTGTTTTGGGTATTTAGTCACATACCATTAATCAAACAGTGGCCAAAAGTGTTAACAAGTGTGACCATATGCTGTTTAAAGTGAAGAAATGTGTATTTTGTGTGACTATTGATCATTTAATGGCCACATGAATTTTATGTTTGTGTGGCCTTTTGTAATATTTAGTCACACAAAGCATGTATGTATTGGGTATTTAGTCACATACCATTAAGCAAACAGTGTCCAAAAGTGTAAATAAGTGTGACCATATGCTGTTTAAAGTGAAGAAATGTGTATTTTGTGTGACTATTGATCATCCAATGGCCACGTGAATTTTATGTTTGTGTGGCCTTTTGTAATATTTTGTCACACAAAGCATGTTTGTTTTGGGTATTTAGTCACATACGATTAAGAAAATAGTGGCCAAAAGTGTAAATAAGTGTGACCATATGCTGTTTAAAGTGAAGAAATGTGTATTTTGTGTGACTATAGATCATCCAATGGCCACGTAAATTTTATGTTTGTGTGGCCTTCGGTAATATTTAGTCACACAACGACTAAAGCAAACAATGACCAAAAGTGTTAATAAGTGTGACTATATGCATCTTTTAGTCACATTTAAAAAATCAATATATATCAAAACAATTCAAATATATATCAAAACAAATTCAAATACAATAAAATTGGAAAGTATAACTGAACAAAATATGAAATTGGACATCCTTTTATACACCAAGGAGTCCTAGTCGGCTTACAATAGTTTCTTTATCATATATATAATCTTTTCCATAAGCAAGTAGCAACTTCGAGCGGTCTTAATCTCTGAGCAGTACTAACTTTAACTAGCAGTAGTAACTTTTGTACTAGCAGTAGTAAATACTTGGCCACATTTTCTTTGAAGTTCATGAGTTGCACTAAATCCATTTAAGCAATATTAACACAAACATGATCAGCAGTAATTCAAACAACATCATGAAGACTTTTAATCCAAAACAATGAACATACTAATAAAATTTGCAGTTAAACTTACAAGTTTTTCTCCCATTGATCTAATCTCATCATCTGGATATAAAAGCCTTGAAAATATAGGCTGCTGCATATCAACACATCAGGATGAGAGAAGGACTAGAACATGTCAAAGCTCACAACATAACAGAACTAGATGAGCCACTGGTTCAACTATCTGCACAAACATGACAGGAGAGTTAATACTAGTACCACGTTAGTACTGCTGGAGCAGAGTTACTACTGCTAGTATATATATATATATATATATATATATATATATATATATATATATATATATATATATATATATATATATATATATATATATATATATATATAACAGAATGTATATAAATGAAGCAAATATATATAAAATTGTAATGTCGTATATAATCAAATTCTCAACTATCATAAGTTAAAACCTGTTGACTCTTCGCCGCCTTATCTTGCTTTTGCAAGGTTTCACTAGAGACCAAATGTTTTCGCTTCGTTGGTACTAATTTTAGTCCTGTATTTTGTTCACTAATATTTGGTATCATAGTTGGTGGTGTAACCTGTAGAACCGGTTTGTCGTGGCTTAAGCGTTTTCGTATGTCCGGGAGTTTTAACAGGTTCCTATATGTATATATAAAACACGGTACATTAGTCATGTACGTAAAACCAAAAAAATCAAAGGTGGATGTTTTATTACTTACCACTGTTTCCATTACTGGTACGTTTTCCAAAGTTTCAATGGCCATTGGAGTGATTACCAGCAATATAAATTAAGAAATACAATGGTGTTATCATTAGAAAATGAAATTGTTAACAACATAAAAAGTGGCTTACATCTGAGTCTAATTCCAGTTTCTTTCTTCAAAAAAAATATGGGAAATGTAAGAAACTAAAGCACTAATAACGCTGCATAATATAAGATCTGCCAACCATGAAACCGTAAAAATATACATTGGTTGGCTTTGGTGACTGAGATGGAGCATACTCACGCCTCGAAAATGAAGTGTGCCAGAAAATCCATCTGAGGGAATTTTTAGCCAGGCAACCCATGTATCATCCTCACCCGTGAAAATAGCATGTACCCCCTGCAAGAAACAAGTAACGTGATTAATGCTAACATAAAAGACGACAACATTAGATGTCCCAAATATAAGTTTAGCCTCAAAAACAAACATATGAGTTGCATATCGACTTGGGCAACAAATAATATACAATTGGTTGCAATTTTATGCAGTGCCAAACGTGGAACGAATAAATGTCAAACACATTACCAAGCAAGCAAATCACTAACATTTGGTACAAATGAAACAGTTTGACAAAAAGCAACCATATTTGAGTTAATTTCCTATATAACATATGTTATGTTAATCTTTTGATAGATAACTTACGCAACTGCGATAAGCAAACTCCAACTGTTCAGCAACATCCTCCCGGAGTGGAAACCAATCAAGACTCCCTTTACGAGCAAAACAGTGGCCTCTTAGAACACGTCGATTGTCTCCATTCCAATAAACAGGAAAACTATTTCGTCTTAATAAGTCTACCTGCAACGATTACCACCACACGAATTTATAATCAAAAACATGTTTTAGGCTAGTTTAATCCATGAAAATCAATTTAAATCATTTTATATTCGATTACACATTTAAGAAAATATAAATTAAATATGTGTTTGAGCTACCCATGAACGGAGTAGGATAGGTGAGATGAGGGTGATGGTGGCTCGACTGTGATGCTGGTGGTTATCTCGAACCAAACAAACGAAGCAAACAAAGTCTCCCATACAGTTCCCTTGTCTTGATGACGGTGATGGCGTGGAGGAGCGATGGTTGGTGGAACCACGGCGAGATAAGGTGGTGAAGTGTGGCGGTGGTGTGAGTCGGTTCTAGAGAGAAGGAGAATAGATGAATAGAGAGAAGATAGATCTAACTAAGCTAGTAGTGTTAATGTTTTGATTTTGGGTGAAAAAGGGGCGCCATCTGAGCGGAGCGGGAGATTGAAATTTTGGGGAAAATTAAGGGGCGGGATCATTAGAGCACTATATTAAAAATTTTGAGATTGAAAGCCTATCAAATGAGCTCAAAATGTTTAATGAGTTGAGCTCAACCTTATATAAGTTCGACTCGAGTTATTGTTGAGTTCTCGAGCTTGTAAGTGATATAAAATATGTGCTTTTTTTTAATATGTAAGTGTACTAAGTGTAAATACTTATTTATGAATGTATCAAGCTTTTCGAGCTGAAGTCGAACCAAATTCAATTATTATGTTATATTTCAAATTTAATTTTTGTAATAAAATACATCTTTACAGATAAATCGAGTTTTTCGAGTCAAGCTCAATCCGAGTTCAAACTTTCTCGATCTCGGATAACATATGATCGGGAGGTCCCTGGATACTTGCTTCTTAGTGTCTGTGACAAATGGTATACACCTACCAAGCCGGTGCAACCCATGCATGACCAGTGATAATGGCTAATTCACATGGGTCATGGGTCATGTGCATTAGGTTATCACTAGTCACATTCATTAATTAATGGGTATTTGACATCGATCATATGGGTCATATGCATTGGGTGGATAGTTGCTTAGAGTGTCATGTTACGACACATCCATGACTGTTGACAATTGGTAATTAACATGCATTATGGGTCATGGGTCATGTGCATTGGGTTATAGTGGCTTTAGTGTAATGGAAACCATGCAAGCTACCGATGATAATGGCTAATTCACATAGGTCATGGGTCATGTGCAATAGGTTATCACTGGTCACATTCATTAATTAATGGGTATTTGATCGACATCGATCATATGGGTCATATGCATTGGGTGGATATATAGTTGCTTAGAGTGTCATGTTACGACACATCCATGCCTGTTGACAATTGGTAATTAACATGGGTAATGGGTCATGGGTCATGTGCATTGGGTTATAGTGGCTTTTAGTGTAATGGAAACCATGCAAGACCGATGATAATGGCTAATTCACATGGGTCATGGGTCATGTGCATTAGGTTATCACAGGTCACATTCATTAATTAATGGGTATTTGATCGACATCGATCATATGGGTCATATGCATTGGGTGGATATATAGTTGCTTAGAGTGTCATGTTACGACACATCCATGCCTGTTGACAATTGGTAATTAACATGTAATGGGTCATGTGTATTGGGTTGTAGTGGCTTTTAGAGCAGTTACATTAGTAACGCACACGGTGCGTTATTTGGCTTTTAACGTGCATTATTCGTACGTGATTGTTGTGTATGGTCGCGTTAATGGTGCGTTAACATGCCGGGTAATTTGAAATTTTGAATTCAAAACAAAGGGCGGGCTAATTTGAAATTTTGAATTCAAAACAGAGGGCGGGGTAATTTTAAATTTTGAATTCAAATAGAGGGCGGGATACTTCCACAAAGCATCCTATAAATACCTATTGGGGTTATGCTGAATACACACACAATTCACACCCACAATCATCAAAGAATTCTCTTTTGTTCTTCCAACAGAATGTCTCACAACACATCACCTGGAAACGCATCGTACTTTATGTTTGATGTTTGTTGTAGTTTGTTTAATGTATGTTTAAATTTTAAGTATTAATATAATGATCCATTACCCACTATTGGGTAATGGTTTATTGCATTATGCTTTGCCAAACATATTTTTTCACTACCTTTCCCATTTTTCACCCACTATAACCCCCTACCAAGCATTAGGGGTGTTCAAAAAACCCGAGAAACTGACAAACAAAGCATTCGGTTTTGGTTTTTACTTTTAGATATCCATGGTTAACCGAACCGAACCATATATAATATAAATAAATTAGCCGCCCCGCGATGGATAGTTAAAGTTTTCCAACTAACCGAACCGCCCCGTGAACACCCCTAGCAAGAGTATCAAACACACTTCATTTACACTTATACAGTAATATATATATATATATATATATATATATATATATATATATATATATATATATATATATATATATATATATATATATATATAGTGTAGGGTTATTTTCAGAACCAAATAAATTGCGAGAACTGTGAGAACCAATATGAGCCATCTATTTTTCAATCAATGGCTACAAAGAGAGGTGGTATAAATGTAATAAAATGAGACTTCAAGTTACATTTTAAAAAACGTTAGAGGGTGTTTAAGTAATTTTATATCACCCCATTAAACTCACGATCTGGAAGTTACACCACACAATTTTTTCTCCCTAAAAACCCTAGCCACCATTTTCATATTTTGTCTCATACAATCAGGCACCATGATCGGAATCTCCTTGATGCCATCATCGTTATTTCTTTATCTCGAACAAAATCCCTATCCACGTTTCAGTTGTCAATCTTTTGTGGCCGCCGGAATTATTTCTTCATCACAAAGTGTAATAAAATCAGAGGTTCGTTTATTTGCTATGATAACAACCAATATCAGATATTATATGTTTATTTTCGAAAAAGGATTATCAATTTAATGCAAAATTTTATTTATCGCATTTAAGAAGATTTGTAATGACATATTTCGAAAAGGGGTTATCAAGGGTTGGTGATTTAAATGTAATTATCAATTTCACATGTCTTTCGATTTGAAGGGCTCGAAGATATGTTGCATTAATTACAATTATTTGTTACTGATGCACATGTGTTAAATTGATATTTGACATGTTTGTTTCATAACTTATATGAGTTTTTAATGAGTCTAATTGGTGGTCGAATACGTATCTTCATGTTTGTTTGGCATTCAGAATTTAGCGAGATATGTGATTGGTATCTTCGTGCAAGTTGGGTCAATTTTGCACAGGTATCAACATGGCAACCATTTTTTAAGATCAATTAATAAAGTTCATGTATTTAAAAATCACTTTTTTAGTTCATGTATTTACACAACATAGTCAACATGGAAACCATTTTATTAGTTTTGGTTATTAAAAATCATATTTGGGACTCACCCTAAAACAGAGTGCCAAAGGGTTGTCTTCATTAAACCATTGAAATCCTACATTCTCTTTTAAATAATGTTATTTTATTATTGTAGTGAAGTGAGATTGATATGGAATCCGTGCATAATAGCTACTGTTAATTTCTTTTATATATTAACACATGACAGAAATTGCAATCATTGTCCATATAACTATGTAATCTAATACTTAACTGATGTTATATCAAATAATTTGTATTCTATTGTCATATGAGTTATTGATCGATGTGATTGTGCTATATGTTATCGTTAAATATTACTTCGTATTAGTTGGTTCATATATTTTGTTTTAAAATAGTCTTTATAGTTGTTACTGTACTTTTTATTGCTTTTATCGCCTCAGTGTGCATATATGTTATTGAAAGTGCATATATGTTTTTATAGTTTTTGGTGAATTTGAAACCTTCTATGCATATGTGTTTTTACTCTTTCACGAACTTGTTCCTTTTGTTTAATTTATATAAGGATTTTGCATATGTGTTTGGTTACTTTTTATGATTAAATAACTCATCTATTATTTGTTTGTGGTTACAGGTACGAGTATGATGAGCAATATAAAGAGTTCACATACGTATATGTAAGGGCATATAGACGAACTTAAATGCACATATGCATACAAAGAGATCGAGAGTGGCCAATGAGGAAAAATACATGTGCATATACGGCAACATGTATATAGAAAGATCACGAGAGTATCTTATTGCGTTAATTATTATTAGTGCACACATGTATAATCAATATATTTCCTTTAGACATTTGTATAATGTTTATGTTCTTAATATTAAGTTTTGAATATTAAATAAATGTACGCAAAAACACATTATAAGTTTAAACAATTGTACACTATAAACACATTTTACGTTATTTTTAGAATAACACATACGCAACTCACCTTTAGAAAACATAAATGTTGAAAAAAAAACCAAAAAATACACCAATTCCGAAAATTAAATGGTTTAAACGATTCAACACTAAATTATACGAAAAAACACATATGCACATTGTATTTTGAAATCATGCATGCTGAAAACAAAAATAAAAAATAAAAATAATAATAATAATAAAATAAAATCCTAAAAGTTAGGAACTAAAAAAACGTTTTTTATTAAAAAAAATCACAAAAGAAAATAAAAAATGTAATTTTACTATTTTACCCTTTTGAATTAAATAATAAAAACAAATATCCAAAATAATCTGATTGGTTGATTTTGGTTCTCGCAGTTCTCGCAATTTATTTGGTTCTGAAAAGAACCTCACCCTATATATATATATATATATATATATATATATATATATATATATATATATATATATATATATATATATATATATATATATATATGTGTGTGTGTGTGTGTGTGTGTGTGTGTGTGTGTGTGTGTGTGTGTGTGTGTGTGTGTGTGTGTGCAAACTTATCAAACACACTTCATACATTTCCATAATCCTCTATTTCTCTCTCACACTCACAGTTACAACTCACTCGGATCTAGGTTTTGATCCCAAATCTCAAAAAGCTGATAAGATCACAAATGAATATAATACAAATACCCCCTTAGAGCTATTTATTCTTAGGCTTAGGTTGATTATCTGTTATAAGAATTGCGTTGCATTTGTGTTGATAGAATAAGGAAGAACATGCTGTGTTGTTTTTGTGAATAATTAGAGCAAAAGAGATATTAAGGTTTGCTTGAATTAGCTTATTTTATCTTAGGATTAGGTTGACTATCTGTTATAAGAATTATGTTGCATTTGTATTGAGAGAATAAGGAAGAAAAGTGGCGGATGTGTGTGCGAATATTTAGGCTAAAACATCCGAGTATCAAAGATGGAGGAAGTATCAGTGATGGGTGGACAGACACCACTTTCAAGTATGAACATAAACTTGTTCTGGTGTTGTCCATCCATTATTGATTCATCTTTGCTCTTTGTCAAAATACAGAAATAATTATTAAGTAATTTATATTGATAGAATAAGGAAGAACATGCTGTGTTGTTTTTGCGAATAATTAGAGCAAAAGAGATATTAAGGTTTGCTTGGATTAGCTTATTTTATCTTAGGATTAGGTTGAAGTACAATAAACATATCAAGAACTTAAACAGTTTTTTCATGTATTTAGTTACAATGAAAATATTTTCATTGCATTGTTGATATAAATTTAATATGATTTCATTGATTCATGATTAGCTCTCTATCTAATGTCGTAGGACCTACATAACTAATATGTATGTTCGTCACATTTAAGTGACCAATATAAATGATAGTAAGAATTTGGTTGCTAAGTACTTAAAGCTCAGTTATCAGGGCATATCTATCTAACGATGTAGATGGGTTCCATCGCTTTGATTGGACCCCATTTTCTAACGATGTTTAATGGTTCTTTCAATAATCAAGATTAAACATCGTTAGAAAACGGGGTCCAATTAAAGCGATGGAACCCATCTACATCGTTAGATAGATATGGCCTGATCATTGAGACGTCTTCAATGCGATAATGATATAGTGTGTATTGTTCATGACAGGCCACACTCCTTCGTTATCGCATTCAAGATGAGTGATGTTACTTAGACTCTATTCTTTACTCAACATTTGTAGATTGTTTGTATCACTCTGTTTTCTTTATATATATATGTATGATGTATTTTTGATATAGGAATTATGTTGCATTTGTATGGAGAGAATAAGGAAGAAAAGTGGTGGATGTGTGTGCGAATATTTAGGCTAAAACATCCAAGTATCAAAGATGGAAGAAGTATCAACATGGGTGAACAGACATCACTTTCAAGTATGAACATAAACTTGTTTTGGTGTTGTTCATCCATGTTGATTCATCTTTGCTCTTTGTCAAAATACAGAAACAATTATCAAGTATAATTTGTAGGTTCGACGCTTGAATTTAGCGTCTTCGCCTTCCAGCATGTTGGTAGGTTAGAGATTCAAGGCTGAATAATATGTTGTTGTTGGCTAGGGTAGAAAGGATGGTAGTTCATTGCATTGTTAATATAAATTTTATATGATTTCATTCATGCACAATTAGCTCTCTAATGTCGTAGAATCTACATAATTAATATGTATGTTCGTGACATCTAAGGGAGCAATATAAATGATAGTAAGAATCTGTTTTCTAATAACTTAAAGCTCAATGATTAGGGCGCTCTATCTAGCGTTGTAGATGGTTCCATTGCTTAATTTGGAAAACGTCTACTACCGTTTGTGTGGTTATTAGATGGTACTGCAACGTTAGATAGATCGATCTAGCCTGATCATTGAGACGTCTTCAATGCAATAATGATATAGTGTGTACTGTTCATGACATGCCATACTCCATTATCGCATTCAAGATGAGTGATGTTACTTAGACTCTATTCTTTACTCAACATTTGTAGATTGTTTGTATTACTCTGAGTCTAGAATTTCAACATACCTTTCCATTCTAACTTCCCATACTGTTTCTTTTGTTTTTTCAACAATCTAGCAATGCGGCTGGTGCAGTCCTTTGCTCAAAGGGAGTTGAAACGACAAAAGGAGCAGTAGTGGGAAGTTAGAAGGGTTACGTATATTGGTTTATTGCATTCCATTATTTTTTATGATCTAAAACCAACCATCCACCATGTAATGTGGCCATTGGAGTTCCAAGAACAAAGGTTGTTTCAAACACACCCTGAATTGCAACATTATCTTTTATTTCATTTACACTATATTTTTTAAAATTTTAATATATTTTTTAATTTTTTTGCAGCAAATCCATGGTCAAACTACTTTCCAAAGGGATATTTGGATTAGGTCAATCATGAAATTTTGCAGATTTCTTCAAGTCAATCATGTTCCATTGTGACTAGTCTTTGTTGGCGACTAATATGTATATAGTTCTGTCAAGAGTTATATATAAGCATTGATCCCTGGAAAATGCTCGTCCCAATGGATCATGATTGGCCCGAAGATGTTGAAAAGGTTCAAGCCACCTGTGGGAAACATCAATCCTTTCCTGCATTAAACATAGGTATTTTGGTTTTCCCATATCCCCTTTTTATACTCGTTTCCATGTGTATCTCAAATCACAAATCCTAGTTTATCAAATCTCTAAACAAAAACCTGCAAGAAGTATTCATAAACAATGTGTGCAAACAACAAGAGATCAGCACAATGGGTTGAAGGAGAAGGTTCAAGCAGGTCTGCTTCAAAAAAGGAAGCAGCAAAAAGTGTAAAAAATTTAAATTGGATGGAAATACGTGGTACAATTGGATGGCTGCTAAAAGAAAGAAAGAAGGAAAAACACAATCTATCAAACAACATGTTGTGGATGAAAAGGAGTACAAAGCAACAGAAAAACCATCTCTCAAACAACATCCCAAGGCATACAAGACATTGGATGATGATGATTTGTCTGATGTGGAGTTTGATGGGTTGAATTACGAAGATGCACATGTGGCATTTGACCCGGAGAAATCTCCAAAATTAGATTAGTAGATTTTAAGAATGTGTAACTTTTATTTCCAGTACTTTTGTCATTGCTCAATTTTCTCATTACTTGTTGATATTAATATAATGATTCACCCTTTGCAGTATAAAAAGATTTTGCTACTAAGAAAACGTTACTGCAACTGGTTTTGTACATTATTTTGTAATTTTTCATTTCAAGTTTTAATGGAAAATGTTTAATCTTAATTCCAATACTTTTGTCATTGCTCAATTTTCTCATTACTTGTTGATAATAATATAATGATTCACCCTTTGCACTAAAAAAAAAAAAAAAAAAAAAAAAAAAAAAAAAAAAAAAAAAAAAAAAAAAAATTGCTGCTAAGAAAACGTTACTTCTGCTGGGTTTGTACTGCTAGAACTGAGAGTGCATGGTTGGATTGGTAACATTTACACTTAACGGTATAAATCCCCAATCAAATCGATAATTCAGTTTCACGCACACATAATTTCTCTATAATCACAAACACTAACATCTTTTATCAATAATTTTCAAAGTCCCCAAATCATAAAACCCTAATTCAAGATAGTGTTGGCAATTGAATCAAAACGCACATTTGTTGACAGACACAACATGTTCGCTTTTTTAAAGAAACCAGATGGTTCTGAAGGATTCACACAGATAATCGATTTCTTGAATGCTACCCCTATTAGGTATGCATTAACTGTGAATCCTCCTATATGCATTTCTTTTATTAAGCAGTTTTGGGCTACTACTAAGGTCATAACTTTTAATGGAGAAAAACATATTAAGGCTAAGGTAGATGGCCAACATATACTCATAACTGAGTCATCTATTAGGGAATCTCTTAACCTACCAGATAGTGAAGTGATTGTGTGTCTTGAAAATGCCGCCATTTTCAAAGGTTTGAAAAAAATGGGGTATGAGAAGAAGAATGATAGTTTAAAATTTTACAAAGGTCTCTTCTCATCTCAGTGGAAATTCTTGATTCATACTCTCTTACATTGTTTGAGTCCTAAAACAACAGGTTGGAATGAGTTTGGTACCACCATGGCATCAGCAGTGATATGCCTTGCTAAAGGAAAACCTTTCAATTTTTCAAAAATGATTTTGGAGTGTATGATCAAGACCTTGGTTGATGATAGTACTTCTTTATTATATCCAAGGTTTTTGCAACTTATTATTCAAAAATAGTTGACTACCTTTAAAAGACATAAAGGAACTTATGCTGCCCCCTCACTACAAAAGAAAGTATTTTCAAATCTGAAAAATAATGGCAAGGATTTTTTAGGAAAGGTTACACCGCTTTTTCCATATATGGTGAACCTTCCACAAAAAAAGGGTGAGGATGTCATGGGTGTGGAGCAGGCCAGTGGTAACATACATGAGAGTGAGTATACACCCGTTGATTCACCTCTCAGGGAAGGTAACACATCCAGAAGTGATGAGGGTAGTTCTGAAACAAATGAATTGATGGATTCTGGTGAGAATAGAATGAAACTTATACAGGATCTGAAGGCCTGTTGTACCCAGTTAGAAGAAGATATTCTTGGCCTCCAAAAGCGCTTAACAAAAAATGGTGCAAAGATCAAAAGGTTGAAGCTGAGTGTTCGATATTTGGAAGGTCGAAAGAGGTCAAGAAAAGCTCAGTTCAGAAGGTTGAAGAAGGTGGGCACAGCACACAGGGTGAGTTCTTCTAAGGCTACTAGTTTGGAGGATGCTCCCAAACAGGTGACGAATGAAAGCAGAGTCTCAGGGGAGGAAACAACAAATGCTGAAGGTGCTTGTGCAGATATGCATGTGGATATGGATATTGGGATTGATAGTGATGATAATGTGGATGATGATTATTTAGTTGCTGACAAGGGGGGTTATGAGGCGGTTTTAGAAGATGTAAATAAAGAGCAGGTAGTGGAAACTAATACTAGTTTGGGAGAAACTGCTACTAATAGTAATGTTGAAGAAATGGCTAAGGTGGTACACCAAGATGTTTCTGCTACTACAACAAATCAAGTTTCTACTACTGAAGTTGCTACAGATGAAGAGGTTGCAAAGATATTTGATGAAGCTGAAATAGCTAACTTTATGGATGAGAATAGGAGAGATAAAGTGTCTGAATTTGAAACAGGTGAGCAAGTAAAATTCAGACTTGAAGAAGAGGAGAAAAAAAGAGCTCATGGAGAGCAAATGCAAGCTTTTATTGATGCGAATGAAGTTCTACAGGCTAGAATTAAAGAACTTTACACAGATGAGACTGTAAATGGGGAAGACAAAGTACAAAGACTTGCTGATTTGATAAAGGAAAGATATGAAGAATTAGTTTTGAAGGACCTAATTAAGTCAATAAATCAACGTCAAAGTCAGAAGAGGAAAAGAAATCCCACAAGGTCTCAGCTCATCAGTGAAAAGAAGATATACATATAGCATCAAGGTGAGTATAAAGCTTCTGACCTCAGGGGAACGACATATGAACAAATTGAAAGTCTATACTACTGACTCAAGAAATATGTTGAAAACTTTATCCCCATGGGTACAGAAGAAACACCATCAAAGAAACAAAAGATCATTGAAGACAAACCTGTTGAGAAGAATAATGATTCACAAAGAAAAGAAGATAGCTCTTCTCACGATCAGATGATGGTGATTGTTCCTGAAACATTATATGTTGACCCTGTTCAAGCTAGACATCCAATCATGGACTGGGAGATTTGCCGAGATAAATTTGGAAAGGCTTGGAAGATAATCAGGGCTGGTGGAGGATCAACAGTGTACAAAAGGTTTGAGGATTTGATAAGAACAATTGATAGAGTAGACTTAGACAGATTATGGGAGTTGGTTCAAGAAAGAATCAAAACAGTCAATAAGCTAGATGCAAAAGAGCAAGATTTGTGGGTTGAATTACATAGGCTATATAAACCTGATCCAGCTGATATCTATTGGAACTTCCCATGCAATCATTTCTCAACTTCATGGAAGTTTTATGATAGCTGCAATGTACATCACTTATCAACATAAGGTGGAATTGATGTTTTTATGCTTGCAGAAAAAGAATATCCTTTTCCTGCTAGTTTACTTGCTGTGATGACATCTACAAAGATCATATGTGAAGAACGTAGAGAGGTAGTTAAAGATCTCATTGAAAGAATTCATGTTCAGCATAAGAGAGCATTGTATGATGTGAAGAAAACAAGCTAATAATTAGGTGTTTGGAGGTAGCAGGGGTACGTACTTTAGCTTCTCTGTTTTCATTATGTTGTAAAAAACCTTTTGGTAAGTACTATATAATTCACCTTTTGTGAGATTACAACTCTGTTGTTTGTACAAAAGTTAATACTGCTATTACAATAGTTACTACTGCTATTACAATAGTTACAACTGCTATTACAACTCTTGTTTGTGTAACTCAATGTGACTAATATCAAGGTTAATGATAACTGAGTTCACATTTTGCTATAAATAATAGTCACATGAAATTCACAATGTGACTATTTTGAATGTATTGGTCACATATAATACCCTTATAACGTGGCGATAATCATGATTTAGATACACATTTGTGATATGGTGTGACTATTGTAAAGCCTATAGTCACATGATCGTGCTACAATTAAATGTGACTATACACATTAGGTTGTGGCAAGCAAACACACACTAGACTTTAGACACGCATATTAACTTACGTGACCATATGTATCAAATTTTGGTTACACTTAATCATGTATGTTTATGGTTTAGTGTGACCATATATGACATTTGGTCACACTCTTCAAGTGTGTGACATATATTTGTCACTTTTAAATGCATATCGTGACTAACGCTTCAAACTTACTTTTCAGTTGTCCACACATTTCACATTCATATGTGGCTAAATATTCAGCAAAGCTTAGGAGTCACGTTTAAATAATGTGTGGCAAACTTAACTATATAATTTAGACACATACACAATTACTTCATGTGACCATATATGGATTTTGGTCACACTGTTCAATTGTGTGACATATATTTGTCACATACGTATATATATAGTGTGACTAATGTCTCAAACTCATTTGTATCTGTCACACGTCCCAAATTATAAGTGACTAAATAATCAAAAAAAAAATTCCAGTTACATCTAGTCACATAAATATTCAAATGTGTAACAATAGAATTCCGAAATGGTCACACAAGTCGGATCAAGTGTGGCTGTTTATTTTATTCTAGTACATTTAGTCACGTATAAATGTTACAGTGTGACATTTCAGAATCGACCATGCGTGACCAATAGAACTTTTTGTACTAGTGTCAAGAATTATTGACATATTAATGTACTTAATGACAAGTACCCGACCTGACTTAGCATATCCTGTTAACAGGCTAAGTAGGTATACTAGTAATCCAAGCTATGCACATTGGGGAGATATGACTAGGGTACTTGATGATGCTCGAATTACACATATTTTATATAGCGTTATTTGTTAGTTTCTTTATTTATAAGGACTTTCGATACTTAATTGCATGAAAATACATTTCAGGTCCTCTAGACAAAGATCTTCAAGAACCAAGGCAAAATATACAAATTCAAGATAATCTTATGATAAAGCCTATTTCAGGAGAAAAGAGCGCCGAGCTTATATCTAAAGTGCGTCGGTTACGGGGACGAATATAGTCCTACACAATCTAAGTCAAATCAAGTAAAGTGCGGTGATCTTATATCTAAAGTCCGCCAACCTTCAAGCTCTATTAATGACCCTTTTGCTCCAAGAAATCATCTGAAGGTCACCGTTGTGTATCTCCCAGATCGCCGGTATTGAGCGTGAAGTCCGCCGACCTTTTCCTTAAGTGCAGCGTATTTCAGTGCCTGGCTAGTCATCCTTCGCCTATAAATAGTGCCTCATTTCGCCTCATTTTCATACACCAACACTCTTCTCAACAACCAACAAAGCTCTGATAATAATCCATCTCATGTTCCAATCATTGGGGTGATAGAAATAAAGTCAAAGTTCTAAAAGCGTTGTAATACTATCTCGATATTAATTGTGGTGATCGCTAGTGACGGTAGCTTCTTCATTGCATTAATTCAGAAAGTATGTTGATCATTTCGTACGATATTACCACTGTAAGCATGATTATTAAATCCATGTTTGGCTAAACTCCTTATGGTTGCTTGGATATGTTAATATAATAAAGTGTTTGTATAGTTATGATCTCTTGTTGATTTCCTGTTTATGTTACGATCTTGCTGTGTTCTAAACTTATCACCATTGTTTATCTCTTTGATTATAATTACAAATTGAAAAGGGTAGAAAGATTCAACTAGTATTTTATGGTTTTCAACATATGTCTATGTATGTTGATCAATTGAAGGAGAAATTGCTTTTGTATTGAAATAAACAAGAGAGTTTGAAACATTGCAACTAGTACTTATACTTGTTAACCACTCGTTTAAGGACTAGCAGACATAAGTCTTGAATCATATCTATTAATTGATGAAACGTTATTTTGACGAAAACAACTACTCATTTGTTGAACTTACTTAAGCCACTGAGATCATTATCATATGTCATCACTGAGTTATAATAACTATCCAAGTAATCATATCTGTCTCATATTTGAATTTCAAAACATTTGCATAAGTTTTCTAAATCATCTTCATTAAGTTAATTGATACATAAGAGCAAACCTCAGTCCCTGTGGAATGACTTGGTCTTACAAAAACTCTTTACTATAAACGAGGGTTATACTTTTACCCATGTGTTTTGAGTAACAAGGATTCGGTAAAATTAGTCTTATAAATTTAAAGCTTTCGAAACACATCAGTACTTCATTATTTGAGATACAGTCACGATTATGGACTGCATTATGAAAGATATCCAGCTGTAATAGAAGGATACAGTTGTGCAAATTGGATATCTGATATAAAGGATTCTAGATCGACTAGTGGATATGTGTTTACACTAGGAGGGGCAGCTATATCTTGGAAGTCTTCCAAGAAAACTGTTATAGCTAAGTCTACGATGGTATCAGAATTTATTGCGATAGATAAATGCAGACAAGAGGTGGAATGGCTACGTCAATTCGTAGAGGACATATCAAGGTGGCCTAAACGGGTAACGGCCATTAGTATACATTGTGATAGTCAATCAGCAATTGGTAGAGCTCATAGCATAATGTATAATGGAAAGTCCAGACATATCCTTTGTCGACATAATTCGATACGACAACTACTCTCAATAGGAGTTATCTCAATTGACTATGTAAAGTCAAAGGATAACATCGCGGATCCGCTTAAGAAAGGCTTAAGCAGAGAGTTAGTTAGTAAGTCATCTAAAGGAATAGGACTAAAGCCCTTAAAGGAATGAGTTTCTATGAAGGAAAACCTAACCCAGTTGACTAGAGATCCCAATATCTGGGTTCAATAGGACAACCTAATCATAGAAATGTGGGGGAAGTCACGTCAATGTGGGGGAGTTACTTATATATTGTAACTTCCTAGCCCATTCCTATAACAAATGTGACTTGTTGAGAGGTTAAACATATGGCTTTTATGATTCAGGATGAAATCATAAAGCATAATGGTTCAAGATGAAATCACCTATGTGAGAGAGAAATGGGGTCGCTTCGAAGGGAATTGTGGGGGCGCAATTTCTAAGAGCTCTTGCAAAATCAGGCTAGTATTCATGACCATAACGAATACGACTATAAGGACTTGACAAGGTCAGGGAGAGTCTTGTGTGAGTGTGTATTGTCGTCTACGTAAACAGATGTTGAGTTCAAGGACATCACGTATACTCAGATCTAGGAGACTAATTGCATCTCACAAGGGAATGTTGAAAGGGTCACACCTACCTATCCTATGCAGGACTTAACCGCTGAAATTTCACTGAAACTTTGTGTGTTTTCGACCGATCTCCATTCATGTGAGGGATTGTTGGAAAAATGAGTTTTAGTGGTTTTTGCAAACTTTGGACATTATTTAATGTATGTATATGTTACATATATTTATGTTGCTTGGGGGCATTTTGTTCTCCTCCAAGAAAGCTTCGCAACAAGACAATGTATGTCCAAAATGGATTAAAAATTAATGATATATCGTGTCTCAAAGTGGAACACAAAATATGGAAAATTGAAGTATCCCACATCGCCTAAAGAATGAAATGAAGGCATGTATATATTGAAATCTTTGTATTGGCTTTCAAAATCCTTTAGGTAAGCTATGCTCCCACTCCTACGTGCGCGCGCGTATGGGGGTGCAGATTGTTGGATTTCTGAGCTAAAATAAGTTCGAAACTTCTGAACTCATGCGAGCCCGCGCGACCTGCGGACACGAATGCAGCTCCAAAAATTAAAGAGATATCAAATCGTGTTATTGTTTTAACAGATTTGCATATCGTTTATTTTTAGATGATATTTAGTCTTGATGAGCAAGATAGGTTTTGGCTATAAAATAAACTTCTTCTCATTCAGTTTAGTACACAGAAAAACGTAGCTTTATAGCAGCCGAATTCTGGCAGTCATATTCGATCAAAAACTCGCAGAGCTTCAGTGATTTTTCAGGCAAGTTTGTCTAGTCCGGCTGTACAACAGCTTTGTACATTGTACCCTTGGAAACAGACGGCGTATCTGTTTTAAGGGAATCGTGTTAAACACGAGCCTCGTGCCTTTTACTGCTTTCGTTTAATTTACGTTAAATAGTGTCTGTCTTCTGCTTCTACTCCATTCTGTCTGTTATTTAATTTATGTTGATTTTATTATTGTTGCTTGTAATCTGATTTTAATTAATAAAAGTGTACACCGTTTCCTATAGCATAAACTTTAATTGGTAAACCAAGAAGCAGCATGTGAATTGCTTGATCATTAACTTTTAATTGCTTCATTTCATTGCAGACAAGTCGTTCTCAGTTTGACGTAGTGTGATGGGAGCAACTAGAGGATCATGGGTTGCATCACCACCTTCTTCGATCATTCTAAATTGGTAAAGACAATTAACAATTGAATTAACAATCAGACTACCATTTGGCTTACTCCTTGCATAGCAAAGCATTTGACTAGACCACTGTACGTAATCCCCTGGGGATAGCATTGGAGGAAGAGTTTCTGAACCGGCACAATAGATGTCTTGTTGAGTTCCCATTTGAAATGTGTGAAGTGATAACGGATCTTGTAGAAGATAAAGGAGTGTTTGTGTTTTGATTTGAGTTATTTGATTTGATTGTGTTGTTGTTATGATCGTGTTTTGCTCGTGTGTTATGGATTAGGGTTTAGAAGAAATTAGGGTTCCTTTTTATTCTTGATAAGAACTCGTTAACCTTGAATTATGTACTCTTTGAATTTACTTGCTAACTCCTTAATATTATGACAAAATAGTTAAATGATGAACTCGTAAATCTTTCTTAAAAGCATGAGCTTTCACAAAAGAATTAACAAGATGTTTTTTTTAAGATCAAAAAGTACCCGATTTTGCTCGAAACTTGCGTATGACCTAAAACACAATCAAAGATGGAAATTTTAACGTTTTTTTCTTCCATTCTTTTTGCAAAATCTTACTCTTAGACACGAATACAACCTTAAAAAAAGAAGCTTACAAGATTATACACATAAAGATTGGACCCCTTTTTTAGATTTTCATGTATAACTAAAAAAACACAAAAAATAACCTAAAAGCTATAAAGTATATTTTTTTTAAAGATTTTTTGCACAACTCTGTTCTAAAATATCAAACTTATCATAAAAAGCTTACTTTCTATAACAAATTCCACGCAAAGAATCGAACTTGAAAAAAAAATTAAATAAAAAAAAAAACCACAATGAACTCGTTATTTTTAGAAGAAAGAAGAGAAATTTTGGAAAGATTAACACCTCTAGATCATCATGTGGCTCTTAAGACTACTTGTTAGGTCATAAAAATTATCATTTCACACATATTATCATCATATAAGTGAGGTTTTAGAAAAAGAAAGAAACTTAGAGAGAAAACTGAAGTAGGTGATTCTAAAGAGAAGAGAATAGAAGATTAGATTAAGAAGGAACGGAGAAGCACACATACACACACTTGTTAGTCTACTGCACTATCATACGCTATTACAAGGTTCGTTAAACTATTAATGACCAACACTTTATAAGCTAACAGACAGACATAACTTATAAGAGATTACAAAAAAATAATCTCCTATAATCTCTTAAAATCAAATTCTACTTCATGTAGCTTATAAAGATAATCTATTTTTATCATTTCATTCTCCATCTCCATCTTCAATTCCGACAACATCTTCAATTCCGACAACGATTATTTTGCCAAGCATACATAGCAATAAAGTGAAAAAGTCAATATGTGAAATGTTGAAAAATTTATATTAGATAAGAAAAAGCTTAAAACATCACAATAAAAGAAATGTTGAAACTAAAAAAGGAAATGTTGAAATATATGTTTTAAAATGAAACTATTAATATACATCGAAAACCATGTTGACCCAATACGCTTCAAACCCGGCGGGTTGACTTGGTTTAATTTGACTCATTTTTTTGACCCAACCCATCTGGTTGACCATGTTTAAATTGACCCATTTTTTGACCAGAACAGTTCAACCGGTTGAAGACCCGGGTCGACCCGGATTTTAAAACATTATGTTTAATACGCAAATTCTCAAACTTTTATTGTTTCTCGTTTATAACCCATAAACTATTTTTTATCACTAAAACTATTTGTCACTATAAAATTTCGTTGCTATACACGGGTACTTGTCTAGTCTATACATTATATATAAGGCGGATGACTTTTCTTAAATCTTGAAACTTAAAAAACTTAAAAATGGTAACAAAATCAACCACTAAATTAATAATTCAAATATTGTTTAATCTTCAAATTCTCAAACTTTTATCATTTTTCGTTCATAATTTATTAAAAAAAATCTCATAATAACTACAAATTAAACATGTAAGTGTTGCATTAAAGGAACAACAAAATCAATAATTTACATGTATAATTAATTGCCATTATACACCGTCACTTTATAAGAATATTCGTCTAGTTTATTTAACGAGCGAAGAGTACTCCACCAGGAATTTTAAAATAACACACGGTAAACATATGTTGAATTTCTTCAAAAAGGTGAAGAACGGTGGGAATCACCTTTGTTTCATGCATCTTAAGGATGCCAGCCGAACCCTTCCCAAAAGACCCGGCCCCAGACAATGAGCACATGTTACAATAACTGTACTTATCATGAGGTGAGCTTTGAACCCTGACCCATATCTACAAGCTACCTACGTAACTAAAAAAAGAGTTATAATGTATGATAGCATCTGAAAGAAATAGCCATTTTCTCCGATTGGCCCTTCATTTACCGGTCAATCTTTTGAATTTAAAACTCTCTCAACGATAAACATATGTTGAATTTAAAACTCTCTCAACTAGTACATAAAAATCTTCTTGTAGATACTGAATCCGATATTTTATTAAAATAAATATGTTAATATTAAAACGACAAAAAAGGGAAAGACGTAGTGTCCAAATAAGACGATACAACCCCTCCCATCAATGGACCCGCAACATATTTTGGATGGAAAATGTTTTAATATACGAGTAGTACATAAATACATATAGTGGTGAAGAACAAATTACTATAACTAATCATTACATCCTCCTTCTATTCGGAGCTTTACATAATGTCTTTCCCTTTTGCCTTCTACTCACCTGTAGCATCGATTACACAAGATGAAGAAAAAGCACGAAAAGAAAAAATGGCAATCATCATTGAGCGATACAAGGACAAAGTTTTGGCTCTTCCCAGAAACGAAATCGATACAAACCTTTATTTATGCAAATACCAAGGTTTTTGGTATCACCATGGCTTTTGGGTGAACTCAAATGCTAACTTTTCTGTTGAAGCAATTATGGCATCGCAAGACGAATTTCAAGCTTTACCTACAGATGTTTTTTTGGCAAGTCAGGTAAAATCTGGCACAACATGGCTTAAGTCCCTTGGCTTCACCATTTTAAACCGAGCCAAGTTCAAGATTGATAAAGATTCTTGTGCAACCCACCCATTGATCACTACTAGCCCTCATGATTGTGTCCCGTTTCTTGAGTCTGAGTCTTTCTTGAACAATCCTTCTTACGCCAATGGCCTCATGTCAACCCATATTCCATACACTTCATTACCACAATCCATTATTAGTTCTGATTGTCGGATTGTTTATATACACAGAAACCCTAAAGATATGCTAATTTCTTTATGGCATTTCATGAACACGTTAAGAGAGGATGGTTCGAGTCCAATAAAATTGAATGACACATTTGAGCTTTTTCGCAAAGGTTTAACCACAAATGGGCCCTTTTGGGATCACGCGATAGGGTACTATAAGGCAAGTCTAGAACGACCAAATAAAGTATTGTTTTTAACGTATGAGAAACTCAAGGAAGATACATATAATGAGGTTAAAAGATTGGCGAGTTTCATAGGTTCTTCTTTTACAAAAGAGGAGGAAGATGATGGATCCGTGCAAGAGATAATAGAACTATGTAGTTTTAAGAAATTAAGTGAGGCACATAAGGGAAATAAGGATGGAAGCCAAGCCTCCAACGGTATCTGGTTTCGAAAAGGCACAGTTGGTGATTCAGTTAATTATCTTACAACTGAAATGATTAAAACTCTTGATGAGATCTCAAAAGAAAAGTTTGATGGTTTAAATATCTCATTTTAAGTATGAACACACTACTTAAATTGTTTTTTATTTACCCCGTCACCTAGATCGCTCAGGTAGGATTGAGTATCGTTGTCACTGTGTAATTGTTTTTTATTTATGCTATTTCAAGTGTGCTTATTGTAATAAAATGTAATGAACGGTTGCCAAATTGTACTCCAACAATCAGTCGTAATTGTCTTGATCTACGTTCCTTGTAGATCTCTGTAGTATATTAAACCTATAATTAACTAGTAATAAAAAATAGTAAAAAGAAATATAATATAGGGATAATTCTAAAAATGATCAAGTTTCTCAATCGATGAGGATTTTTGAATTTGGATTTGAAAATTCTTATTTTGACCAGTTGCCCCGGTTGCCCAAAATGTGTCGCCCTCCATGGGACGCTAAGTATCTCAAGTTGTCAAAAATTTGGCGGCGTTGCCCAAAAAATCGCCACTTGGCGTCCCCCCGTTAAGTGTTGTGTTGGGCAACTTGTTAAAATAAGAATTTTCAAATCTAAGGTTAAAAATCTTATCGATTGGGCAACTTGGTCATTTTTGAAATTATCCCTATAATATATGACTGGTGTCCGCCTGCTTACTCGGCCATCTCATACTGACACAAACTAATCTTTTCATATATTAAATCTTTTCAATGAATTATGTAACTGAAATCTAGTAATTTTCTTCTTAGGAAACTCGATCACTGATCGTTAATCACAAGTACCATAAATTAATCATATGATAGCATGAGTTGAGATTAATATAAAATCAAAATTATCTAGAGATTTAATGAGCCAATCCTAACCACTCAATTTTTCATTAAAATAATAATAATAATAATAAACCACTTTTCACCTCTTTTTTTAAAATAAAATATCTTGCAAACAGTAAATCGTTAAGTAAAAAAATACACCATCGCGACTAGTATTTTTTTTTATCTTTCAGTAGACGGGTACTTCGATATACTTTCGACGAACTTTTTTTTAATTTTTTTTTCCATTTACGTCTGGAAAAATCACATGTGATTTGTATCACAAACCACATGTGTGATTTTTACAGATATAACGGGAAAAAAATTGAAAAACAAAAAGTTCGTCAAAAGTATATAGAAGTGCACCTCTATAGAAAGATGATTTAACTCTCATCGCCGTGGTATAATTTATTTTGCGTAACGATTAATGGTTTGCGAGATATTTCATTTTTTTTAAAGTTGAAACTCTTTTTTAATCAAAAAATGAATGAATAAGATTGATTTATTAGATCTTTAGAAAATATTGGATCAACTTTTCTCATGATAGCATAAGATTAAAATAGCGTTTTGCCATAGAAAACATACCAAGAGAGTTTATTTGAAAATCATTTTCTGAACGACCTTTATTTGCCACTAAAATGATGAAATGAGTACGTATTTAGCATCAAACTTTTCTAAGTACGTATTTTAGTTACTTTGTGACTTAATGTGAAAAGCATTTCATTAGTTTTTAAAAAATATTCCGTTAAGTGATTACCTCCTCCATACCGAAATTTGTATTTGAATATTTCACCTATTTTTTTCCCATCTTACTACTAAGAAGCCCGGGTACAATGGCTGTTGGCTTGAGCCATAGCCTTCAGCACCAGCTTTTGGCGCGACAACCCACACCGGGGCTGGGCTGGTAGGGCCTGGCGCCGAGGCCACCAGCTCACGCCGAGCAATATATTTTTTGTTTGTTTGTTTTGGTGGGTTTCTTTGTTTTTTGTTTTTGTTTGTGATGTGTTTGATGTTTGTGTTTGTGTTTGTGTTTGTGTGATACTGCTGGTCTGCTTTTTTCTTTTTTTCTTTTCTTTTTCTTTTTTTTTTTTTGCAGGTGGGGAATGAAGAAGACGATCCTTGGCTGATGTGTTGATAAGTATTAAGTATTTATTTTTAGGTAAAATGATCCCTGCAGTTTTGCAGCAGATAACTTATGTGCTGTTATGTTGAAATAACTCCAAATAGGGTATCATATGTAAAACTAAAAGAGTAAAAGGGTGGTAAATGTGAATTTTATGATTCAATTTGTTCTTTACAGTAGAAAAGTTGTGTGCAGTTCACAGCAGGGATGATTTGTTTTATTCTACTTTTGTGTTTATAACCTTGTAGTATAATAGTTTACACTATTAGTCCCTTATACTTTGTTCTTTTGTAAAGTTAATCTTTTGTAGGTTTATACGTTTATGTCTTATTTTTCTTTTATGTTTATTTTTTTATTTAATGTACTATTTTTTTTTTTTTTTTTTTATTAATGAAAGTTATTTTTAGTTAAATATATTATTTTATTAAATAAATAAAAATAATTTGATGTTTTTCTTGTATAAGTAAAAACTGGCTGATCGTCATTATTGTGGCAACCAAAAGAATTTCCGTTCGTCCATTCTGACTCTGAGATATACACGTACGTATCAGACTCAAGTTTAACCATTATACTAAAAAAGAGATGCAATTAACTTTTAAATGAATATGATCCATTTTCAAATCTCAATCATCCATATGATTAGTCAAATCTTTAGTTTCAAGTTTTAACAAAGTTAACCTGTTAACGATAAAGCATAATTCAAATCAACTCACTTGTTTGTAATGAATAGAAATGTCTACCTACATATTACAGACAGTTAACCTAATATCAAGCATAAGCAACACTGTTTACAACAGTTATACAGCACCAAAAAGCAAAGTTTTACTTAAATTTACGAAATATATCAAATGTAACCATTTAAGTAAAAATAGTCTTAAGTAATAAACCATGTTTGACTCAAAAAGTCAGCATGATCCAAACACTCTTTGAAAGTCCAGTTATACTAATATTTGCATATATAATCTATGATTAGCCAAACCAAGACTCAAACTTAATCTTCTACTATTTAATCTTCTACTATCCATCCATTAAAATTTTCTTCCAACTTGTATTCCACATGCTCTCCTCTATCTTTTGGGGTTTTCAACTTGATCCTAAACAAAGTAATCAATCATAAATAGTTAAATACCAGTGACATATTTTCCTTCACTTCACAAGCAAATCATACTTTTAGACTTATTAAACTTACCCGTCACATATGAAGAGTCATAGGTTGCATCTCAAGATCAGGGCAAACTGCGTTACTCTTACCCGCCAAGTTTCCCCACATAGCCCATATCATGTATAGAACCCCCAATACGGCAATGAGGCCTTCAAGGAATTGAATAACTATGTTTTTTTCGGGGAAATGCACGCTGAAATTATTAGTGTTGTGATGCACTTGCGCATGATATTGACTCCTTTTTTGAGGATATGCTGCCCCCACCGTTGGAAGAGTGGGGGCAGTATCGGGTGCAGGGGCGGAGCCAGGATTTGTAGTTAAGGGGGCTGAAGTTTATTATATAAACCGGAAAAATAAAAGTTTAAAAATGGTTTCCAACTTTAGTTTAGACAAATAAACTATCATAAAAACTTACGAATGCATTACTAAACCTAATTTTTTCTAACATCTTTAGTGGATAAAAAGTATAGTAAACTCAAAATAAGGTCATTTTTTTAATCTATTTTGATGTTTTTTAGTATATAACTAGGAGAGAGCAACAAAGCCGAAACTTTCTAAGATTTCTTGATTTAGGTTTCGGGTGTTCAAAAAATATACGTATTCGGATATCCGAAAACTTGATCATAATTTACTAAAAAGTTTTTATGAAATGACAGTTTTGGAAGTCATATAAAAGTTTTCCAAAAATTATAGATATCTGGATATTCAGATACATAAAAGTGTAATCTGAAATTTTGAATATCCGAATTACAAAAAACTTAGATACAAAATATAATGTCTAACAAAAAACCATCATCGAAAATTTTGGATATCCAAAATTTGTGATATAACTAGTTGTTGACAAGTCCATTAAATTTTTTAGATTAACAACAAAAAAATATTGTCAAAAATGTCTCATTTCATATTTTCGGTTCATTGGCCACTTAGATAGGATATATTTCATGTCGGTTGTTTTCTTTTTCTTTCATGATAGAAAAGTCGCTAGTTGAGAGATGCTAGTGGTATATTAAACATTAAATTATGGGCTAAACAATGGTATATTAATACAATTATTGGGCTTATTGGAGGGGGCCTAGCACCCGCTAGCCACCCCCCTCCCTACGCCCCTGATAGGGTGTGAGTGAAGTTGGCTCAGAAGCCGGTGACAGTGAGGGGGCTTGAGTGGTGAGGAAGAAGAAAAGGAAGCGGATAGACATTTGTGTGTGAGAGAGAGAGAGAGGAGGCATGGAGGCCTCAATTTTTATAAGCAAGAGATTCCGTACATGGTCAGTGAGGTGTGAGGTAGGAATAAATGTACGATAATACTAGTTGCATAGAAATATATGAAACCATATGACACAAGGTGAAAAAAAAAAGAAAAAAAAAAATATAGCTATGTAAATTACAAGCTATTTAAAGCCTAAAGCAAGTAACGAACAAGACAAAACCAACAACAAAAAAGAGCAAAAAACAGAACACACTCTTCGGACAAAACAATGGTTTCATTCCGTTTCCCATTCTCCATCCCCCCACTCCCCACCGGCATCATTTCTCCGGCGACCATCGCCTGCTCCGTCGCACTCACCGCGGGAATCTCCGCCGGGATATCAATCTCACAAAACTCAACATCAGTTCAAAACACATTGAACTCCTTTGTGTATAAAAAGCCTTGTTTTGGGTCGTTGTCATTAAGTGAAGGTGTTGGTGACGTGGCAGTGAAGGAAGAGAAAAGTGGGGTTGTGTTTCCGGGAGTGGTGGATGGGAGTAAAGGGTTGTTGGGGGTTGGGTTGAGGAGGAAGGTTTTGTTTGGGTTGAAGAACATTGATGTTTATGCTTTTGGTAATCTTAATTTTGATCATATTTAGCAATGTGTTTGATTTAATTTATTGTTTAAGCTTATTTGTGTAAAATCAAATAAGCCCATAAATAAGCTTAAACAAACAATACTTGTTTTTGTTTAAATATAATTCCAATCTCAAGTTTAGTCATAATTTCCGTCTCCAAATTATTTATGTAAAGAGAACTGATTGGAGGCCTAAAAATTATGACTATAGTTTTATGTGTAAAATTCATGTCAGGGTTTTATTAGTTTGTGGTTTCGCATTAAGTTAGGCGTAGATTATCATTTATCTTATGTAAAATAGATTGAATTGCACAAAATAGCTGATGTGACAGTGCTATTAGTATAAAATAGCTATAATTGCGTAAAATGCTGAAGAAGTGTAACATAAATTCCAAATGTATCCTAATTTTAACTAGACAGGGCTATGCAATTGATTTATAAAAAAAAAAATATTTTCTTCAAACCTGAACAATTTTTTGAAAAAATGTTTGGAACCTGGAATTTGTCAAATTTGAACTTGTACTTTTTTATTTAAAGTTTTTAAGTGTTCACTCTTATTTCTAGGCAAAAGTAAAATTTCGTGGTAACTTTTGATGAGCGAGAAAAGTAGTGGATACATAGCTTCAGTGATTTTTTAGGCAAGTTTGTCTAGTCTGGCTGTACAACAGCTTTGTACATTGTACCCTGGGAAACAGACAGCGAATCTGTTTTAAGGGAATTGTGTTAAACACGAGCCTCGTGCCTTTTACTTCTTTCGTTTAATTTACGTTAAATAGTGTCTGTCTTCTGCTTCTACTCCATTATGTCTGTTATTTAATTTCTGTTTTTTACTTTCTGTTAATTTTATTATCATTGCTTGTAATATGATTTTAATTAATAAAAGTGTACACTGTTTCCTACAGTCTTAAAACAGATACGGTTTAACCAAATTTAAAACACTTTGTTAAAATTGGATTATTTATTATAAACTGTTTTCTGTCGAAACCTTGTTGAGTTTCTTTGGAAATCAGTTTTATTTCAACAGATTTAAATTTACTGATTCGGATTACAGATCTATAATGTTTTTTTAAGTAGTGGTTCTTATCAGTTTATGACGAAACCAAGATTGAGTTTCTATTAACTGATTTATCGAAACCAAGATAGAGTTTCATTAAGTCAGATCTGGTACAAGTAGATACCGATTTGCAACAGTTTGTTTAATTGTTTACGTTTGATTTTTCAGGATGACAAACACAACTACCCCTCCTATGACTACTACTATGAATGTATCTGGTGCGCCAGTTACCAACACAGTTGTTAATCATGCTGAGAAACTAGAGAAATTCAATGGGCAGAATTTTAAGAGGTGGCAATAGAAGATGTTCTTCTATCTCACTATTTTGAACCTTGCACAGTTCTTAAAAGAGAATCTACCTCAAGTGGAACCTCTTGCTGAAGGTCAATCCTTTAATCAACAGGCTGTTCAAGCCTTGGAAGCATGGAAACATGAAGACTTTTTGTGTCACAACTATGTTCTGAATGGTTTGGTGGACTCTTTGTACAATGTGTACTGCAAGACTAAGATTGCCAAAGAATTATGGGATTCATTGGAACGCAAGTACAAAACTGAGGATGCTAGTACAAAGAAGTTCTTGGTAGCTCGTTTTTTGGATTACAAGATGGATGATTCAAAGAACGTAATGAGTCAGGTTCAAGATCTGTAGATTTTGTTACATGACATTCATGCTGAGGGAATGACTTTAAGTGAAACTTATCAAGTTGCTGTTATCATTGAAAAGTTACCTCCAAGCTGGGTAGAATTCAAGAATTACCTGCAGCATAAGCGAAAGGAGATGAGTTTTGAAGACTTGGTTGTTCGTCTTCATATTGAAGAGGACAACAAGCTGGCTCAGAAAAACACTTATACGCTTGATTCAGCCAAGGCAAATATGGTTGAGCATGCTTCGTCATCTTCAAAGTCTCATGTCAAGGGAAAAGGCAAGGGCAAAGGAAAGAATGACAAGAAGAGCAAATGGAATACTGAGTACCTTGCTCCTAAAGCTGCAATTGTGAAACAGAAGTTCCAAGGGGTATGTTTCAACTATGACCAGCCAGGTCACCGTGCTGCTAACTGTAAGATGCCAAAGTGGGTTACTCCACGCGAGGCAAATATGGTGAATGAAGTAGACATGATTGCTATGGTTTTTGACATCATTACCATGATCTCTGAAGTTAACCTGGTAGGTTCCAACAACAGGGAATGGTGGGTTGACACTGGGACTACCCGTCATGTGTGTGCTGATAAGAGTATGTTTCACTCTTTCAGAGCGGTTGACAATGGAGAGAAGTTGTCATGGGCAACTCTGCAACTGTTGATATCAAGGGCGAAGGAGATGTAATCTTGAAGATGACATCCGAGAAAGAGCTCAAGTTGACTAATGTCTTGTATGTTCCAGAGATTCGCAAGAATCTTGTGTCTGGGTGGCTGTTGAACAAGTTTGCTTACTTGATTGAGTCTTCTAATGTTGTCACAACTCGTAATTTCCGGTCATTTTCCAAACCTCGACAATTTACTATTCACAAGTTACTATTCATCAATTACTATTCATCAATCACTATTCATCGTTTTTGAGGTCAATTTGACATTTTAAGAAACATTCAGAAATTTTACTATTCACTTGACACTATTCATTTCCGAGAGAAAACCACTATTCACGTGCATTACTCATGTCATCGTAAACTCAATTTACGGGTATTCAAAATTCGCGTAACCGTATTGGTTCAGGAGCGAATTCATGCTTTAACATTTGGGATATCTCATACAGACTAGAAATAGTCTGCATATCGTCGTTATGGCACTTGCATACTATTCCACTCGTAGGATATTTAAATTAGTACTTTGGGTATAATTAACTTTTACGTATATTTATTTCTAAATAAACGTTAACAAACGACCAGTAATGTGACTAACACGTCCAACACTCCCGACTATGATCCCAATATATTTTTATATTCATTTTAATAATATAAAAATTATTATATTAATTTACCCGGTATTTTGGAAATTTACTTAAATTAATATCGTACGTCTAATTTAAACTACGACGGTTTTCGTGGAAACTAAACAATAATCACCCAAACTCTCCATACTTGTACCCAACATATTTTTACAACTTTTACGACTTTATTACGTCCCGAATAACTTTGATAAAATTTATTTCTAACAAACCCGGTACCCGATTTAAAACTAAAACTAACCAAATACTACACAATATTATCACTAACCTCCTAAATAATTACCCAACATATCCCCCCATTCTCCTCCTTTCATAACCCGCCCCCCACCCCCCCCCCCCCCCTCCTAGCCTCCTCATGAGCTAAAAACACTCACCAACCAAATTAAATGCAAACCTAACAATTGTCTCTTAGTATATAAGAAACTTTTCATCCATTTTAATCACAAATCATTTTTTACAAGGCAAGCAAAACTCTTTTCTCTCATTTTCTCTTGAGGTAGGATCGAACTAGGGTGGTCAAGGATCAAGAAGAACAAATTTTACAAGATCTTGGTATAAACTAGTTCATATAGTCATCCTTGTTGGAGTTTTGAAATAGAAACTCAAGGATTAGTAGGTTTTTCATCATCTAAACTCCCTAAACCTTCAAGTAAGTTAACAAACTCATTTGTATAATTTTTACAAGTTATTACTATGATTATATACTTTTCTTACAAGAACTCATGCATATAATAGCTTATACCACTTTATTTTACAAACTTTTAACTTTTGAACCTTAGAAAGTGTTTATGGTTAGATCCTTGGTAGATTGTTGTGATGGATGATGTTTAGGAACCCATGACACCCTAAGAAGGTGTATGGTAGGATTAGACTAGTTTTGTGGTGATTAAAAGTGGTTTGGATGAAGTTTGAAACTAGGGAAATGGTTTTGGAAAATATACATATACCTACTGTTACTATTTTGAAAACGTGGGAAACTCAGGAACTCAAGGTTAATTTTTGACCAAAGATTTAGAAAATACTCTCCGATACGAAACTATGGCCGAAAACGGGGATAAAAACGAGTTAATAACGAAGGAGATACGCTAAAAACAAGTTTAACGACGAAAACTATATTTTCCGGAAATGCTTGCTGATGAACAGTACTCACGGGCAAATTTGAGCATAAAACTTGATCTAGCCGTCATAAATTGTCAAAAACATGTTAGTATGTTGTCCCACGATTTCGTGGATATAAAGAACGAGGAAAATGAGCTTAAAACGACCAAGTTATACGCGTTTTAACATCGTCAAAACTATATATATATAGTCACTATTAGAAATAATATAACTACGTACTAAATGAGATATTTTCTAGATTTCTTATTCAAGGAGTTTATTTTTAACTATCGAAGTACGTACGACCCAAGGTTTATTTACGCGACTACTAGACGCTATTTTAAGGTTTTCAAGACGAGGTATATAACACTAACATTTTTATGCGAGATAATACGACAAGTTATATACTTCTATATTTGGACTTATTTTTCCTAAGTATGGAAACTATTTTACTATGACGATAACTAGTATTTCCAAGTTACGAGTGGTATAGGCATCATGTGCACGTGCATTCATTTCATTATGTCATGATCTAAGGTAGATCGTTATTACTCATATTAGGTTGCGGTTAGAGATCGTGCCTCATTTCAGTGTATCCATTTTTGTCGTCGTAGCTATCGCTCCAGGTGAGTCATAGCCCCTACTATTTTAATTGTTTTGTAAACTCTTTGGGGGAGAATACATGCTCGTTTTACTTAAAACGCATTACTTGTTTTACCTGGTTGATTTCTCAAATATTCCCAGCTTTATCCATATATATATTTGATCACCTGCACTTCATTAGTATGCTTGACTACCGGTATTTCTTTGGTATATTTAACCACCTGCATTCATTGGTATGTTTGATTTTCTTGTATCTCATGGGATTGATTATCATTGTTTACATGATCTCATAGTCACCAATTGTTCCTATATGTTCCCTGTAATATTGTGGTATTCCCCACTTGGCTGTGATGTCAAACGTATTGTGGTATTCCCCACTTGGCTGTGATGTCAAACGTAATATTGCTGTTTTCCTACTTGACTGATTTATCATATGACCTCCTTTTAATATTGTGGTATTCCCCACTTGGCTGTGATGTCAAACGTAATATTGTGGTATTCCCCACTTGGCTGTGATGTCAAACGTATTGTGGTATTCCCCACTTGGCTGTGATGTCAAACGTAATATTGTGGTATTCCCCACTTGACTGAATGTCAAACGTAATATTAATGTTTCCTTACTGGACTGAATTAAGATGCCTTTGCATCAACCTTATTACGGGTTTTCCCGCTTGACTGATTTATCATATGGCCTCATTGACTGAATTATTTATATAGCCGTTTTGCAATATTTATCTGGGAATTTGGATATCAGTATTACTTTTGTTCACGTAAACATATTACTTTTGGCAGTGGGTTGTAAACACACAGGTTACAAGTCTCTTATGGCGGGACTTGCAACTGAGTGGTTTTACGATGCCTTTGCTGGGCGATCTTTTCTCTATAGACATTACTTGTTAAACAACTCTATGAACTCACCAACCTCGTGTTGACACTTTAGCATGTATTTTCAGGAATTAAGCAATGGCACGCTACAGGAGGTTTTGGCAGGGCATGGCATGGTCATAGAAGACTCTGATTATTTATATGGGGACCGTTTTAAACTATTTAAGGGCCTACTTCCGCACTACTTTTAAAATGTAAATTCAACATTTATGACTTAACTATTTTATTCTATATAATTGAAGTGAAAACCATTTTTGTACTTATGTTGTGATACCGATTGAGTTACACCCCAGCTACATGTATGTTTCCGCTGGACCCGATTTTGGAGGTGTGACAAATGTGTGGCATGGCCATCTTGGACATGTAAATTTTAATTCGATGCGTTGTTTGGTTAAATTTAATTGCATACCTAATTTTCATATTGACTCAAAATATAAATGTGAAACTTGTGTTGAAGCCAAACTTACAAGTTCATCTTTCAAATCGGTTGAACGGAAAACAGAACCACTTGATATGATACACATTGACATATGTGATTTGAAATCACTACTCACAAAAGGTGGCAATAAGTAATTTATCACGTTTATTGATGATTTTACAAAGTATTGCTACGTTTACTTGTTAAAAAGTAAATACGAAGCTATAGACAAGTTTGTTCTATACAAAACCGAAGTTGAGAATCAACTTAATAAGAAAATCAAGGTTTTACGAAGTGATAGAGGAGGTGAATACGTGTCTCCATTTGCTGATTTATGTACTATACATGGAATTAGACATGATTCACTGCTCCTTATTACCTCAGCAAAACGGTATTGCCAAAAGGAAGAACCGTACCTTGAAGGAAATGGTTAATGCCATGTTGATAAGTTCTTGTTTAAGCCAGGACATGTGGGGGGAAGCCATTCTAACGGCTACTTATCTTTTAAATAAGATACCTCATAAGGAAAAAAGAAGAGACCACTTATGAATTATGGATAGGAAGAAAACCATCATATGAGTACTTACGAGTGTGGGGGTGTCTAGCAAAGGTAGCTATACCAAACCCCAAGGCCCAAAAGATTGGACCTAAATATGTGGAGTGTATATTTATTGGATATGCTAGGAATAGCAGTGCTTATTGTTTCATTGTACATGATTCAAAAAAAATCCGGATATACAAAAGGGTACGTTAATGGAATCAAGGAATGCTTAATTCTTTGAAAATATATTTCCTTGTTTAACGAAGGAAACTGGAAGTTCATCTAGAATAGATGATGAAGTTGTCCAATATAAGAGACAACGAGATGATAATGATCTCCAAGACGAGAGACAAGATCAAATCGAGTAAGAAGAGGTTGAACCTAGAAGAAGCAAAAGGGCAAGAACCGAGAAATCATTTGGACCCGATTTTGTTTCTTTTATGGTAGAAAATGAACCTACTTCTTATCGAGAGGCGGTAACTTCCTCAGAAGGGCCTCAATGGAAAGAAGCCATTAAAAGTGAAATAGATTCTATTTTACTAAATCATACTTGGGAGCTCGTGGATTTACCTCCTGGTTGTAAACCACTAGGCTATAAATGGATCTTCAAGAAGAAGATGAAAGCCGATGGCACCATTGACAAGTACAAAGCAAGATTGGTAATCAAAGGATTTAGATAACGAGAAGGTCTAGATTACTTTGATACATATTCTCCTGTTACGCGAATAACCTCGATCAGGATGATACTTGCTATTGCCGCTTTAAAAAATTTGGAAGTTCACCAAATGGGTGTGAAAACGGCTTTTCTAAATGGGGATTTAAAAGAAGAAATATATATGAACCAACCTGAGGGTTTCATAGCTCCTGGACAAGAGAACAAAGTTTGTAGGCTTGTTAAGTCATTATATGGCTTAAAGCAAGCTCCCAAACAATGGCATCAAAAATTTGACCACGCCATGCTACAGAGTGGATTCAAAATTAATGAATACGACAAGTGTGTTTATGTAAAAGACACAAGTAGTGGATATGTAATCTTGTGTTTATATGTTGATGATATGCTTATCGTTGGCAGTAACGACAAGATGATCAAATCTACTAAAGACATGTTGAAATCAAAATTTGACATGAAGGATATGGGTTTGGCTGATGTGATCCTTAGAATAAAGATCATACGAACTCAAAATGGACTTGTGTTAAGTCAAGCACATTACGTGGATAAAATTCTTAATACTCATAATGCGGGGGATTCCGGCCTAGCTAGAACTCCAATTAACACCAGTAAGCATCTATCTAAAAATAGAGGCATAGGTGTTTCCCAATTAGAGTATTCACACTGGTACAAAAAGTTGTATTGGTCACGCCAAAAATGTGTGACGATATGCCTATAGTCACACACGTTTTTTTCGTTGTGCGTCACTAAAAGTCCCGCCACCGTAGGTGGCATATGGTCACATTGTTGAGTTCGTGGCCTTTTCCATCGAAAAAGAGTGACCAAAACCCCGAATATGTGAGACAAATTAGGCACAAGTTTTGTTGGATTAGTCATTATCAGTGACCGTAAACAACTTATAGTCACACGAATGTTTTTTGAGAGTGACAATTGTTCGTCCTTTGGCCACATAAATATATAATATATGTGACATTTGAGATGATGTATGCAAGTAAATGTGTATTTTGTGTGACTATTTCCCGTCATGTGGCCACATGAATATACAATAAATGTGACGTTTGTGATGATTTAGTCACACAATGGGTGTTGTTTTTTTGGAGTTAGTCACATACAATTTAACACAAAGTGGCCAAAAGTGTAAATAAGTGTGACTATATGCTGTTTAAAGTGAAGAAATGTGTATTTTGTGTGACTATTGATCATCCAATGGCCACGTGAATTTTATGTTTGTGTGGCCTTTTGTAATATTTAGTCACACAAAGCATGTTTGTTTTGGGTATTTAGTCACATACCATTAATCAAACAGTGGCCAAAAGTGTTAACAAGTGTGACCATATGCTGTTTAAAGTGAAGAAATGTGTATTTTGTGTGACTATTGATCATTTAATGGCCACATGAATTTTATGTTTGTGTGGCCTTTTGTAATATTTAGTCACACAAAGCATGTATGTATTGGGTATTTAGTCACATACCATTAAGCAAACAGTGTCCAAAAGTGTAAATAAGTGTGACCATATGCTGTTTAAAGTGAAGAAATGTGTATTTTGTGTGACTATTGATCATCCAATGGCCACGTGAATTTTATGTTTGTGTGGCCTTTTGTAATATTTTGTCACACAAAGCATGTTTGTTTTGGGTATTTAGTCACATACGATTAAGAAAATAGTGGCCAAAAGTGTAAATAAGTGTGACCATATGCTGTTTAAAGTGAAGAAATGTGTATTTTGTGTGACTATAGATCATCCAATGGCCACGTAAATTTTATGTTTGTGTGGTCTTCGGTAATATTTAGTCACACAACGACTAAAGCAAACAATGACCAAAAGTGTTAATAAGTGTGACTATATGCATCTTTTAGTCACATTTAAAAAATCAATATATATCAAAACAATTCAAATATATATCAAAACAAATTCAAATACAATAAAATTGGAAAGTATAACTGAACAAAATATGAAATTGGACATCCTTTTATACACCAAGGAGTCCTAGTCGGCTTACAATAGTTTCTTTATCATATATATAATCTTTTCCATAAGCAAGTAGCAACTTCGAGCGGTCTTAATCTCTGAGCAGTACTAACTTTAACTAGCAGTAGTAACTTTTGTACTAGCAGTAGTAAATACTTGGCCACATTTTCTTTGAAGTTCATGAGTTGCACTAAATCCATTTAAGCAATATTAACACAAACATGATCAGCAGTAATTCAAACAACATCATGAAGACTTTTAATCCAAAACAATGAACATACTAATAAAATTTGCAGTTAAACTTACAAGTTTTTCTCCCATTGATCTAATCTCATCATCTGGATATAAAAGCCTTGAAAATATAGGTTGCTGCATATCAACACATCAGGATGAGAGAAGGACTAGAACATGTCAAAGCTCACAACATAACAGAACTAGATGAGCCACTGGTTCAACTATCTGCACAAACATGACAGGAGAGTTAATACTAGTACCACGTTAGTACTGCTGGAGCAGAGTTACTACTGCTAGTATATATATATATATATATATATATATATATATATATATATATATATATATATATATATATATATATATATATATATATATATATATATATATATATATATATATATATATATATATATATATATATAACAGAATGTATATAAATGAAGCAAATATATATAAAATTGTAATGTCGTATATAATCAAATTCTCAACTATCATAAGTTAAAACCTGTTGACTCTTCGCCGCCTTATCTTGCTTTTGCAAGGTTTCACTAGAGACCAAATGTTTTCGCTTCGTTGGTACTAATTTTAGTCCTGTATTTTGTTCACTAATATTTGGTATCATAGTTGGTGGTGTAACCTGTAGAACCGGTTTGTCGTGGCTTAAGCGTTTTCGTATGTCCGGGAGTTTTAACAGGTTCCTATATGTATATATAAAACACGGTACATTAGTCATGTACGTAAAACCAAAAAAATCAAAGGTGGATGTTTTATTACTTACCACTGTTTCCATTACTGGTACGTTTTCCAAAGTTTCAATGGCCATTGGAGTGATTACCAGCAATATAAATTAAGAAATACAATGGTGTTATCATTAGAAAATGAAATTGTTAACAACATAAAAAGTGGCTTACATCTGAGTCTAATTCCAGTTTCTTTCTTCAAAAAAAATATGGGAAATGTAAGAAACTAAAGCACTAATAACGCTGCATAATATAAGATCTGCCAACCATGAAACCGTAAAAATATACATTGGTTGGCTTTGGTGACTGAGATGGAGCATACTCACGCCTCGAAAATGAAGTGTGCCAGAAAATCCATCTGAGGGAATTTTTAGCCAGGCAACCCATGTATCATCCTCACCCGTGAAAATAGCATGTACCCCCTGCAAGAAACAAGTAACGTGATTAATGCTAACATAAAAGACGACAACATTAGATGTCCCAAATATAAGTTTAGCCTCAAAAACAAACATATGAGTTGCATATCGACTTGGGCAACAAATAATATACAATTGGTTGCAATTTTATGCAGTGCCAAATGTGGAACGAATAAATGTCAAACACATTACCAAGCAAGCAAATCACTAACATTTGGTACAAATGAAACAGTTTGACAAAAAGCAACCATATTTGAGTTAATTTCCTATATAACATATGTTATGTTAATCTTTTGATAGATAACTTACGCAACTGCGATAAGCAAACTCCAACTGTTCAGCAACATCCTCCCGGAGTGGAAACCAATCAAGACTCCCTTTACGAGCAAAACAGTGGCCTCTTAGAACACGTCGATTGTCTCCATTCCAATAAACAGGAAAACTATTTCGTCTTAATAAGTCTACCTGCAACGATTACCACCACACGAATTTATAATCAAAAACATGTTTTAGGCTAGTTTAATCCATGAAAATCAATTTAAATCATTTTATATTCGATTACACATTTAAGAAAATATAAATTAAATATGTGTTTGAGCTACCCATGAACGGAGTAGGATAGGTGAGATGAGGGTGATGGTGGCTCGACTGTGATGCTGGTGGTTATCTCGAACCAAACAAACGAAGCAAACAAAGTCTCCCATACAGTTCCCTTGTCTTGATGACGGTGATGGCGTGGAGGAGCGATGGTTGGTGGAACCACGGCGAGATAAGGTGGTGAAGTGTGGCGGTGGTGTGAGTCGGTTCTAGAGAGAAGGAGAATAGATGAATAGAGAGAAGATAGATCTAACTAAGCTAGTAGTGTTAATGTTTTGATTTTGGGTGAAAAAGGGGCGCCATCTGAGCGGAGCGGGAGATTGAAATTTTGGGGAAAATTAAGGGGCGGGATCATTAGAGCACTATATTAAAAATTTTGAGATTGAAAGCCTATCAAATGAGCTCAAAATGTTTAATGAGTTGAGCTCAACCTTATATAAGTTCGACTCGAGTTATTGTTGAGTTCTCGAGCTTGTAAGTGATATAAAATATGTGCTTTTTTTTAATATGTAAGTGTACTAAGTGTAAATACTTATTTATGAATGTATCAAGCTTTTCGAGCTGAAGTCGAACCAAATTCAATTATTATGTTATATTTCAAATTTAATTTTTGTAATAAAATACATCTTTACAGATAAATCGAGTTTTTCGAGTCAAGCTCAATCCGAGTTCAAACTTTCTCGATCTCGGATAACATATGATCGGGAGGTCCCTGGATACTTGCTTCTTAGTGTCTGTGACAAATGGTATACACCTACCAAGCCGGTGCAACCCATGCATGACCAGTGATAATGGCTAATTCACATGGGTCATGGGTCATGTGCATTAGGTTATCACTAGTCACATTCATTAATTAATGGGTATTTGACATCGATCATATGGGTCATATGCATTGGGTGGATAGTTGCTTAGAGTGTCATGTTACGACACATCCATGACTGTTGACAATTGGTAATTAACATGCATTATGGGTCATGGGTCATGTGCATTGGGTTATAGTGGCTTTAGTGTAATGGAAACCATGCAAGCTACCGATGATAATGGCTAATTCACATAGGTCATGGGTCATGTGCAATAGGTTATCACTGGTCACATTCATTAATTAATGGGTATTTGATCGACATCGATCATATGGGTCATATGCATTGGGTGGATATATAGTTGCTTAGAGTGTCATGTTACGACACATCCATGCCTGTTGACAATTGGTAATTAACATGGGTAATGGGTCATGGGTCATGTGCATTGGGTTATAGTGGCTTTTAGTGTAATGGAAACCATGCAAGACCGATGATAATGGCTAATTCACATGGGTCATGGGTCATGTGCATTAGGTTATCACAGGTCACATTCATTAATTAATGGGTATTTGATCGACATCGATCATATGGGTCATATGCATTGGGTGGATATATAGTTGCTTAGAGTGTCATGTTACGACACATCCATGCCTGTTGACAATTGGTAATTAACATGTAATGGGTCATGTGTATTGGGTTGTAGTGGCTTTTAGAGCAGTTACATTAGTAACGCACACGGTGCGTTATTTGGCTTTTAACGTGCATTATTCGTACGTGATTGTTGTGTATGGTCGCGTTAATGGTGCGTTAACATGCCGGGTAATTTGAAATTTTGAATTCAAAACAAAGGGCGGGCTAATTTGAAATTTTGAATTCAAAACAGAGGGCGGGGTAATTTTAAATTTTGAATTCAAATAGAGGGCGGGATACTTCCACAAAGCATCCTATAAATACCTATTGGGGTTATGCTGAATACACACACAATTCACACCCACAATCATCAAAGAATTCTCTTTTGTTCTTCCAACAGAATGTCTCACAACACATCACCTGGAAACGCATCGTACTTTATGTTTGATGTTTGTTGTAGTTTGTTTAATGTATGTTTAAATTTTAAGTATTAATATAATGATCCATTACCCACTATTGGGTAATGGTTTATTGCATTATGCTTTGCCAAACATATTTTTTCACTACCTTTCCCATTTTTCACCCACTATAACCCCCTACCAAGCATTAGGGGTGTTCAAAAAACCCGAGAAACTGACAAACAAAGCATTCGGTTTTGGTTTTTACTTTTAGATATCCATGGTTAACCGAACCGAACCATATATAATATAAATAAATTAGCCGCCCCGCGATGGATAGTTAAAGTTTTCCAACTAACCGAACCGCCCCGTGAACACCCCTAGCAAGAGTATCAAACACACTTCATTTACACTTATACAGTAATATATATATATATATATATATATATATATATATATATATATATATATATATATATATATATATATATATATATATATATATATATATAGTGTAGGGTTATTTTCAGAACCAAATAAATTGCGAGAACTGTGAGAACCAATATGAGCCATCTATTTTTCAATCAATGGCTACAAAGAGAGGTGGTATAAATGTAATAAAATGAGACTTCAAGTTACATTTTAAAAAACGTTAGAGGGTGTTTAAGTAATTTTATATCACCCCATTAAACTCACGATCTGGAAGTTACACCACACAATTTTTTCTCCCTAAAAACCCTAGCCACCATTTTCATATTTTGTCTCATACAATCAGGCACCATGATCGGAATCTCCTTGATGCCATCATCGTTATTTCTTTATCTCGAACAAAATCCCTATCCACGTTTCAGTTGTCAATCTTTTGTGGCCGCCGGAATTATTTCTTCATCACAAAGTGTAATAAAATCAGAGGTTCGTTTATTTGCTATGATAACAACCAATATCAGATATTATATGTTTATTTTCGAAAAAGGATTATCAATTTAATGCAAAATTTTATTTATCGCATTTAAGAAGATTTGTAATGACATATTTCGAAAAGGGGTTATCAAGGGTTGGTGATTTAAATGTAATTATCAATTTCACATGTCTTTCGATTTGAAGGGCTCGAAGATATGTTGCATTAATTACAATTATTTGTTACTGATGCACATGTGTTAAATTGATATTTGACATGTTTGTTTCATAACTTATATGAGTTTTTAATGAGTCTAATTGGTGGTCGAATACGTATCTTCATGTTTGTTTGGCATTCAGAATTTAGCGAGATATGTGATTGGTATCTTCGTGCAAGTTGGGTCAATTTTGCACAGGTATCAACATGGCAACCATTTTTTAAGATCAATTAATAAAGTTCATGTATTTAAAAATCACTTTTTTAGTTCATGTATTTACACAACATAGTCAACATGGAAACCATTTTATTAGTTTTGGTTATTAAAAATCATATTTGGGACTCACCCTAAAACAGAGTGCCAAAGGGTTGTCTTCATTAAACCATTGAAATCCTACATTCTCTTTTAAATAATGTTATTTTATTATTGTAGTGAAGTGAGATTGATATGGAATCCGTGCATAATAGCTACTGTTAATTTCTTTTATATATTAACACATGACAGAAATTGCAATCATTGTCCATATAACTATGTAATCTAATACTTAACTGATGTTATATCAAATAATTTGTATTCTATTGTCATATGAGTTATTGATCGATGTGATTGTGCTATATGTTATCGTTAAATATTACTTCGTATTAGTTGGTTCATATATTTTGTTTTAAAATAGTCTTTATAGTTGTTACTGTACTTTTTATTGCTTTTATCGCCTCAGTGTGCATATATGTTATTGAAAGTGCATATATGTTTTTATAGTTTTTGGTGAATTTGAAACCTTCTATGCATATGTGTTTTTACTCTTTCACGAACTTGTTCCTTTTGTTTAATTTATATAAGGATTTTGCATATGTGTTTGGTTACTTTTTATGATTAAATAACTCATCTATTATTTGTTTGTGGTTACAGGTACGAGTATGATGAGCAATATAAAGAGTTCACATACGTATATGTAAGGGCATATAGACGAACTTAAATGCACATATGCATACAAAGAGATCGAGAGTGGCCAATGAGGAAAAATACATGTGCATATACGGCAACATGTATATAGAAAGATCACGAGAGTATCTTATTGCGTTAATTATTATTAGTGCACACATGTATAATCAATATATTTCCTTTAGACATTTGTATAATGTTTATGTTCTTAATATTAAGTTTTGAATATTAAATAAATGTACGCAAAAACACATTATAAGTTTAAACAATTGTACACTATAAACACATTTTACGTTATTTTTAGAATAACACATACGCAACTCACCTTTAGAAAACATAAATGTTGAAAAAAAAACCAAAAAATACACCAATTCCGAAAATTAAATGGTTTAAACGATTCAACACTAAATTATACGAAAAAACACATATGCACATTGTATTTTGAAATCATGCATGCTGAAAACAAAAATAAAAAATAAAAATAATAATAATAATAAAATAAAATCCTAAAAGTTAGGAACTAAAAAAACGTTTTTTATTAAAAAAAATCACAAAAGAAAATAAAAAATGTAATTTTACTATTTTACCCTTTTGAATTAAATAATAAAAACAAATATCCAAAATAATCTGATTGGTTGATTTTGGTTCTCGCAGTTCTCGCAATTTATTTGGTTCTGAAAAGAACCTCACCCTATATATATATATATATATATATATATATATATATATATATATATATATATATATATATGTGTGTGTGTGTGTGTGTGTGTGTGTGTGTGTGTGTGTGTGTGTGTGTGTGTGTGTGTGTGTGCAAACTTATCAAACACACTTCATACATTTCCATAATCCTCTATTTCTCTCTCACACTCACAGTTACAACTCACTCGGATCTAGGTTTTGATCCCAAATCTCAAAAAGCTGATAAGATCACAAATGAATATAATACAAATACCCCCTTAGAGCTATTTATTCTTAGGCTTAGGTTGATTATCTGTTATAAGAATTGCGTTGCATTTGTGTTGATAGAATAAGGAAGAACATGCTGTGTTGTTTTTGTGAATAATTAGAGCAAAAGAGATATTAAGGTTTGCTTGAATTAGCTTATTTTATCTTAGGATTAGGTTGACTATCTGTTATAAGAATTATGTTGCATTTGTATTGAGAGAATAAGGAAGAAAAGTGGCGGATGTGTGTGCGAATATTTAGGCTAAAACATCCGAGTATCAAAGATGGAGGAAGTATCAGTGATGGGTGGACAGACACCACTTTCAAGTATGAACATAAACTTGTTCTGGTGTTGTCCATCCATTATTGATTCATCTTTGCTCTTTGTCAAAATACAGAAATAATTATTAAGTAATTTATATTGATAGAATAAGGAAGAACATGCTGTGTTGTTTTTGCGAATAATTAGAGCAAAAGAGATATTAAGGTTTGCTTGGATTAGCTTATTTTATCTTAGGATTAGGTTGAAGTACAATAAACATATCAAGAACTTAAACAGTTTTTTCATGTATTTAGTTACAATGAAAATATTTTCATTGCATTGTTGATATAAATTTAATATGATTTCATTGATTCATGATTAGCTCTCTATCTAATGTCGTAGGACCTACATAACTAATATGTATGTTCGTCACATTTAAGTGACCAATATAAATGATAGTAAGAATTTGGTTGCTAAGTACTTAAAGCTCAGTTATCAGGGCATATCTATCTAACGATGTAGATGGGTTCCATCGCTTTGATTGGACCCCATTTTCTAACGATGTTTAATGGTTCTTTCAATAATCAAGATTAAACATCGTTAGAAAACGGGGTCCAATTAAAGCGATGGAACCCATCTACATCGTTAGATAGATATGGCCTGATCATTGAGACGTCTTCAATGCGATAATGATATAGTGTGTATTGTTCATGACAGGCCACACTCCTTCGTTATCGCATTCAAGATGAGTGATGTTACTTAGACTCTATTCTTTACTCAACATTTGTAGATTGTTTGTATCACTCTGTTTTCTTTATATATATATGTATGATGTATTTTTGATATAGGAATTATGTTGCATTTGTATGGAGAGAATAAGGAAGAAAAGTGGTGGATGTGTGTGCGAATATTTAGGCTAAAACATCCAAGTATCAAAGATGGAAGAAGTATCAACATGGGTGAACAGACATCACTTTCAAGTATGAACATAAACTTGTTTTGGTGTTGTTCATCCATGTTGATTCATCTTTGCTCTTTGTCAAAATACAGAAACAATTATCAAGTATAATTTGTAGGTTCGACGCTTGAATTTAGCGTCTTCGCCTTCCAGCATGTTGGTAGGTTAGAGATTCAAGGCTGAATAATATGTTGTTGTTGGCTAGGGTAGAAAGGATGGTAGTTCATTGCATTGTTAATATAAATTTTATATGATTTCATTCATGCACAATTAGCTCTCTAATGTCGTAGAATCTACATAATTAATATGTATGTTCGTGACATCTAAGGGAGCAATATAAATGATAGTAAGAATCTGTTTTCTAATAACTTAAAGCTCAATGATTAGGGCGCTCTATCTAGCGTTGTAGATGGTTCCATTGCTTAATTTGAAAAACGTCTACTACCGTTTGTGTGGTTATTAGATGGTACTGCAACGTTAGATAGATCGATCTAGCCTGATCATTGAGACGTCTTCAATGCAATAATGATATAGTGTGTACTGTTCATGACATGCCATACTCCATTATCGCATTCAAGATGAGTGATGTTACTTAGACTCTATTCTTTACTCAACATTTGTAGATTGTTTGTATTACTCTGAGTCTAGAATTTCAACATACCTTTCCATTCTAACTTCCCATACTGTTTCTTTTGTTTTTTCAACAATCTAGCAATGCGGCTGGTGCAGTCCTTTGCTCAAAGGGAGTTGAAACGACAAAAGGAGCAGTAGTGGGAAGTTAGAAGGGTTACGTATGTTGGTTTATTGCATTCCATTATTTTTTATGATCTAAAACCAACCATCCACCATGTAATGTGGCCATTGGAGTTCCAAGAACAAAGGTTGTTTCAAACACACCCTGAATTGCAACATTATCTTTTATTTCATTTACACTATATTTTTTAAAATTTTAATATATTTTTTAATTTTTTTGCAGCAAATCCATGGTCAAACTACTTTCCAAAGGGATATTTGGATTAGGTCAATCATGAAATTTTGCAGATTTCTTCAAGTCAATCATGTTCCATTGTGACTAGTCTTTGTTGGCGACTAATATGTATATAGTTCTGTCAAGAGTTATATATAAGCATTGATCCCTGGAAAATGCTCGTCCCAATGGATCATGATTGGCCCGAAGATGTTGAAAAGGTTCAAGCCACCTGTGGGAAACATCAATCCTTTCCTGCATTAAACATAGGTATTTTGGTTTTCCCATATCCCCTTTTTATACTCGTTTCCATGTGTATCTCAAATCACAAATCCTAGTTTATCAAATCTCTAAACAAAAACCTGCAAGAAGTATTCATAAACAATGTGTGCAAACAACAAGAGATCAGCACAATGGGTTGAAGGAGAAGGTTCAAGCAGGTCTGCTTCAAAAAAGGAAGCAGCAAAAAGTGTAAAAAATTTAAATTGGATGGAAATACGTGGTACAATTGGATGGCTGCTAAAAGAAAGAAAGAAGGAAAAACACAATCTATCAAACAACATGTTGTGGATGAAAAGGAGTACAAAGCAACAGAAAAACCATCTCTCAAACAACATCCCAAGGCATACAAGACATTGGATGATGATGATTTGTCTGATGTGGAGTTTGATGGGTTGAATTACGAAGATGCACATGTGGCATTTGACCCGGAGAAATCTCCAAAATTAGATTAGTAGATTTTAAGAATGTGTAACTTTTATTTCCAGTACTTTTGTCATTGCTCAATTTTCTCATTACTTGTTGATATTAATATAATGATTCACCCTTTGCAGTATAAAAAGATTTTGCTACTAAGAAAACGTTACTGCAACTGGTTTTGTACATTATTTTGTAATTTTTCATTTCAAGTTTTAATGGAAAATGTTTAATCTTAATTCCAATACTTTTGTCATTGCTCAATTTTCTCATTACTTGTTGATAATAATATAATGATTCACCCTTTGCACTAAAAAAAAAAAAAAAAAAAAAAAAAAAAGAAAAAAAAAAAAAAAAAATTGCTGCTAAGAAAACGTTACTTCTGCTGGGTTTGTACTGCTAGAACTGAGAGTGCATGGTTGGATTGGTAACATTTACACTTAACGGTATAAATCCCCAATCAAATCGATAATTCAGTTTCACGCACACATAATTTCTCTATAATCACAAACACTAACATCTTTTATCAATAATTTTCAAAGTCCCCAAATCATAAAACCCTAATTCAAGATAGTGTTGGCAATTGAATCAAAACGCACATTTGTTGACAGACACAACATGTTCGCTTTTTTAAAGAAACCAGATGGTTCTGAAGGATTCACACAGATAATCGATTTCTTGAATGCTACCCCTATTAGGTATGCATTAACTGTGAATCCTCCTATATGCATTTCTTTTATTAAGCAGTTTTGGGCTACTACTAAGGTCATAACTTTTAATGGAGAAAAACATATTAAGGCTAAGGTAGATGGCCAACATATACTCATAACTGAGTCATCTATTAGGGAATCTCTTAACCTACCAGATAGTGAAGTGATTGTGTGTCTTGAAAATGCCGCCATTTTCAAAGGTTTGAAAAAAATGGGGTATGAGAAGAAGAATGATAGTTTAAAATTTTACAAAGGTCTCTTCTCATCTCAGTGGAAATTCTTGATTCATACTCTCTTACATTGTTTGAGTCCTAAAACAACAGGTTGGAATGAGTTTGGTACCACCATGGCATCAGCAGTGATATGCCTTGCTAAAGGAAAACCTTTCAATTTTTCAAAAATGATTTTGGAGTGTATGATCAAGACCTTGGTTGATGATAGTACTTCTTTATTATATCCAAGGTTTTTGCAACTTATTATTCAAAAATAGTTGACTACCTTTAAAAGACATAAAGGAACTTATGCTGCCCCCTCACTACAAAAGAAAGTATTTTCAAATCTGAAAAATAATGGCAAGGATTTTTTAGGAAAGGTTACACCGCTTTTTCCATATATGGTGAACCTTCCACAAAAAAAGGGTGAGGATGTCATGGGTGTGGAGCAGGCCAGTGGTAACATACATGAGAGTGAGTATACACCCGTTGATTCACCTCTCAGGGAAGGTAACACATCCAGAAGTGATGAGGGTAGTTCTGAAACAAATGAATTGATGGATTCTGGTGAGAATAGAATGAAACTTATACAGGATCTGAAGGCCTGTTGTACCCAGTTAGAAGAAGATATTCTTGGCCTCCAAAAGCGCTTAACAAAAAATGGTGCAAAGATCAAAAGGTTGAAGCTGAGTGTTCGATATTTGGAAGGTCGAAAGAGGTCAAGAAAAGCTCAGTTCAGAAGGTTGAAGAAGGTGGGCACAGCACACAGGGTGAGTTCTTCTAAGGCTACTAGTTTGGAGGATGCTCCCAAACAGGTGACGAATGAAAGCAGAGTCTCAGGGGAGGAAACAACAAATGCTGAAGGTGCTTGTGCAGATATGCATGTGGATATGGATATTGGGATTGATAGTGATGATAATGTGGATGATGATTATTTAGTTGCTGACAAGGGGGGTTATGAGGCGGTTTTAGAAGATGTAAATAAAGAGCAGGTAGTGGAAACTAATACTAGTTTGGGAGAAACTGCTACTAATAGTAATGTTGAAGAAATGGCTAAGGTGGTACACCAAGATGTTTCTGCTACTACAACAAATCAAGTTTCTACTACTGAAGTTGCTACAGATGAAGAGGTTGCAAAGATATTTGATGAAGCTGAAATAGCTAACTTTATGGATGAGAATAGGAGAGATAAAGTGTCTGAATTTGAAACAGATGAGCAAGTAAAATTCAGACTTGAAGAAGAGGAGAAAAAAAGAGCTCATGGAGAGCAAATGCAAGCTTTTATTGATGCGAATGAAGTTCTACAGGCTAGAATTAAAGAACTTTACACAGATGAGACTGTAAATGGGGAAGACAAAGTACAAAGACTTGCTGATTTGATAAAGGAAAGATATGAAGAATTAGTTTTGAAGGACCTAATTAAGTCAATAAATCAACGTCAAAGTCAGAAGAGGAAAAGAAATCCCACAAGGTCTCAGCTCATCAGTGAAAAGAAGATATACATATAGCATCAAGGTGAGTATAAAGCTTCTGACCTCAGGGGAATGACATATGAACAAATTGAAAGTCTATACTACCGACTCAAGAAATATGTTGAAAACTTTATCCCCATGGGTACAGAAGAAACACCATCAAAGAAACAAAAGATCATTGAAGACAAACCTGTTGAGAAGAATAATGATTCACAAAGAAAAGAAGATAGCTCTTCTCATGATCAGATGATGGTGATTGTTCCTGAAACATTATATGTTGACCCTGTTCAAGCTAGACATCCAATCATGGACTGGGAGATTTGCCGAGATAAATTTGGAAAGGCTTGGAAGATAATCAGGGCTGGTGGAGGATCAACAGTGTACAAAAGGTTTGAGGATTTGATAAGAACAATTGATAGAGTAGACTTAGACAGATTATGGGAGTTGGTTCAAGAAAGAATCAAAACAGTCAATAAGCTAGATGCAAAAGAGCAAGATTTGTGGGTTGAATTACATAGGCTATATAAACCTGATCCAGCTGATATCTATTGGAACTTCCCATGCAATCATTTCTCAACTTCATGGAAGTTTTATGATAGCTGCAATGTACATCACTTATCAACATAAGGTGGAATTGATGTTTTTATGCTTGCAGAAAAAGAATATCCTTTGCCTGCTAGTTTACTTGCTGTGATGACATCTACAAAGATCATATGTGAAGAACGTAGAGAGGTAGTTAAAGATCTCATTGAAAGAATTCATGTTCAGCATAAGAGAGCATTGTATGATGTGAAGAAAACAAGCTAATAATTAGGTGTTTGGAGGTAGCAGGGGTACGTACTTTAGCTTCTCTGTTTTCATTATGTTGTAAAAAACCTTTTGGTAAGTACTATATAATTCACCTTTTGTGAGATTACAACTCTGTTGTTTGTACAAAAGTTAATACTGCTATTACAATAGTTACTACTGCTATTACAATAGTTACAACTGCTATTACAACTCTTGTTTGTGTAACTCAATGTGACTAATATCAAGGTTAATGATAACTGAGTTCACATTTTGCTATAAATAATAGTCACATGAAATTCACAATGTGACTATTTTGAATGTATTGGTCACATATAATACCCTTATAACGTGGCGATAATCATGATTTAGATACACATTTGTGATATGGTGTGACTATTGTAAAGCCTATAGTCACATGATCGTGCTACAATTAAATGTGACTATACACATTAGGTTGTGGCAAGCAAACACACACTAGACTTTAGACACGCATATTAACTTACGTGACCATATGTATCAAATTTTGGTTACACTTAATCATGTATGTTTATGGTTTAGTGTGACCATATATGACATTTGGTCACACTCTTCAAGTGTGTGACATATATTTGTCACTTTTAAATGCATATCGTGACTAACGCTTCAAACTTACTTTTCAGTTGTCCACACATTTCACATTCATATGTGGCTAAATATTCAGCAAAGCTTAGGAGTCACGTTTAAATAATGTGTGGCAAACTTAACTATATAATTTAGACACATACACAATTACTTCATGTGACCATATATGGATTTTGGTCACACTGTTCAATTGTGTGACATATATTTGTCACATACGTATATATATAGTGTGACTAATGTCTCAAACTCATTTGTATCTGTCACACGTCCCAAATTATAAGTGACTAAATAATCAAAAAAAAAATTCCAGTTACATCTAGTCACATAAATATTCAAATGTGTAACAATAGAATTCCGAAATGGTCACACAAGTCGGATCAAGTGTGGCTGTTTATTTTATTCTAGTACATTTAGTCACGTATAAATGTTACAGTGTGACATTTCAGAATCGACCATGCGTGACCAATAGAACTTTTTGTACTAGTGTCAAGAATTATTGACATATTAATGTACTTAATGACAAGTACCCGACCTGACTTAGCATATCCTGTTAACAGGCTAAGTAGGTATACTAGTAATCCAAGCTATGCACATTGGGGAGATATGACTGGGGTACTTGATGATGCTCGAATTACACATATTTTATATAGCGTTATTTGTTAGTTTCTTTATTTATAAGGACTTTCGATACTTAATTGCATGAAAATACATTTCAGGTCCTCTAGACAAAGATCTTCAAGAACCAAGGCAAAATATACAAATTCAAGATAATCTTATGATAAAGCCTATTTCAGGAGAAAAGAGCGCCGAGCTTATATCTAAAGTGCGTCGGTTACGGGGACGAATATAGTCCTACACAATCTAAGTCAAATCAAGTAAAGTGCGGTGATCTTATATCTAAAGTCCGCCAACCTTCAAGCTCTATTAATGACCCTTTTGCTCCAAGAAATCATCTGAAGGTCACCGTTGTGTATCTCCCAGATCGCCGGTATTGAGCGTGAAGTCCGCCGACCTTTTCCTTAAGTGCAGCGTATTTCAGTGCCTGGCTAGTCATCCTTCGCCTATAAATAGTGCCTCATTTCGCCTCATTTTCATACACCAACACTCTTCTCAACAACCAACAAAGCTCTGATAATAATCCATCTCATGTTCCAATCATTGGGGTGATAGAAATAAAGTCAAAGTTCTAAAAGCGTTGTAATACTATCTCGATATTAATTGTGGTGATCGCTAGTGACGGTAGCTTCTTCATTGCATTAATTCAGAAAGTATGTTGATCATTTCGTACGATATTACCACTGTAAGCATGATTATTAAATCCATGTTTGGCTAAACTCCTTATGGTTGCTTGGATATGTTAATATAATAAAGTGTTTGTATAGTTATGATCTCTTGTTGATTTCCTGTTTATGTTACGATCTTGCTGTGTTCTAAACTTATCACCATTGTTTATCTCTTTGATTATAATTACAAATTGAAAAGGGTAGAAAGATTCAACTAGTATTTTATGGTTTTCAACATATGTCTATGTATGTTGATCAATTGAAGGAGAAATTGCTTTTGTATTGAAATAAACAAGAGAGTTTGAAACATTGCAACTAGTACTTATACTTGTTAACCACTCGTTTAAGGACTAGCAGACATAAGTCTTGAATCATATCTATTAATTGATGAAACGTTATTTTGACGAAAACAACTACTCATTTGTTGAACTTACTTAAGCCACTGAGATCATTATCATATGTCATCACTGAGTTATAATAACTATCCAAGTAATCATATCTGTCTCATATTTGAATTTCAAAACATTTGCATAAGTTTTCTAAATCATCTTCATTAAGTTAATTAATACATAAGAGCAAACCTCAGTCCCTGTGGAATGACTTGGTCTTACAAAAACTCTTTACTATAAACGAGGGTTATACTTTTACCCATGTGTTTTGAGTAACAAGGATTCGGTAAAATTAGTCTTATAAATTTAAAGCTTTCGAAACACATCAGTACTTCATTATTTGAGATACAGTCACGATTATGGACTGCATTATGAAAGATATCCAGCTGTAATAGAAGGATACAGTTGTGCAAATTGGATATCTGATATAAAGGATTCTAGATCGACTAGTGGATATGTGTTTACACTAGGAGGGGCAGCTATATCTTGGAAGTCTTCCAAGAAAACTGTTATAGCTAAGTCTACGATGGTATCAGAATTTATTGCGATAGATAAATGCAGACAAGAGGTGGAATGGCTACGTCAATTCGTAGAGGACATATCAAGGTGGCCTAAACGGGTAACGGCCATTAGTATACATTGTGATAGTCAATCAGCAATTGGTAGAGCTCATAGCATAATGTATAATGGAAAGTCCAGACATATCCTTTGTCGACATAATTCGATACGACAACTACTCTCAATAGGAGTTATCTCAATTGACTATGTAAAGTCAAAGGATAACATCGCGGATCCGCTTAAGAAAGGCTTAAGCAGAGAGTTAGTTAGTAAGTCATCTAAAGGAATAGGACTAAAGCCCTTAAAGGAATGAGTTTCTATGAAGGAAAACCTAACCCAGTTGACTAGAGATCCCAATATCTGGGTTCAATAGGACAACCTAATCATAGAAATGTGGGGGAAGTCACGTCAATGTGGGGGAGTTACTTATATATTGTAACTTCCTAGCCCATTCCTATAACAAATGTGACTTGTTGAGAGGTTAAACATATGGCTTTTATGATTCAGGATGAAATCATAAAGCATAATGGTTCAAGATGAAATCACCTATGTGAGAGAGAAATGGGGTCGCTTCGAAGGGAATTGTGGGGGCGCAATTTCTAAGAGCTCTTGCAAAATCAGGCTAGTATTCATGACCATAACGAATACGACTATAAGGACTTGACAAGGTCAGGGAGAGTCTTGTGTGAGTGTGTATTGTCGTCTACGTAAACAGATGTTGAGTTCAAGGACATCACGTATACTCAGATCTAGGAGACTAATTGCATCTCACAAGGGAATGTTGAAAGGGTCACACCTACCTATCCTATGCAGGACTTAACCGCTGAAATTTCACTGAAACTTTGTGTGTTTTCGACCGATCTCCATTCATGTGAGGGATTGTTGGAAAAATGAGTTTTAGTGGTTTTTGCAAACTTTGGACATTATTTAATGTATGTATATGTTACATATATTTATGTTGCTTGGGGGCATTTTGTTCTCCTCCAAGAAAGCTTCGCAACAAGACAATGTATGTCCAAAATGGATTAAAAATTAATGATATATCGTGTCTCAAAGTGGAACACAAAATATGGAAAATTGAAGTATCCCACATCGCCTAAAGAATGAAATGAAGGCATGTATATATTGAAATCTTTGTATTGGCTTTCAAAATCCTTTAGGTAAGCTATGCTCCCACTCCTACGTGCGCGCGCGTATGGGGGTGCAGATTGTTGGATTTCTGAGCTAAAATAAGTTCGAAACTTCTGAACTCATGCGAGCCCGCGCGACCTGCGGACACGAATGCAGCTCCAAAAATTAAAGAGATATCAAATCGTGTTATTGTTTTAACAGATTTGCATATCGTTTATTTTTAGATGATATTTAGTCTTGATGAGCAAGATAGGTTTTGGCTATAAAATAAACTTCTTCTCATTCAGTTTAGTACACAGAAAAACGTAGCTTTATAGCAGCCGAATTCCGGCAGTCATATTCGATCAAAAACTCGCAGAGCTTCAGTGATTTTTCAGGCAAGTTTGTCTAGTCCGGCTGTACAACAGCTTTGTACATTGTACCCTTGGAAACAGACGGCGTATCTGTTTTAAGGGAATCGTGTTAAACACGAGCCTCGTGCCTTTTACTGCTTTCGTTTAATTTACGTTAAATAGTGTCTGTCTTCTGCTTCTACTCCATTCTGTCTGTTATTTAATTTATGTTGATTTTATTATTGTTGCTTGTAATCTGATTTTAATTAATAAAAGTGTACACCGTTTCCTATAGCATAAACTTTAATTGGTAAACCAAGAAGCAGCATGTGAATTGCTTGATCATTAACTTTTAATTGCTTCATTTCATTGCAGACAAGTCGTTCTCAGTTTGACGTAGTGTGATGGGAGCAACTAGAGGATCATGGGTTGCATCACCACCTTCTTCGATCATTCTAAATTGGTAAAGACAATTAACAATTGAATTAACAATCAGACTACCATTTGGCTTACTCCTTGCATAGCAAAGCATTTGACTAGACCACTGTACGTAATCCCCTGGGGATAGCATTGGAGGAAGAGTTTCTGAACCGGCACAATAGATGTCTTGTTGAGTTCCCATTTGAAATGTGTGAAGTGATAACGGATCTTGTAGAAGATAAAGGAGTGTTTGTGTTTTGATTTGAGTTATTTGATTTGATTGTGTTGTTGTTATGATCGTGTTTTGCTCGTGTGTTATGGATTAGGGTTTAGAAGAAATTAGGGTTCCTTTTTATTCTTGATAAGAACTCGTTAACCTTGAATTATGTACTCTTTGAATTTACTTGCTAACTCCTTAATATTATGACAAAATAGTTAAATGATGAACTCGTAAATCTTTCTTAAAAGCATGAGCTTTCACAAAAGAATTAACAAGATGTTTTTTTTAAGATCAAAAAGTACCCGATTTTGCTCGAAACTTGCGTATGACCTAAAACACAATCAAAGATGGAAATTTTAACCTTTTTTTCTTCCATTCTTTTTGCAAAATCTTACTCTTAGACACGAATACAACCTTAAAAAAAGAAGCTTACAAGATTATACACATAAAGATTGGACCCCTTTTTTAGATTTTCATGTATAACTAAAAAAACACAAAAAATAACCTAAAAGCTATAAAGTATATTTTTTTTAAAGATTTTTTGCACAACTCTGTTCTAAAATATCAAACTTATCATAAAAAGCTTACTTTCTATAACAAATTCCACGCAAAGAATCGAACTTGAAAAAAAAATTAAATAAAAAAAAAACCACAATGAACTCGTTATTTTTAGAAGAAAGAAGAGAAATTTTGGAAAGATTAACACCTCTAGATCATCATGTGGCTCTTAAGACTACTTGTTAGGTCATAAAAATTATCATTTCACACATATTATCATCATATAAGTGAGGTTTTAGAAAAAGAAAGAAACTTAGAGAGAAAACTGAAGTAGGTGATTCTAAAGAGAAGAGAATAGAAGATTAGATTAAGAAGGAACGGAGAAGCACACATACACACACTTGTTAGTCTACTGCACTATCATACGCTATTACAAGGTTCGTTAAACTATTAATGACCAACACTTTATAAGCTAACAGACAGACATAACTTATAAGAGATTACAAAAAAATAATCTCCTATAATCTCTTAAAATCAAATTCTACTTCATGTAGCTTATAAAGATAATCTATTTTTATCATTTCATTCTCCATCTCCATCTTCAATTCCGACAACATCTTCAATTCCGACAACGATTATTTTGCCAAGCATACATAGCAATAAAGTGAAAAAGTCAATATGTGAAATGTTGAAAAATTTATATTAGATAAGAAAAAGCTTAAAACATCACAATAAAAGAAATGTTGAAACTAAAAAAGGAAATGTTGAAATATATGTTTTAAAATGAAACTATTAATATACATCGAAAACCATGTTGACCCAATACGCTTCAAACCCGGCGGGTTGACTTGGTTTAATTTGACTCATTTTTTTGACCCAACCCATCTGGTTGACCATGTTTAAATTGACCCATTTTTTGACCAGAACAGTTCAACCGGTTGAAGACCCGGGTCGACCCGGATTTTAAAACATTATGTTTAATACGCAAATTCTCAAACTTTTATTGTTTCTCGTTTATAACCCATAAACTATTTTTTATCACTAAAACTATTTGTCACTATAAAATTTCGTTGCTATACACGGGTACTTGTCTAGTCTATACATTATATATAAGGCGGATGACTTTTCTTAAATCTTGAAACTTAAAAAACTTAAAAATGGTAACAAAATCAACCACTAAATTAATAATTCAAATATTGTTTAATCTTCAAATTCTCAAACTTTTATCATTTTTCGTTCATAATTTATTAAAAAAAATCTCATAATAACTACAAATTAAACATGTAAGTGTTGCATTAAAGGAACAACAAAATCAATAATTTACATGTATAATTAATTGTCATTATACACCGTCACTTTATAAGAATATTCGTCTAGTTTATTTAACGAGCGAAGAGTACTCCACCAGGAATTTTAAAATAACACACGGTAAACATATGTTGAATTTCTTCAAAAAGGTGAAGAACGGTGGGAATCACCTTTGTTTCATGCATCTTAAGGATGCCAGCCGAACCCTTCCCAAAAGACCCGGCCCCAGACAATGAGCACATGTTACAATAACTGTACTTATCATGAGGTGAGCTTTGAACCCTGACCCATATCTACAAGCTACCTACGTAACTAAAAAAAGAGTTATAATGTATGATAGCATCTGAAAGAAATAGCCATTTTCTCCGATTGGCCCTTCATTTACCGGTCAATCTTTTGAATTTAAAACTCTCTCAACGATAAACATATGTTGAATTTAAAACTCTCTCAACTAGTACATAAAAATCTTCTTGTAGATACTGAATCCGATATTTTATTAAAATAAATATGTTAATATTAAAACGACAAAAAAGGGAAAGACGTAGTGTCCAAATAAGACGATACAACCCCTCCCATCAATGGACCCGCAACATATTTTGGATGGAAAATGTTTTAATATACGAGTAGTACATAAATACATATAGTGGTGAAGAACAAATTACTATAACTAATCATTACATCCTCCTTCTATTCGGAGCTTTACATAATGTCTTTCCCTTTTGCCTTCTACTCACCTGTAGCATCGATTACACAAGATGAAGAAAAAGCACGAAAAGAAAAAATGGCAATCATCATTGAGCGATACAAGGACAAAGTTTTGGCTCTTCCCAGAAACGAAATCGATACAAACCTTTATTTATGCAAATACCAAGGTTTTTGGTATCACCATGGCTTTTGGGTGAACTCAAATGCTAACTTTTCTGTTGAAGCAATTATGGCATCGCAAGACGAATTTCAAGCTTTACCTACAGATGTTTTTTTGGCAAGTCAGGTAAAATCTGGCACAACATGGCTTAAGTCCCTTGGCTTCACCATTTTAAACCGAGCCAAGTTCAAGATTGATAAAGATTCTTGTGCAACCCACCCATTGATCACTACTAGCCCTCATGATTGTGTCCCGTTTCTTGAGTCTGAGTCTTTCTTGAACAATCCTTCTTACGCCAATGGCCTCATGTCAACCCATATTCCATACACTTCATTACCACAATCCATTATTAGTTCTGATTGTCGGATTGTTTATATACACAGAAACCCTAAAGATATGCTAATTTCTTTATGGCATTTCATGAACACGTTAAGAGAGGATGGTTCGAGTCCAATAAAATTGAATGACACATTTGAGCTTTTTCGCAAAGGTTTAACCACAAATGGGCCCTTTTGGGATCACGCGATAGGGTACTATAAGGCAAGTCTAGAACGACCAAATAAAGTATTGTTTTTAACGTATGAGAAACTCAAGGAAGATACATATAATGAGGTTAAAAGATTGGCGAGTTTCATAGGTTCTTCTTTTACAAAAGAGGAGGAAGATGATGGATCCGTGCAAGAGATAATAGAACTATGTAGTTTTAAGAAATTAAGTGAGGCACATAAGGGAAATAAGGATGGAAGCCAAGCCTCCAACGGTATCTGGTTTCGAAAAGGCACAGTTGGTGATTCAGTTAATTATCTTACAACTGAAATGATTAAAACTCTTGATGAGATCTCAAAAGAAAAGTTTGATGGTTTAAATATCTCATTTTAAGTATGAACACACTACTTAAATTGTTTTTTATTTACCCCGTCACCTAGATCGCTCAGGTAGGATTGAGTATCGTTGTCACTGTGTAATTGTTTTTTATTTATGCTATTTCAAGTGTGCTTATTGTAATAAAATGTAATGAACGGTTGCCAAATTGTACTCCAACAATCAGTCGTAATTGTCTTGATCTACGTTCCTTGTAGATCTCTGTAGTATATTAAACCTATAATTAACTAGTAATAAAAAATAGTAAAAAGAAATATAATATAGGGATAATTCTAAAAATGATCAAGTTTCTCAATCGATGAGGATTTTTGAATTTGGATTTGAAAATTCTTATTTTGACCAGTTGCCCCGGTTGCCCAAAATGTGTCGCCCTCCATGGGACGCTAAGTATCTCAAGTTGTCAAAAATTTGGCGGCGTTGCCCAAAAAATCGCCACTTGGCGTCCCCCCGTTAAGTGTTGTGTTGGGCAACTTGTTAAAATAAGAATTTTCAAATCTAAGGTTAAAAATCTTATCGATTGGGCAACTTGGTCATTTTTGAAATTATCCCTATAATATATGACTGGTGTCCGCCTGCTTACTCGGCCATCTCATACTGACACAAACTAATCTTTTCATATATTAAATCTTTTCAATGAATTATGTAACTGAAATCTAGTAATTTTCTTCTTAGGAAACTCGATCACTGATCGTTAATCACAAGTACCATAAATTAATCATATGATAGCATGAGTTGAGATTAATATAAAATCAAAATTATCTAGAGATTTAATGAGCCAATCCTAACCACTCAATTTTTCATTAAAATAATAATAATAATAATAAACCACTTTTCACCTCTTTTTTTAAAATAAAATATCTTGCAAACAGTAAATCGTTAAGTAAAAAAATACACCATCGCGACTAGTATTTTTTTTTATCTTTCAGTAGACGGGTACTTCGATATACTTTCGACGAACTTTTTTTTAATTTTTTTTTCCATTTACGTCTGGAAAAATCACATGTGATTTGTATCACAAACCACATGTGTGATTTTTACAGATATAACGGGAAAAAAAATTGAAAAACAAAAAGTTCGTCAAAAGTATATAGAAGTGCACCTCTATAGAAAGATGATTTAACTCTCATCGCCGTGGTATAATTTATTTTGCGTAACGATTAATGGTTTGCGAGATATTTCATTTTTTTTAAAGTTGAAACTCTTTTTTAATCAAAAAATGAATGAATAAGATTGATTTATTAGATCTTTAGAAAATATTGGATCAACTTTTCTCATGATAGCATAAGATTAAAATAGCGTTTTGCCATAGAAAACATACCAAGAGAGTTTATTTGAAAATCATTTTCTGAACGACCTTTATTTGCCACTAAAATGATGAAATGAGTACGTATTTAGCATCAAACTTTTCTAAGTACGTATTTTAGTTACTTTGTGACTTAATGTGAAAAGCATTTCATTAGTTTTTAAAAAATATTCCGTTAAGTGATTACCTCCTCCATACCGAAATTTGTATTTGAATATTTCACCTATTTTTTTCCCATCTTACTACTAAGAAGCCCGGGTACAATGGCTGTTGGCTTGAGCCATAGCCTTCAGCACCAGCTTTTGGCGCGACAACCTACACCGGGGCTGGGCTGGTAGGGCCTGGCGCCGAGGCCACCAGCTCACGCCGAGCAATATATTTTTTGTTTGTTTGTTTTGGTGGGTTTCTTTGTTTTTTGTTTTTGTTTGTGATGTGTTTGATGTTTGTGTTTGTGTTTGTGTTTGTGTGATACTGCTGGTCTGCTTTTTTCTTTTTTTCTTTTCTTTTTCTTTTTTTTTTTGCAGGTGGGGAATGAAGAAGACGATCCTTGGCTGATGTGTTGATAAGTATTAAGTATTTATTTTTAGGTAAAATGATCCCTGCAGTTTTGCAGCAGATAACTTATGTGCTGTTATGTTGAAATAACTCCAAATAGGGTATCATATGTAAAACTAAAAGAGTAAAAGGGTGGTAAATGTGAATTTTATGATTCAATTTGTTCTTTACAGTAGAAAAGTTGTGTGCAGTTCACAGCAGGGATGATTTGTTTTATTCTACTTTTGTGTTTATAACCTTGTAGTATAATAGTTTACACTATTAGTCCCTTATACTTTGTTCTTTTGTAAAGTTAATCTTTTGTAGGTTTATACGTTTATGTCTTATTTTTCTTTTATGTTTATTTTTTTATTTAATGTACTATTTTTTTTTTTTTTTGTTTTTTATTAATGAAAGTTATTTTTAGTTAAATATATTATTTTATTAAATAAATAAAAATAATTTGATGTTTTTCTTGTATAAGTAAAAACTGGCTGATCGTCATTATTGTGGCAACCAAAAGAATTTCCGTTCGTCCATTCTGACTCTGAGATATACACGTACGTATCAGACTCAAGTTTAACCATTATACTAAAAAAGAGATGCAATTAACTTTTAAATGAATATGATCCATTTTCAAATCTCAATCATCCATATGATTAGTCAAATCTTTAGTTTCAAGTTTTAACAAAGTTAACCTGTTAACGATAAAGCATAATTCAAATCAACTCACTTGTTTGTAATGAATAGAAATGTCTACCTACATATTACAGACAGTTAACCTAATATCAAGCATAAGCAACACTGTTTACAACAGTTATACAGCACCAAAAAGCAAAGTTTTACTTAAATTTACGAAATATATCAAATGTAACCATTTAAGTAAAAATAGTCTTAAGTAATAAACCATGTTTGACTCAAAAAGTCAGCATGATCCAAACACTCTTTGAAAGTCCAGTTATACTAATATTTGCATATATAATCTATGATTAGCCAAACCAAGACTCAAACTTAATCTTCTACTATTTAATCTTCTACTATCCATCCATTAAAATTTTCATCCAACTTGTATTCCACATGCTCTCCTCTATCTTTTGGGGTTTTCAACTTGATCCTAAACAAAGTAATCAATCATAAATAGTTAAATACCAGTGACATATTTTCCTTCACTTCACAAGCAAATCATACTTTTAGACTTATTAAACTTACCCGTCACATATGAAGAGTCATAGGTTGCATCTCAAGATCAGGGCAAACTGCGTTACTCTTACCCGCCAAGTTTCCCCACATAGCCCATATCATGTATAGAACCCCCAATACGGCAATGAGGCCTTCAAGGAATTGAATAACTATGTTTTTTTCGGGGAAATGCACGCTGAAATTATTAGTGTTGTGATGCACTTGCGCATGATATTGACTCCTTTTTTGAGGATATGCTACCCCCACCGTTGGAAGAGTGGGGGCAGTATCGGGTGCAGGGGCGGAGCCAGGATTTGTAGTTAAGGGGGCTGAAGTTTATTATATAAACCGGAAAAATAAAAGTTTAAAAATGGTTTCCAACTTTAGTTTAGACAAATAAACTATCATAAAAACTTACGAATGCATTACTAAACCTAATTTTTTCTAACATCTTTAGTGGATAAAAAGTATAGTAAACTCAAAATAAGGTCATTTTTTTAATCTATTTTGATGTTTTTTAGTATATAACTAGGAGAGAGCAACAAAGCCGAAACTTTCTAAGATTTCTTGATTTAGGTTTCGGGTGTTCAAAAAATATACGTATTCGGATATCCGAAAACTTGATCATAATTTACTAAAAAGTTTTTATGAAATGACAGTTTTGGAAGTCATATAAAAGTTTTCCAAAAATTATAGATATCTGGATATTCAGATACATAAAAGTGTAATCTGAAATTTTGAATATCCGAATTACAAAAAACTTAGATACAAAATATAATGTCTAACAAAAAACCATCATCGAAAATTTTGGATATCCAAAATTTGTGATATAACTAGTTGTTGACAAGTCCATTAAATTTTTTAGATTAACAACAAAAAAATATTGTCAAAAATGTCTCATTTCATATTTTCGGTTCATTGGCCACTTAGATAGGATATATTTCATGTCGGTTGTTTTCTTTTTCTTTCATGATAGAAAAGTCGCTAGTTGAGAGATGCTAGTGGTATATTAAACATTAAATTATGGGCTAAACAATGGTATATTAATACAATTATTGGGCTTATTGGAGGGGGCCTAGCACCCGCTAGCCACCCCCCTCCCTACGCCCCTGATAGGGTGTGAGTGAAGTTGGCTCAGAAGCCGGTGACAGTGAGGGGGCTTGAGTGGTGAGGAAGAAGAAAAGGAAGCGGATAGACATTTGTGTGTGAGAGAGAGAGAGAGGAGGCATGGAGGCCTCAATTTTTATAAGCAAGAGATTCCGTACATGGTCAGTGAGGTGTGAGGTAGGAATAAATGTACGATAATACTAGTAGCATAGAAATATATGAAACCATATGACACAAGGTGAAAAAAAAAAGAAAAAAAAAAATATAGCTATGTAAATTACAAGCTATTTAAAGCCTAAAGCAAGTAACGAACAAGACAAAACCAACAACAAAAAAGAGCAAAAAACAGAACACACTCTTCGGACAAAACAATGGTTTCATTCCGTTTCCCATTCTCCATCCCCCCACTCCCCACCGGCATCATTTCTCCGGCGACCATCGCCTGCTCCGTCGCACTCACCGCGGGAATCTCCGCCGGGATATCAATCTCACAAAACTCAACATCAGTTCAAAACACATTGAACTCCTTTGTGTATAAAAAGCCTTGTTTTGGGTCGTTGTCATTAAGTGAAGGTGTTGGTGACGTGGCAGTGAAGGAAGAGAAAAGTGGGGTTGTGTTTCCGGGAGTGGTGGATGGGAGTAAAGGGTTGTTGGGGGTTGGGTTGAGGAGGAAGGTTTTGTTTGGGTTGAAGAACATTGATGTTTATGCTTTTGGTAATCTTAATTTTGATCATATTTAGCAATGTGTTTGATTTAATTTATTGTTTAAGCTTATTTGTGTAAAATCAAATAAGCCCATAAATAAGCTTAAACAAACAATACTTGTTTTTGTTTAAATATAATTCCAATCTCAAGTTTAGTCATAATTTCCGTCTCCAAATTATTTATGTAAAGAGAACTGATTGGAGGCCTAAAAATTATGACTATAGTTTTATGTGTAAAATTCATGTCAGGGTTTTATTAGTTTGTGGTTTCGCATTAAGTTAGGCGTAGATTATCATTTATCTTATGTAAAATAGATTGAATTGCACAAAATAGCTGATGTGACAGTGCTATTAGTATAAAATAGCTATAATTGCGTAAAATGCTGAAGAAGTGTAACATAAATTCCAAATGTATCCTAATTTTAACTAGACAGGGCTATGCAATTGATTTATAAAAAAAAAAATATTTTCTTCAAACCTGAACAATTTTTTGAAAAAATGTTTGGAACCTGGAATTTGTCAAATTTGAACTTGTACTTTTTTATTTAAAGTTTTTAAGTGTTCACTCTTATTTCTAGGCAAAAGTAAAATTTCGTGGTAACTTTTGATGAGCGAGAAAAGTAGTGGATACACCTTAGTGGCATATTTGGTACGTTATGTTACCTTGTGTGACAATGTGCTCAGGAATAGCTATTGTGGCATCGCATTTGTGTAAAACTGAACACAATGCTAGTAATAGGCCAATAGGGTAATACTAGTTGCAAGTTGAAAATTGAGTGGTGATATTTGTGGTTTTTACGCCCAAATGCTTTTGTAAACGGATGGTTTTACGTGAGGGGTGTTTGGGATTGCTATTAAAAATGCTAATGCCTTCAGAAATAATGATCAATTAAGCATTTTGCAATGAGCATTTGCTCACTCTACATAAGCAATGCCAAACACCCTTGAAGCTGCTTATCAACTGTATAACAAAAATAGTTTTATTATACCCCTTAGTGAATGGCTGAATGCTAATAATGAAGATTAGTTATGCGAGTTGTGTTGATTATTGTAAGGAATGAAAAATGTTGTTGGGGGTCTTTGATAGCATGCTGTGAAAGTGATTATAAGTAGTTTTAATAATAAGAACTATAGTTGATTAAAGCCATCGATGAGTATGTCTCAATAATTGGCTTTCTTAGAACATAGTTTTTAAAATCTGATTATTTTGCTTTTTTAGTAATCGTAAAATCAGAATCATTTTCACTTCTAAATGGAAATTTAAGTTGCAATAACCTGTATAGATGCATGTCTTAAAGCCAGAGCCTTCTTATAAAGCACAAATTTGCAGCATTTAAGAAATGTTTGAAGTTTAATATAACTGAAATTAACATTCTGTAGGTGTGTACGCCGATGACAGTGATATTAAGAACTTTTTAAATGAGAAATATGCGACTCTGTCAACAACTGAACTTAAGAATGCTAACATCACTCAAGATTTGATGGAAAGTGATGTAAGTGTTACTGTTAGACTACAAATAGTTTATGGAAAACTTAGCATTCGTTCCGTTCGCAATGCATTTGAAGATTCTGTTGGAACAAGATTAAAGAAATTTGGAGGATCTGATAACAAGGAGTTACTTCAAAAGTAAGCGGTTATTTTATCTACTTTTAATCAAGTTCATGTATATTAGTAAGCTATAACGATTCATTCATAGATGTGCAACAACAGGTGGGTCGGGCAGATTGATCTAAACAGACCAGATCGGGTGTGCCGACCTGCCATTTTTCAAATTTTGTATATGACTAATGTCTTAAATTTGATTCCAGAACTATATTAGTTTGTTTTTAGTAATACGATTTCAGATATTGTAAACACCTGAATACAAGTTTAGCAACTTTGACTGGTTTTACCCATTTCATATTAGTTAATTGCTCTTTATAAACACCTTTGAACCCCTGTCATTCAAATGCAACGCAAACTGACTTGTATCAAAATTTAACTTCTTTTTACCAGTTATCTAACCCTCACTTCACACCCCTTAAATGAAATTGTTTAATTTGTAAGATAAGTCGATTGCTTTTGGTTAGGTGAAATGGTGTGAGATATGTATTCTAAAAGCTCTTTCTGTATATATGATAGGTTCACTTCTCAGTTTAGTGACGAATACAAGATTCCTCGTGGTTCAATCATAAACCTCTCGAAGGAAAAGGGCTACGTGCTCCGAACCACTAGTAAGTGTACATATACTGATCTTGTTAATAATCTGATAACTTTTTTCTGTTGATTCTTTTAGTCAAATACATGTTCTTGTTTACGTAATCAGTATGTAAAAAAATCATATTGGGTGATTTGTTATGTTCATACATAAGAACTCGAGGAAGTTTATTATATGGAGAAACTGTTCATAGGTGATCGACTTATTAAATTGTCGGATTTGTCTATACTTTGCAAATTATCTTTCATTCAAGAATGTTTTGTAAATGCTAAAGTCCCTAGTGTACTTGGCACGTTTTGTTTAAAAGCATTCTATACTCACTCAGCAGAGTATTTTGTTTTTGGCATTATTACAAGAACAATTGCTTTTTTAAAACATAGCTGATTATCCAAGGATAAAATAAATTACCTATTTACTCATTTCTTAACCAATTCAAAAGACTTGTATTCGTATTTTACAACTTTCTCATGTTTTTTAAAAGAATGACCATTTAGTCAACTTTATTTTGAATACCTTAATATTCTGAATTGTTTGAAGTTTGAACACTCAGACATCTAATTATTATAACTTCAAAGACCATCTCTCTCGCCTCCTTGTTTTCAAGACTTACGTTATCTAATTTTGATTATTTAGAGTTACTATCATTTGCAAGATGGACTACCAAACCCACCCCCCACCCCCCCCACCCCCCCCCCCCCCCCCCCCCCCCTTTATAGGCGTTAGTTACAACTTACAACAGTCTCAGTTTACAGAAGATGTATCTTTTTGTCTGTGGTTTTCACTATTATGAAACTATGTACCAATACTGTTCTTGGTTCACACTTTGTAGTTGATGGCAAGGAGGTAGGAAGTGTTCAAAGCCAACTCTTATGTCGATCAATCTTGGATCTATATATTGGTGACGAGCCCTTTGATTCAAAAGCAAAAGAAGACATTGACAATAAGCTGGTTTCCGCCATCACAAAGTAAAACTTTATATGGTCATTGGAAGACTATTTAGTCAAATAAAGGTTTTGTATCAAAAGCTATGTTTCATACCGGTGAAGACCAAAATCATGACTTGAGTAGATGAGTGAGTGAATGTTGTATTTGCAAATATGTATGTTGATGTATGAATAAAAAAGTCAATAAATTATCGTTAACTATACACACCGTTTACCAAATACTCTGTCTGGTTCAACAGTTTGTTTACTATTAACAACAAAAAGCCGGTAAAAGGAAAAGACTTGGTAAAAGTGAGAAGGGCATGTTACACAAGAAGTGCACTTTCAACCAAATGCACAAGTACAAATGACTCATGCAGATAACATGATTAAGTGGTATAGTTGGGCATCTCATAAACATTTTGCCTCTCATAACTTGCACCATATTTTATTATCAATTCACTAAATCCCGAATCTGCACAACAATGTTGAAGGTGAGTATGATGATTCGTTTGATGTTGTTGATTATGATGGAAGGTGCCTTGATGAAGGCGGTGATGGGTGAAGTTTATACTGTTGGTGACTCTAATGGTTGGTTGATTCTTGTTAATTCGAGTTACTACACTTGGACATCTGGAAAGAAGTTTCGTGTTGGTGATACTCTACGTAAGTACCCTTTTTGTTTTGTCAACAATAATAAGAGACATTTTGAATGTTTATGAAGATCTTTAAAAGCATTCAAATTTGAGGCTTAGAATTTAAATATATCTATAAAAAATTATAAAACATAATAAAAATTATTAAAATAAATAAAATAAAATAAAAAAGAAAGAAACTGACCATTTGTTAATCTCGTAGCTTTGTATGCAACATAATCAAGGATAGCCGATTTTCTTAGCATATGTTGAACTCGGAATATAATATAATGTAAAAATGTTGATACAATTTTTGTAATGGCAATGCATCACAGTAAAAACTATTCATTGGTGTTGCAGTGTTCCATTACAGGCCTACGAACCACAACGTAGTACGAGTGAACAAGGAAAATTTTAAGTCATGCAACATAACCGCGCCATTGAAGACCTATGAAAGTGGAAACGATTCTTTCACCATCAGAGGAACCGGTCATTACTTTTTCACTTGCAGCTTTCCTGGTCACTGTGACGCGGGGCAAAAGATTGATATTAGAGTCCTTAAGACTTATTCTCAGACCACAAACCCACCTACAAATGTCAACTCATCGACCTCACAAGCAGCTCATGTGGCACCAAATACGACTGCAATGGCACCATGGTCGGTTGCAACAATAACCGGCCCTAATTGTCTGCTTATGATCATTGTTGTTGTGTCTATAGTTTGGGTTTCAATGTGGAGCGCTTAATTATATTTTACGTTTTCTTTTAGCTATAGTACGTGTCTTTAGCTAGTATTATTTCATGTTTGTCTTTTAAACTAGTTCGATATAAGTCGCTCCTTGTTAACATGAGTACATGGGTAGCCATTTTTTGTGCTGTCTGTGATGATTAAACGGATTCTCTATATTATAATTGTGGTTCTATAAATAAATGTGTGCCTTCCGAAAGAAGTTATAGTAGAATGAGTGAACTTATATAGTTGTTTCAAGCGTTTTAATCAAAGTTTTTATAAAGGCAAACTAACGCACACATACTTAATTTCACATTCCTAACACGCCCACATAAATCATGTAGTTGTCCCTAACAAGACTTGAATCCACTAACTGCTAGTTGAAAACATTAATCTCGCACGATACTAATAGGCCAAGACTCCAAGAGCCAATATTAATCTCGCGCAATACTGATAGGCCAAAAGCCTTGTTTCCGTTCATCGCATCTCATTGACTCATACTAGTAAATTTCCGCATTATTGACAAAAGACAAGATACGATATTATCTCACTACACCAATTTCTGGTTCTCGCGAAAACTGATCTATAGCGATGACCTATGTTTATATTCCTGGCCCCGTCTTTGACCAAAACTTTCTGGCAATATAATATATTTAAAACTACATTAGTTTCGACTGGGTGGTTTCACGTCTTGGGTGTTACTTTTCTATAGTGGTTTGTCTTGGGTTATTTCTTTTTCTTGTTGTTTGTCTAGCTTCTTGCTAGCCATTTTGTGTTTTAATAAAATTTTGCTGTTCGAAAAAAAAACATTAGTTTCGAAATAATTTGGAAATGACAATTAGTAACAACCAAAAAGATAAACAAACGAAATTTTATTTCTATATATAATTGACCTTGCCTATTTATATTTTAGGAGCAAAAACTGAATTGCGTGTCACTAATGATTTAATTATTGTAATAGATATGCATGTACTTAGTTGTTATACACGGATCATTATGTCGATTTAAATGTATAAAAGGACAGTATAATAGCCTAAATTATGATTCAAACATCATACATGTTTTTTTTATTTTTATTTTTTTTTAGTTACAAAACAAACATTAAGAATGGCATATAAAAGATTTACTAGATAGAAAAAAAAAATGTTTTCAATTAACTAAATTGAAAAAAAATGTTTTGTTTTGGTTATCTACATTAGTTTCTTGTAAAAAAGGATGAAGTCAAAAGTGATTATATTCACCATAAAGAAAAAGATTTGGAACGTTACGTACATTGATACTAGTAATACATTGTATCTTTAGTTGGAAATACAAATTACTCCGTAGTAAAAAGACCATAAACCAATCAACTAATTAGAGAATTTATCTTGAAACCAAGCATAACAAGGCAACTAATAAATGAAATATAATTCAGTGTATCAAATAAATAAATACATTATTCTTTCCATAAAAATTTGTTCAATTCATATATAAATACACCAATTTTCTTCATGACCTACACCAAAATTTTGTACCAAAAAATTCATTGTTTTGGTTGAAAAACATACATTGTGGTAAGTTCATAATATTGGAAGCTATGAAGATGACGTTTGCGGTTTTTATCGCGGTGATCACGATGGCATTTACGATCACAATGGCGGCAGAGGGAGGAGAAGTTTATATAGTTGGTGATGGTAATGGTTGGACAAACCTTGGTCATATTGATTATAAGACTTGGGCAGCTACCAAGCACTTTCAAGTTGGTGACTCCATTGGTAAATATCTACACTATAACATAACATTTGCCACTTGTATATTATTCATATACCGTAGTAGTTAATAACTCAATGCTAAATTTTCATGAACTTGGCTGTTATGTGTTTGGTGTATTGTGAGTGAACTAAACAAAATCATGCATCTAAATATACACTTTTATTGTAAAACAAGCTCTCATATGCAGGGACGGACAGAAGGGGTGTCCGGGTTGCATATGAACCCCTGGTCGTTATTTTTGGTTTACGATTTTCAGTACTTTTCATAAAATGAACCTTATGACTTTTGATTCTGGATCAGCCACTTCCCATATGTATTTAGGCTGTAAGTTTTTACATAGATCTATTGTTTAAAGTGTATGTAGGTTGTCAACTTATAATCAACTTTTGTTACGTTTTTTTTTCTGGTTGATATTGCAGTTTTCAAATCTTAAGTTTATAATTTATGCGATTATGCTATACTGATGCTAAGTATGACTTTGAGGTCTTTGGCTAAGGTTTTGGGAAAATGCTTATTCTTTTTTGAACACACTTTCAAATAAGTTTAATGTGTTCTGACTTCTGATAACGCAATAAGCCCAAAATCATCTAAAATAACGTAGCCAAACACGCTTAGTTGCTACATTGCTTTCGTTCGGTATATTATATTGTTAGCTTTTTTTTCCATTGCAAAGCCCTGCTTAAATCATCTCTTATGATCTCTTAAAAATGTATAACTTTTATGATTTTATTGTTCTTGTTTTGTAGTTTTTCGGTATGCTAAGAAATTCCATAACGTGGTTCGAGTCTCATACAAAAATTACAAAACTTGCAATGCTACCAATTCCTACACCACCTACAACACCGGAAATGACATTTTTACGATAAGATACCCAGGCCATTATTTCTTCATTTGCAGCACTCCTGATCATTGTGAATCGGGTCAAAAGGTCGATATCCGTGTACTTCCCACCCCCACCCCTCCCGTTGACACCCCTGCCCCAATGGAACCACTTCCCTTCCCCTATCCGCAACCATATATCCCATCACCAGCACCAGTTAAATCTCCATCCACCCCTTCTCCAGTGACCCCAGCCCCGGCCCCCAGTCATGTCACGCCATCTCCTGCCCCTACTAAGGTGACCCCAGTGCCGACCCCCAGTCCAGTCACGGCATCTCCTGGCCCCACTAAGGTGACCCCAGCACCAACCCCCGGTCCGGTCACACCATCTCCTGCCCCCACTAAGGTGACCCCAATGCCGGCCCCCAGTCCGGTGACCCCTTCTCCGGCCCCCAGTCCAGCACCAACTCCGGTAAGTCCAGCTCCGGCTGGGCCAGCAAAGGCGCCGTCTACACCTGAAGATACTCCAGATGCTGATGCGGCCCCTGAAGTAGCACCTGAAGCAGCCAAGAGTCCTGCAAAACAACTAGAGACTACATTTTGGGCAACATTGATGATTGTTTTATTTTATGTTATGTGATTTGATATAGTTTTTAGTATTGTGTTCGTGTTCATGTTTAAACTCCTTGTTTTGTTAGATTTGAATTAACTGATTGTTTTTATTTCTTCATATTTATCGCTTGAACGAACATGAAGTTGTTTTGTGTGAACCTTGTAATCAATTCTGTCTTTGTATTTGCTTTAATTTTGATATCGTTAAACAACTTTTCATGCATTCATGCATATTAATCACAAATTAACTATATCTTGGATATAAGTTTAGTCATCTGTCAAATTGTAATTTAATGAATCATTGTGTAACATACAAATAAAATTTCTGTATGTATTAAGACTTGGGGTGTGTTTGGCAAAAATAGCACTAGCTGTATTTTTTAATAAAATGTTTGGTAACGTAACTGTTGTTCTAGTTATAATGTGTAAAACAACTTCTAAATTCTCAACGCTCATAAATGGTACGCTCATCGCTCACTGCTTTTCCTAAAAGCTTTGCACCAAACACACCCTTGAGTATATACTATCGTCACACCTTATAATTACCTCAAAAAACTTTGAGATCTGTAAAACGCTAGCTGTGCAACTTATCCTAAGGTCTCTTCGCCAAGAGCTCCCCGGCGACGACAGAGGAAGCAACCCGCCTGCTGTGGCGGGGCGGCTTTTTTCTTTCACAATAAGACCTGGACGATTATCCCTACCCTCGGTAGCTTACGAGTTTACGTCCATCCCTGGTCGGGTACAGTTTCCTTTTTCTTTTTTCCTCTAATCCATCAAAAAGATCAACTGAAAACGGGACACCAAAGAAATGTACATTCAAATCTCTTTTAAAGTCTTTTTTATGGTAATGGACTGAAGTAGCCCATTGGGTTTATAGCTCAAATAAATCCTATAAACTGATGACTGATGACATACTATTTTCATCCGCAATTAACTGTCCACTACAAAAAATATATATAGTTAATTTTGATCAAGTTTACCATGTTACCTGGAGATAGTAAGTCATAACTCACCAGAACATTTCACCAAATAATGTCAATTGGAAAAGGTTTATAGCGATACGAGTCCACCAGTTAGTGAATACTTAGCCGATAATAAGAAAAAAAGAACATATATTGAATAAGTGAAAATTTGAGGAGAACTAGTATAACATTCCACCTATGATGACTAATGTTATTGCTTTGCAAATAGACTTACGGCTTTGTTTTTGGGGAGGTCACGCAACTGGTCCCAAAACGTGTTGTGTCGTAAGGCACAAATTTAGATACGAACCAACAATCACTCTAGTCTACGCCCAATAATGATACGCCTGGAAAGTTACACATAGAATAACGCAACAATATTTTATAAAACACAACAAAATGTAAAAGCTAATCCTTGGAATGTTAAAAAGAATTTATACACACAATAAAAAACCACGTCAATAAAAACATCACAAAAGACACTTCTATCCGGCTCATTATTTAATACTCCACTAATCAAAGTATGAAATGAATGTTTTACGTGTTATTGAGATAATCAAGTTATCTACATTTGGTAATGCAAAAGCTCGACACACGAGTTGAAATTGTACCAATTGGTTTGGACATATTGTTTCAAGCAAACGTATGGAGTACGTTGTTGGATATATTGTTTCTTCTTTTTGGTTCTTCCTTTTCATTTATTGTTCCTGTTTCTTACTTTGGATTTATCAATTTGGACTTCACTTTAGTCGAGTTAACATGAGTGGTGATCGAAACCAAGACAATGGGATATGACAATGTAAGGTACTTTAGGCTATGTTTGGCGCGGAACTTTTTTGGAGCTTTTTGGGGTAATGAGCGGTGAGAATGAGCTTTTTTATTTTTGATGTTTGTTTGGCATGAGAGCTGTGAGCTTTGCTATTTTTTAGGAAAGCTCATTTTCCCAATGCTTCTTTATGAAGCTGTGAGCTTTTTTGGCTACTGCTCACAGCTCACAGCTACTGCTCACTGCTACTGCTCAATGCTACTGCTCACAACTACTTTTGCCAAACATAGCCTTAATCGAGGGCCTATGGGTAGTTTTTGTTCCTTAGAACTTGGGAGAAACCATTATAAGTTTATTTAAAAGAGAAAACAAACGACGCCGTTTTGGCGTCCAAAATTTCCGCCTTTTACACTGGGCTTTTCCCGCCAAAATCGTTGGGCCATTTTTGGCCTAATTTTTCAGCCTACTTTGGACGGATCTGATTCAGTTATGGCATAATAATAGCCCCGTTCCAGTTCCAGAACATTCACAAACGGTGTTTCTCACCTTTCTTCGATCTACTGTATGAAACCCTAACGACGGTCGAACCCCGTATCTTGACGGGGTAGCCACGGCGAGTTTGTGGTTGCAGCCACGGCGGGGAGTTGTTGTCGTTTGATGCCTACGACTTCCTTCATGTGTTAATAATGTCGGTGCCTACCACATGTTTGATGAAACTCCTCAAAGAATCTGATTTATGGTACCATAACCAACCTCTTCTCCTTCTAACAAATCTTATTCTCAGTGGTGGTGATGTGGTGATGTGATGTCATATACGGAAGGTGTGGGGTCTTACGGAAGGACGCGGCTGATTAGGAGTTAAAGGTACGTTTTTTATCGTAGTTTTTTTTTCTTTTTCTTTAGACCATTTTCGGTGCCTGTAATTTTTCGATGTTGAAGTTGATTGGTTATGTTCAGAATTATGTAGGTATTAGCAAAATTAGGTTGTTTGGTGGTCGGTTGAATGAAGCTCACAATGTTTTTTTGGTGAAATGTTTTGGGACTAAAAAACAAGGAACAAGCAAGCCAAATGTTTGGCTGAAAGGTAATGAATTATTAGCTTTGCAAAATGTAATTGAGGTTGTTATTGCCCTAGATCCTAACGGCTGAACTTGGCATTCCAAATAATATATGTGGTTTATGGCATTTTGATGCGTCCAGGAAATAGTTTATGGCTTTTCAATATATATCTATGATATTTGCGGCCACAACTAAGGTTGAGGCTCATTTGTCATTTATGGGCTAATTGAATGCCCATGAACAATACCGTGTCGTTTAGCACATGTAACAATATATCTTGGCGGGGCAGTCACAACTTGGTTGTGGTTGCAGCCATGACAAGTAGGCAATGATGATAGTTAGCGGACTTTGATGATTGTTATAATCTGATTCAAATGAAATTGGTCCTTGAAAACTTGCAAGTAACCTGGCGAGGCAATGACCGGACAGCGTGGTATAAACGGTTACTATGCAACCGAGTCTGTTTGCAGCCATGGTGAAATTCAGAAGTTTCTATGACCTGGTCCGCTGTTACTAAACTGAGCCTAAGTGTTTATGTTTCAATGATCGACAAGAAACAATTTTCTACTTTCGTTGATGTCACAATTTGCATTTGCGGGTGATTTTGGGCTACCACTGATCCACTGCATAAAGCCGAGTAAATAATACCGCTCTACTGTTAAGCCATCATGCCTCACTTCCGAGGTAAATAGACGTGTAGTTTTCAATTAATGTGTTTATTGTGTTTATTGTGGGCCACGTAAATAGGCTAAAAACCTGTTTTTGTAACAGGTTTTAACGAAAAGCAACAAGAAAGCGGCTCCAGTTTCAGTTACATGAGATGCTACGGGCAGATATGGTGACTTTCAACATCTTCAGGTTTGATGCCGTTCGAAAATGGTATGTTTTTTTAACCTTTTTAAATTAGTAACGTTGTAATTTGTAATTTGTAAAATTCAGAGCGTTTAATATTGTTAATCTAATTGTGTGCGAGGTAAATACGAAGTCTGAAATAGCTAATATTGTTAAACATGATGCTAGATTTTGGTCCATCAAATATGGAAGTTAATGTTTTAACCTTATAAGCAACATATATTGCAGATGGAGTATTCACTCATGGCGAACCAGTTTTACCGGCCCCGAGTAGAAGGAAAGACAAAGGCTTTGCTCTTCGCGAATGCCATATGTGAGGTTTATAATCGTTTCATTTTCTAATGATATATATAGGTTCTGTAGATCTTATAATATATGTTTATTTCGTTGCAAATGGTATTTTGTTGTTTCCGTCGCTCTGTGCTTGCTGTTATTCTCTTTTGAGGCATACAAGGGTTGTGAATTGAGTTTTGTAGAGGGAGATTACCACTAACGATTTGTTGGATGCTGATATGAATAACAATGGTTTCCTCAGGTTTGTTTTACTCTTTTACGTTTTTATGTACGCGTTCTATATATTAGAAATTATGACTCTACCATGAACTAAGGCAATGCTAAACAAAATTGACTAAAAAAGGATGGCCATAAAACTGAAATGATATTATGCAGGTCAGGTCTTTGTCTGATTTTGGGTCATGGTATACGCTCGGGAAATTAAAAAAACGGGGAAAAAATATCTGTGAATGTCAGCGGGCGGGCCTGTTTTTTGGCGGAGGCGATTTGCCATAAATAGATAATCAGTTGCTTTTTAATATAATGTACATCTCCAATTTTTAAGGTGTATATTTTTGCTAAACCGACTTTAACAAATAAACTATGGTCTTTATCTTACCATGTATGCTAACTCTTATTCGTAAATGAATTTGTGAACATGGCAGCGATGAAAACTACTAGCAGGCATGGCCATAAATCTGTGAGATAAGGCATGGTGGTTTATGAATGGGCACAACTGTATATAGTTGTATGAAATTCATTTAAAAGAACAGGTATTGTTATTTAGTGGATTAGTACGAGATATTCTCTTAAATGATAAATTGCTAACTTCCCATGTAAATTCAGAAAACCAAATTGCTTAAAAAGTTGTTATTATGGTATTTTGCAGTACGAGATATTCTCTTAAAGTTTGTTATTATACAATTCGCTACCGCTGTATCTATTATGGTAGCACTATGTCGTACATGCATCTTAGTATACGTGTCTGTGTTATAGATAGGGGATGTGACTTATCAGCAACGAGCCAGGGTACATCTGCACAAGTAAACTGAAAAATACGACTTACACAAGGTTTGTTTGCCTTTTTCTTCCATTTTTTTTTGTATCCTTGGTCATTCAAAAGTGTTCCTTCTATTGTTACTTACTCACTCGGTGATTCAGTAACGTAACAACATTCACTTTATTTTTTCCAGATCGTACGCGATCTTCATCAACAACTGTCCACAACACACAAGGCCTAACGGATCCTACAACGTGGCCTACATAAGGTTTCCTATTCCATCGTATATTTTAGTGCACAATTTATATTGTCCTCATATTGTTAGCGGAAGAAAATGTCAGCGGATTATGTCGTGACCAAAGCATTAGCATCCAAAGGTATTAAGCCCAATTGCTCATGCTCAGAATATCTTTACACATAGATAAATATTATTATTAATCTATTTAATATTACAGGTCCAGCAACGTTAACGTTCATTAGAAAAGCTGATGATCCAGCAACCTCATTCCTAGCACCTCTTTCTGCCACTTAAAGCTAAGAGATGACGTACTTTCTTTGAGCAATCTTATGGTCGTCTAAAAGCATGGTTTCAATGGTCCAATACCACACAAATCAGGTAACTTTTAATCGTTGTCGTATTAAGTGTAACGTACGCCTTTTTGAATGTCAAATGATCACGACATGATGTGCACATACGAGCAGGCACGCGACACATTTTTGTCTTTTCTAAAGTGGTTGAAGCTGCAATATTATCATTATGATGCATACAAAAATCTGTAATTAAAGTTTCAAGGAATTTGCAAGATCCCTCTGCGCGTTATAGTTTTCTCAGTAATAAAGTAAACGCTCTTACTCCCGAACCAGTGTAACCAAGTGAGCAGAGCAGACTGTCAGAAACATGAGTGCGTCACCATTCAACAATAAGAGTTGCATTTTTGTTAGAAATTAGTGATTTTTATTTAACACCCTTTCTGATGGATAGATCCTGTAGGATGGATTGTGTTGGATGGATAATGTGTTACTTTATAGTACCTATCTAAGATAGATCATGGGTGGGTTTGGGGGCTAAAACCAAGGTGTTTAGATGCTGAAACGGGGGCTGACAAGGGTCATGGGTAGCTGTATTACTGAATTTCAGGAGAATTCCATGACCATTCATACAGTATACTCTTAACTTGCGACCGTGCCTTACCTGCATTTTTTGGGATTATGAGCTTATTTAAAATTAAAAAGCTCACAAACTCTTTTTTTTAAGCTTATAAGCTTACATGCTCGACTTGGTAAGCTGATAACCCACAAAAGTGCGCATATAGTATGAGCTTTTTCACTCTCGAATAAGCCCATAGGCCTGGAAACTAAGCTAATCCAAACACCCATTTAGTATAATATATCATCCAATTATGTAGAAATTAACATTTTTCAATCTCATAATTGAATTTTGTGTCGAGCTAATTTTTGACTTATTAATTTACAGATGTACAGGTATGTTTGATGGTTGTTAATAATATAGAATTTTGTAACTTGAATGCCTAGGAGCTATTGTACGGTGTACTAACTCATTGCAAACTGTTGTTATTACAGGTATTGACAAAGAAATAGCGGATATTTCGCAAGCCGTTGCTACCAGTGATGGACCAAATCATCCTAACCGACCAATGTACACAATCTTGTTTCTGTATATGTTATATAGTTTATGTACGTAACATGCAAGTCACCGTTTAAATTATACTGATCACAACGATTTGCTACTGTAGTGCATAATACTCAGACCCAGGAAAAGAATTGTTCGGGTCACATAAGAACAATCGCCCGAGGCATTCCGCACGTGTCAAGGTATGTTATGAATAACAAGACAGGATAGACCCAACTCTGCTTGACGGAACAGATCCATCGACATTGTTCTAAGTTTCATCAGGTCATTTCGTTAATACCTCTTTCATAAATGGGTTTATGTTGATTTGCGCGGTTTACTCTCTGATGGTAATGACTCAGTTCTTTGCTTGCAGCCAATAAGACCACTTTTCTTAGCTTATGAGGTTATCAATCTTATACTATGGCTTACTTAAGCTCAAATGGACAAGGTGAGACGAATCCGCTTATTAGCGTTTGATCAGAACCTCAATAGCAATAAGCCCACAAAATAAGCTATTCCAAATTTACGTAATTCAATTGGAATGTCGAATTTGATTTGATTTTCTTTTTATGTGCAGAGGAAGAAGACATTATTCCAATCTTCAAATATATATGGCAATAGGTATAAATGAAGGACCAGAAGGGAGTTGTAGCAGATCACACAGAAACATTTCCATCTATAATTATTGCGTTCAAGTTTAGATAGTTACTTTAGAACTGGAACGTAAACGTTATGTAAATGTTATTATTACATAGCTTTATGCTACAGCTCTTCTGCAATTCCTTTGCAATTCCAATCTTCAAATATATATGGCAATAGGAATGTTGCGAACCTGTTTTGCCCCATTTTGAAAGTTTGTCCCTTTAGACCTGTTAGGTGTCTTCAAGTTGTGTAGTAGAATTGCTTTTTTTCAACTCTTGCAAAAAAAAACTTTCTTGTTGTGCAACCTTGGACCAACCTTTTGCTATTGCTGTTAGAAAACTTCTTTGCCAATATGAGATTACCAAAACTCTATGGCAAAAATAAACAAGCCCGCCCGCAACGCGGCGGACCGGTGCCATTCTCGTGTCTTAAAAATAATAATAATAATAATAATAAAATAATAAAAAATAATAATAATAAAATCACACACACAAACATGCATACAAGTAAGTCACCTACACGACCCACTTTTCCTTTTCTTGCCTAGATGATCGAATGGTGTACCACAAGTCTCATAGGGTCGACCGAGTGAGACTAGTCGGTGAGAGTAGACTGACTGAGTATTTTGCCTCTATTACGTCCAGCCTGATAACAACTATTGCGTATATTGTTAGCCAGGCGCAGTGGCGGCGAAGAAGGTGTGCAAGTGGTGCGGTCGCACAAGGCTCACAATCTAAGGGGCCTCACTTTGTGTATTTATGTTATATATCTGAATGTCTTTTCTTTGTAAATCTTATTTGTTAAATATAACTCATCTTGCCACAATAAATAAAACATCATTAAGGGGGTCTTATTATAAGAAATTGTTATAATTTAACATTTTTTTATGCATACTTTTAAGTTTTTTTAGTTTTGATGGAGCATTTTTTTATTTTCTTCCGGAGCCTCCAAATTCATTTGTCGGCCCTGATCAGGCGCACAATTTTTTTAAACGAAACGCAAAATTAGTTTGGACACATTATTATATACACCGAAAAAGACATGTGAATCGATCAAAGTCATCAGTTACTAACCTCAAGAAAATGATAGTTACATCGGCTATGTTTGGCGACACGTAGCAGTAGCAGTAGCAACAAGCAGTAGCAGTAAGCAGTAAACAGTAAGTAGTAGCAGTAAGCAGTAGCAGTAAAAACGTGTTTGGTAACGTAGCTGTAACTGTAATTATAAAGTGTTAAATAAGTAAATATTTACCGCTTGTCGCTTGCTGCTTCTCCAGGAAGCATTTAAGATTGGAGCGATTAATCATGTTTCAGACGCTTGCTGAGGTGTTGTCAAACAAGCAAGATAATTCTTACCGCTTATCGCTTATCGCTCTTAAACGCTTTAAAAAAGTTGTTGCCAAACATAACACTTAAAAACAATTGAAGTGGATCTCGTAAATTATACATGTAGCATATGTGAAACGTGCCATGAAAGAATGTAGCTAGGTTAGGATGTTTCATTATTATTAAAGGTTACATCCTTTAAAAACAATTGAGGTGGATCTCATAAACTTTACGTGTAGCGTATGTGAAACGTGCCGTGAAATAATGTAGCTAGGTTAGGATGATTCATTATTACTATTAACGGTACGATTTAATAGCTAGTACTATTATAATAGTTGATTCCTACGACCAATAAAATGTCTTCAAACATGAAAAACATAACTTGCTTTGCACAATATCCTAGTTTTCCTTTGTCACTTTTCTTTATTTCGGCTTTTTATTTCATAACTAGCTAGGCTTCTAACGCACACTACCTCTATGGATTACGTGCTTTTTTAGAAAGAATATACACAATGTGTTTTAACCGAATGTACTTGTTTAAGAAAATAAAGAATCTATAAAGGTAATTCAGCTGTATATATTTGTTTTTATAAATAAATACATAATTAAGAAGTTATAGACTTATAGCTTCACAAGCTTTGATTTACTTAAACATGGTTTAAGTTTGGAATGTATCTCAAAAGCTTTACTTAAACATACCTTGATTTATGAGAATGACACAAACTTAAAAGTTTGTGATAGCTTTAATCACTACTCCATAATTAAGAAGAAAAATCATAATCATTTCATTCTAATAAGCATAATGTAAAGTATAACATTGTATTGTTTAAAATGATAACCGATTAAACGTATCATGGTTCAATGACATTGTTAGGCCAATGCTAATAGAAGTGTTGCCTCCCAACCAACCGACTCCCTCACCGCGCCCTCCCACTAGCACAACTCACCTTGACCGCGTCCCATCCCAACTCTTTCAAACTTTCAGTCGGTTACCCAACCGAAATCTTCAATTTGTTTTGAGTGATAAAGTTTTTTTTTTTTTTTTTTTTTTTTTTTTTTTTTTTTTTTTTTTTTTCATTCATTTATTTTGTGGTCGCCTTATAGCAAATTATGGTTGGGGTAAAAAAAATAATAATAATAAAAAAAAAAAAAAAAAAAAAAAAAAAAAAAAAAAACTGAGGAGATGCTGATATGTTTAGGTGACAGGTCGGTTGGCTTAAACCCGGGTTATGGGTTTAGGTCTATTACGGTTGCTCTATCTTACTCTATAAATAGTAGAGGTGGCAATTTGTGCTCAAAATCAAAAAAATTTGCTAAATGGACATATTTTTAAAAGATTTTGGTACATTTGGGCTCCCTCCTTTTTTTGAAATGGGCATATATTGCCCATTTAGAAGTTAAATAGGCATAACGGGCACATATTTTTCTCTCAATTGGAGAATATTAAATTGAAAAACTTATGGATATATTATATTTAGTTACTTAAATTTAAATGATGTGTTAAATTTGAGGAATTTTTTTTGTTATTTTAGGTCGTTTCTAAAACGATTCATATAACATGCACCCGTTTGGCCCACGCCCGTTTAGCCCGTAGCCCGTGCCCGCCCGGCCCGCCCGTTTTGCCACCTCTAATAAATAGTGGCTAAGTTATATATATAACTTACGAGTTTTCTATCATCTAACAGTTTTAGGAAGTCAAAAGAGTAAATTGCATTTTTGGTCCCTAAGGTTTGGCCAAATTGCAGTTTTGGTCCTTAAGGTTTCGAAAGTGCAACGGTAGTCCTCATTTTGAAGTTTTTGCTGCATGTTTGGTCCCTGATCGACATCAAATAACCAAATTACCCTCTACTTCTACTTTTTCTATTTTCATTTTAGTTTTCTAACATAAATGGCCCATGTTTTTTTTCAAAAAAAAATAATTCAAAAATTTTTTTTAAGAAAAAAAAATTTCTAAATTTTTTTTAAGAAAAAAATTTTCTAAATTTTTTTAAGAAAAAAAATTTCTAAAATTTTTTTAAGAAAAAAAATTTCTAAGTTTTTTTTCTAATATTTTTTTTTTAAATCCAAAAAACATTCTAAAAAAAAGTTTTTTTTTTGTCAAAAGACTTTTTTTACTAAAAAAATCAGAAAAAAAAATTTAGAAAAAAAAATTCTAATTTTTTTTTTCTAAAATAAAATTCTAAAAAAATGCGAAAAAGATTTCGAAAAAATTCTAATTTTTTTTAAATAAAAAAAAAATCGACAAACTTTTTTAGAATTAACTCTTTAAGGACCGCAACTTTTTTCTAATAAAAATTTTAAACTAATTAATTCTAAAAAAAATTGAAAAATAATTTCTATAAAAAAATTTAAAAAATCAGATACTGGCGATGCGAAAAAAATTTATAATCTTTTTTAAAAAAATTATAAAAAAACGTGTAAAAATTTTAGAATTTTTTTTAGAAACTTTTTTTAGAAATTTTTTTTTTTAGATTTTTTTTTTCGGAAAAAAATAATCTTTTTAAGATTTTTTTTTTTGAATTTTTTTAGAATTTTTTTTTCTAGTTTTTTGTTTCCGAATTATTTTTTGAGGAAAAAAAAGTTTTTTGACAATTTTTTTTTTTTTTTAAATTTTTCAGATTTTTTAAGAAAATTTTTATTAGAAAAAGAAAATTTTTAGAAAATTTTTTTTCTTAAAAAAAATTTTGAATTATTTTTTTTTGGAAAAAAATTTTTTAGAAAAAAAAACATGGACCATTTATGTTAGAAAGCTGATAAGAAAATAGAAAAAGAAGAAGTAGAGGGTAATTTAGTCATTTGATGTCGATCAAGGACCAAACATGCAACAAAAACTTTAAAATGAGGATCATCGTTGCACTTTCAAAACCTTAGGGACCAAACCTGCAATTTGGCCAAACCTTAGGGACCAAAAATGCAATTTACTCAAGTCAAAAATTTATTTTACCAAGTGTATTATTAAGTGGTAAGAGTACTTTGCATCTTGAGTTTGATGGTGTTTTTCTCATTTCATTGATAGATAATTTCAATCGTATATATTAATTTGTAGACTAGTAAGTCTTAATACGTTTCGGCTCGTTTTGATGAGTCAAATTTGTTGGTTTAGTCTTAGCGTCGTAGTAAGTTGTACCATATCAATAGTAATTAATTAAGATACCACGGATTAGTTTTTAACTTTTTATATTAACTATAATTACGTGTTATAATTTAGGAAAAATTTTCGAAGTAGATTAATTGTCTTATTTGCTAACTTAAAATAGATTGATTGTCTTGGCAACTTGCACTACCAACCATGTGTAGCCATGTGTCCGACATGATTGTACGAAAGTTGGGCAACTCAAACCAATTGCTCAATTGTTATACCAAAGTAGACTAGTTGCCCTATGACTAATCAGTAAAGTTACACTTGTCACTTAATGGTTTGAGTTGCCTACGGTATAGTTTCTGCTCACCAAAAAAAAAATGATCTAAAAAGTGATATGCTCTAGTGTAACTGATCTACTTCGGGAATTATTTACAAGCTGGTATAGTGGTAAGGTGGTCATAAAATCTCGTAAGAGATCATTGTTAAAAACTTTTAAACATTTTGTGATGAATATTTTTCATAAGATTATTAGTTTCCAAAACTTTCGGGCCATGTAAAGTCTCAGAAAACTACGACATAAATACTGGTGTGGCGCTATATCATATCATGGCCCAAAAAGTCTCGAACTCACCGGATAGCCACATAAAAAGAATCCCTCTGATTAGCTTACCTGTTTAAGTCGATGATAATTGTCTAATTGATAAACGGGATTTTAAAACTAATTACCAACTCACAATAATTGAGTTTGGCAGTCAAGAAAACTGACATTACCAGGGTATTTATTGGGCAATGATACCAAGGCTGAAATTTCTAGATTAATAGTCTAGTCACCTAAAAAAAAATACAGTAATAGAATAGCACACGTCAAAACCTATTGAGAAAGAGAAGAAAAATACGTACATTTTGTCAAATTATTCTTGTCTAGCTATGTAAAAAAAAAAAGGTTATTAAAAGATCGATTGGGTTTTAATAAAATAAAAATTGAGTCAAGTAATTGCATGTGAAATGTGACACACTTGGTCACGTGCAAGGACAAAAATTACACGTGAGATTGGAACCAATGTAATCAGGAAAATGTCCACCACTACTCGACAGTACTAATGGTACCTACGTATTAAATAATAAATAAAGTAAAAAAGATCATCAATGACACTTTTGCATGTACGATTACATTCTACATTAATCTTGTAGAATACTATAAAGATTCGTTTATTAGTACGCATATTAAAGTCACGTAAAAGTACCTCAATCACAGGGTACCTCAATCACAGGAAACAAGCGTGGCAGAAGACAAAGGAGTATGCAGCTCACGTAGTAAATTCCGTATCCAACATGTCTCAGCAACTACATTAGCAACCCCGTAATACTCTGCCTCGACACTAGAACAAGAGAGCGTTGGTTGACGCTTCGAGGACCACGAGAGCAAGTTGTTGCCAAAAAAACCCAATAGCCAGAAGTGGATCTTCGAGTATTGGGCAACCCGCCCAATCAGCATCCGAGTCAGCAACCAAAGAAGTAGTAGAAGATGAGAACATTGTAACCCGTAGTCTAATGTACTCCGAACATACCTCAGAATTTGCTTAAGAGCCGAAAAATGAGGTTCTCTAGGATGATGCATATAGAGACATACCTGCTGCACAGCATAAGAAATATCCTGGTGAGTGAAAGTAAGATACTGCATAGAACCTGCAAGACTCCTATATAATTTCGGATCAGAAACCGATTCACCATCATCTCCCAGTTTAGACTCAGTATCAACGGGAGTTCGACTGGGGTTACAACCAACCATATAAGCCCTCTGAAGTATCTCCTCAGCATACTTGCGCCGAGACAAAAACATTCCACAAGAGTCACGTGTGACAGAAATTCCCAAGAAATAATTAAGAGATCCCAAATCTGTCATAGAACACTCCCTATGTAGAGAAGCAATAACCCGCTGTAACAGACTCTCTGAAGAAGCTGTGAGAACAATATCATCAACATAAAGTAATAAATAAGCAGTACCAATCCCCTGTCTATAAATAAATAAAGAGGAGTCACAGTGACTATGAGCAAATCAAACCTGAAGCATAAAAGCAGTAAAACGTTGAAACCAAGCCCTAGGCGCCTGCTAGAGGCCATAAAGAGATCATTGTAATAAACAAACATAATCTAAATGTGCAGAGTCTCAAAAATCCAGGAGGCTGATGCATGTAAAAAGTCTTAGCTAAATTACCATGCAGGATAAAGTGTTTCGTATTTATTATCAATCACCGAGTCGTCTATAAATACGATACAAACCCTATGAAATCATACTTGGGCTTTAGCCCATACAAATACTAATCGGGCCTATGAATTATACGACTATACAATGTTTAAAATTAATAAAATAATATATATATATATATACACACACACACACACACACATATATATAGAGTTTTATTTTCAGAACTCTGTTAAGTGCGGGAACTGCGAGAACTCCAATTTTGCATTAGAAAACATTCATGTTCTTATAAAACATGTATGTTTTCTTACATACACCTTAATAAACATACCTGCGTAACATACATGTTCATATAAAACCATTTTGCATTGGTATGTTGCACTTAAGAGGGTTTTATATGAACATGTATATTACGCAGGTATGTGTATTAAGGTGTATGTAAGAAAACATACATGTTTTATATGAACATGCATGTTTTCTAATGCAAAATTGGAGTTCTCGTAGTTCCCGCACTTAACAGGGTTCTGAAAATAAAGATACAATATATATATATATATATATATATATATATATATATATATATATATATATATATATATATAGTTTTGTATTCTATGCAGTACCAATATTAGATACAGTACTTTACAGTACCATTTAAATAAATCTGGGCCATTGGATGAGTTTGATCAATGGTTATGATTAAAAGCGCCAAAATTGTAATTAAACAAAAGATGAAGGTTTCTTTTTTAATTACACAAAAGGCTCAAAGGGTATTATGGGGATTTTGCTTTTAAGTATTTCAAAAACCGTCCCTGTTCTAAAGGTACACAAAAATCTGATATTTATCTCTCCCACTTTCACAACCCTTCTCTCTCTCCCATCAAACCTAACCCTAATCCTTAAATCACCAACCGCCTTTCACAGCCTCACAACCATCTCTCACAATCGTCCATGTTCTTAGTACCACTAACCCAAAATCCGATTTAAGGTTTAGTAACCACCAATCGCCAACCGCCTTTCACTGCCTCTCCTCTCCACTAGATCTGGCAATCGGAATTATTTTGTTCGACTGTCTCCATTCACGGATCAACGACTCGGCCGGAAAAATCATAAACCGATCTATTGAAGAACAAGGTAAATAATATTTTTTAATTACTTGAGTTATGTTATCTGGTGTCTTTTTTTCCTTCATGTTATTAATAATTAAAATTTGATAGGTTGTGATCAATTTGTTAACTGTAACTTTGATGTTTGTTTTTTGTTCATATGGTTACATTGGCATGTTGTCGTTATTTGTGTAACATGTTGCAGTGCTCACTTCGAATAGAATCTTGATGGCCTTCTTTCGATGATATGAGAATATCTCAGTTTGATTCACATTTACTCAAATTTCTTAGGTTGTGATTAACAAATCACTACATATTTATTGGTAGTAAGAACCCACGAGGTTTTACATTTTCACATCTAGTAAAAAGTGACTTGTTCAGTTAAGCAACCATAATTGGTAATATGTGTATAACTTTTATTTTTTTAGTAAAAGTTGATCCAAATAATAGATTGCCATTAAGTGTGCACATGTGTTTTGCTACTTTCGGTCAATTTTTTACGTAATTTAATATAAGCAAAGAGTATGCATTCATGTTCTTTGCTGCACCATAATACGAGAAGGCGTGTTTTGCATAAGTGTGCATATGTGTTATAATCGTTTATATGTGTTTCAAGGGGCGTGCATATGTGTTTTAAGGAATGATGCATATGTGTTTTTTAGCTCATACAAAATCAATAAAAGTGGTATGCATATGTGTTTTAAGTTTAATATAAATTCAAGGATAAATGGATGCATATATGTTTTAAACTGTGCATATATGTTATGCTAGTTTTTATGATTAAAAATTTCGTTTTCTATTTGTTTGTGTTTTGAAATATTTTTTTATTTGTTATTCTATTCTAATAAAGATTATTGTTGCTAATTTATATATATATTTTTTTGTACCAGGTGTGTTTAATTAAAAGAATAATGACAACAACAAGTGTGCCGATTTATCCGCCTTCTGAAAATGTTGAAAACTAGTGTGCACATATGTCCGACTTATGAAAATGTTGACGGTTCCAAGTGTGCATATATGTCTGACATCCAAAAATGTTGATAATAATGAGAGTGTCCAGTGTATAGATCGATTAAATTTATGTATTTTTGCTTTTAAGAAATTTGTATTTTAATTGTATTTCAATCGATATTGAATTTTGTATATATTTTTTATATTCTTGATTTGTTATAAATTTTCTTTATTTAAAAAGACATATGAATCATGCTATGTGAAAAACATGTGTGTTGAAAAAATCATCCATAAAATAAAATAATAATAATAATAATTCGTAAAAACACATATGTACTAAGCCATTTTAAGTTTTAACAACGTGCATGCTAAAAAAAACTAATTAAAAAAAATCCGAAAGTTAAGGATGTTTAAAAAAAAACTAATTAAAAAATCCGAAAGTTAAGGATGTTAAAAAAAACAGGATTTATTAAAAAAAAATAATATAAAAAGGCTAAAATGTTTTTTACTACCCTGAATTTGATCAACTGGAACTCCAACTACCCTCAAGTATTATTAGTACCATATAGTACCTCATACCTAGTTATTTGGTTCATATACTACCCTAACCCTAATTAATTTAGTTACATGACTTTCACATGTCATACAACCGTTAGTTTTTAACCGAGGAAATTGGATGTGAGATTTAACTAGTGACATTTGTTCCTTACTTTTGTCGACAATTTTTTTCTTGTATGTCTTCGAAGATTATTACACACTTCTTCAATATTGATCCTGAAACGGATTATTACTTTTGGAAAAGTGTTGCATAATTTTTTTATTATCACAAGTACTAAAGTGACACCATTAAAAAAAAAAAAAAAAAAAAAAAAAAAAAAAAAAAAAAAAAAAATTGGTCTAATTTTTTTTTTTTTTTTTTTCTAAATTAAATTTGCACCATAAAAAATAAAAATAACACAAAATATTATCATATATTAACTGATGTTGCATATAAAAAAGAGAGACTTTTATTGAAAATAGGAAAATTAGCACATTGTGTTCTAGAATCAAACTTTGTCGAAAATGCAAACTTGTCACAATGTTGTGATTTTTTTTAATTGTTGTAATAGTATAACTTGTTGGTTGTCGGATGTGACACGAGTTACACTCAATTTTAGGTTACACTCATGGACATACCATTTGGGTGTCTGGTGTGGCACGGACTACACTCTATTTAGGCTATGTAGTATAATTTTTGTTTATTAAAAGTGTCTCTTTTTTGTATTTGCAATCTCCATTAATATTTTTGTGTTATTTTATTTTTTTATGGTGCAAATTTAATTTGACAAATATATATATATATATATATATATATATATATATATATATATATATATATATATATATATATTATTGTGCCACTTTAGTACTTGTGATAACAAAAAAAAAAAAAAAAAAAAAAAAAAAAAAAAAAAAAAATGCAACACCTTTTAAAAAGTAATAATCCGTTCCAAGATCAATATTGAAGAAGTGGGCAATAATCTTTAAAGATATACAAGAAAAAAAATTGTCGAAAAAGGTATGGAACAAATGTAACTAGCTAAATTTTACATCTAATTTCCTCCATTAAAAATTAACGGTGGTATGACATGTGAAAGTCATGTGACTATATTAATTAGGACTAGGGTAGTATATGAACCACATAACCAAATATGAGGTACTATAATGTACCAATAATACTTTAGGGTGGTATGAGTTCCACTTGCTCAAATTAGGGTAGTAAATGGTACTGTAAAGTACTGTATCTAATATTGGTACTGCATATAACGCGCCTATATATATATATATTACTTTATAATGTATTTAGGACATCTATATTTAGAAGTTTTAAAATATTTAAGACCAAAAACATTTCTTTAATAGGAAAGATGCATGCACACCACTTTAATGCACATAATTTTCAGACTTACAAGACACGAAGCATAGTGTACACCACTTTAATTCACATATTAAAAAAAACATCACATTAATGATATTTAATGTAGTCAATTAATTAATTGGTCAATAAATACAATTATTAAAAACCCCCTTACATCACAAATACAAATTATCAAACATATTGTACAACCAAATTAAACACAATTCCTACATTAAATGTCAATAATACAAATAATAAAGCACATTATACAAATATTCAGGCCCGAACGGGCAATGGGCAAATGGACTTGAGCCAGAACGGGTGCGGGCCAATTAAACAGGCTCGAGCCCGAACGGGCACGGCCTAAACATAATTCTTGATATCGGTAAATTTATTGTCAAAATAATAAACTAAAATACTTGATTCACCGGAAAATTTAATTTCAAGGTACCCGCCGCTGCAACGCGCGGGTACCCTGCTATTATATATATATATATATATATATATATATATATATATATATATATATATATATATATATATATATATATATATATATATATATATATATATATATATATATATCATTCTAAGCCATGGTTTTCTGAATAAAATGTTCGTTCCTTTCTTCTATATCTTATATTACATCTTTTAATGTTTGTAAACAGCTTTGGTACTTTATCTTTAGTAACCAAAACTCCACCTTCGAGCAAATGGTTTGAACGACATACAATTTATCTCATCGATCAAGATGTCCCGGGGCTAATCTATTAATGTAACAAAGATGGGCCAGCTTTACTCAATCCCGGTGATATGGCTACATGGGAGTTTAGTGAAAATTTTCTTACTAGTAGCCATTGTTGACCGGACCCTCCTCTATTTTTTAAACTAACTCTTCCTATTTGGGGAGGGTGTACATTTAAGGTACAAAAAGAGTACCTTTTTTTTTTTTTTTTTTTTTTTTTTTTTTTCCTTGTAGTGTAATAGTGTGTTTTTATTTAATTTTTTTTTTTAAGTTTGTAATGTTTAGGTATTGTATTGTAATATTATTTGTTGTGTATATTGCCTATATTACGTTATAAAAAAATATAACGTTATAAAAAAAGATGACGTTAACTCATTTGCATTTATAAACTAATGTTTGTAATGTTTTTGTGTTATGTATACTTAATTAATAGTTGCCTAAATTACGTTATAAAAAAATATGACGTTATAAAAAAGATGACGTTGACTCATTTGCATTTATAAACTACTACAATATCAGTGTTTACACCTAAACTTAAATTATTTAAAAACAACAACTATTATTATAAAATTAAACGTCAACGTTAACATATTATTTAAAAACAACAATATCTACGACATATGAAGATTATTCATTTCGGTTAAAAGATCATGGAGCCGGGCACTTGACTGACAAGCGTGATCCTCAGTATTCCTTACCATTTCTAACTCTATTTTCAGCGCCTTTATTCTTTGCTTCAACAACTTGTTCTCATTTTTTGTAGCAACGCAGTTTGAGCAATGCGTTGAAGAAGAGGCTTGACTAAAGTGCTCCGCTTCAAATTCATCTTTCCACACGAAGTATCGACACCCATAGTCTTTTGTACCTGGCTGTTACATGTTAAAAAAATAATAAGAAATGTATTTTTAACAAATAAATTATTTACATAACTAAGCAAACGTATGATTATTTACCACTGAAAGAGGACATGCATAAAACAGTCGCCCACGACTACCATCTTGCCAGGATTTCCGTTCTACAATAAATCCTCTATTACATCGGCACCAGAAAGGATTTCTTTGGCTCATCTGACTGATGAGTATGTAAATACTCATCATTTTTAGTCAATTCTGAGCTGCAAAACGATCAAAAATACTCAAAAACGCACCAAAATGCGAAGAAAATCCCAAATATCGTATTTTATATGTTTCTGACGCAAAACGAGTAAAAACAAACGGAAAACAAACAAAATTTGCAGAAATGGCAGTTTCAGTCCCCCGACTTTCAAAATTTTACAAAACTAGTCCCTGGTCAATCATTTTCAAAGAAAAGTCAACCCTTGTTCTTTAAAAGTCAAAACGAATCAAATGGCGCCGCTGCCGGGGAGGCTGTGTGTCGAAAGTCTCGATAAGGTTTAGACGATTAGTCTTGTAGAACCTTCGCAAGAAGTTACGCTTTTATAAAACGTATAAAAAACCAAAAATATTTTTCTTTTGTTTCTAGTATATGTATTATATCTATAAAAGTTAAGAAAAACACAAAAAGATTTTCCCGTTTCTTTGTTTAATAAATACAACATTAAAATCTTACCACCGCAAATCAAGGCAGAACACCTACCAACTGGGGGTGTGACCATAATAAGTTCCCAAACAAAAGATCAAAACTTGCCTTTGTATTACTTGCGTTTTGGAAAACTTTTAAACGAGAAACACACTTTAAGATGAGTCGAAACGGTATGTGGCTATCCAACGAACTTCGCCCAGTGAGAGATCCATTCTTCTCTCCCGCTCCTTTGTGCGTTTTTCTTTAGAAGTTAACCTTGCGTTTGTGATTATTGGTTTAAGTTCCCCTGTCTTTATGAGTTGGTCTTGTTTTAATTGTTGTGCTTTTCGAAAAACCCAAAAATAATCTTCGTCTCCTACTGTTTAATTCTTCCTTCTCATCCCTCGTTAATGTTTAATTCTTATGGCATCACTCGACTATCACTGTTTTCATTGTAAAAGTCCGGTGGATGACGATCTTCGTTGTTACAAGTGTGGGTGTGAGCGGTGTGGAAGTAATATTAGAGACGGATTTTGTAAATGGTGCAAAGCAAATCCGAATGCTTTCAATGATTCTCAAAATCCTTCTGACTACCCCTCACATCCCGAAATACGTACTATGAATGGCAAACCGTCAAGAGTCGATCCACAACTCTCACAATTTACGATTCGAAGTTTATCAAGTAAACGTACTGAGCTTAAAACGGTGACTAAAATAAACGACTTGCCTGATCATCCCGTTTATCAAGAACAAAAATCGGGGACCATAATAGAAGTGGTAGAAATTCCTAGCTCTCAGAGCATACCACTTGTCCCACCTCCGGATTTTTCAAAATGTTCTTCGGGGCTTGATAATCATTCGAATTATTTTGTTGATTCTTTGAATAGCCCGATTCCTTCTCTAAGGCAATCGTTTATTCCTTGCGTCGGTTGTGGTGAGCCACTTTTCGGTCAACCATGTCGTTGGTGCATGTGTGAACGATGTGGTAATGATATTCAAAACGGAAGTTGTTTGTTTTGTGGTTCGAGTAATTCATTCGCTTATGATTCTAATCCGAGCTTTTGCAATGAGCCACAAGACAGTTTCATTTCATATGAGCATAATCCGTGTTATCAAAATTTCAATGCCGAATCGTTTCAAAATGCACCAACTTCACAACAATACGGTTGTGAGTATTGTGGAGGTCCACATTTTAGCACCGATTGTCACACTACGAATCTTTTTCCTTGTGACAACAATTATCACGATCAACCTCCACAATACCAAACTTTTGAAACACAACCTCAACCATTTCCTTAAGAACTTTTGCAAAATGTCTTAAATACTCTTAAGGATTTTGTTAACAAACCTGCTCCGGAAGAACCTCGTCCGAAGTCTTACAAAGAAATACTAGCCGAAGAAGCTGAAGAAGCAGCTAGAGTAAGACTTCAAATGCGTAAAACTATCATCTACGATGACGATGACGATAACAATAGTGATGATGAAGATACCCTTGATATTCGTCAAGGCTCATCAAATTCATCAGTTGTGGTTCCTTCCGTGAAAAATCAGGGAGAAAATAATGTGACGGAGAAATTACTAGCAGAAGGCCAAATGGAACTTGTACAATCCATGAATGCTAGCTCCTCTCGACTCCCTCAGTCTATTGATATCACACCCGAAGTTCACACTCACTCTCTGAACATGGGGGATGAGCATCTTAGCACTGTTCCTGAAACGGAATCGGACGAATTCATAAAGTCTAGTGTTGAGAACCTTGTCCCAATCCCAGGAGAGTCACAGGGAACTTTCAATCATATGTGTGATTTACCTTCCCCTCCCGAAAATCCAAAAGATCATTGTGAAACTTTCTCCGACTTTGATGATGATTGTACATCTTATGGAGAAGTTGAGTATGTAGAGGCATCACTGCCTCATTCTAATGTTGACCTTCTTCTTGAGGAGTTCACTGACGAACTTACTCACATCAATCCACTTCCATTGGGAAGTGATAATGATCTGTTTGATTTCGAAGCCGATTTGGGAGAAATTGAAAACCTTTTAAATTCTAATCCCAACATCGAGCTTAGTACCTCACATACTGATGAAAATTCTTTATCTTTTGGAAACATCAGTCATGTGGAAGGATTACCTTCTGAGCTTGTCAGCTTAGAAGAAGAGATTGATGAAACTGACACTGAAATCAAAGATGAAGCCCTTCGTGCTACATTATTAAATGTCAGTCACCTCATCTCTGAAATTGAGGCTTTCAAAGAGAAACCTATTTCATCTCCTATCCCCATTAAGGATAGTGACATTTTCTCCGATGATCATGTTTAGGAGTTTGAAGCCTTCACGTTTGATCCTATGGGAGAGAAGATTAGTGGCAGTACCACTTCTCATTCTCATAATTCTCTCCCCGATTATGAATCATTTACCTTCGATGAGTTCTCCTGTGAACTCACTCACATCGATCTCGAATATGATTCATTCACCTTTGATGAGTTCTCTTGTGAACTCACTCATATCATATCTCCACCGGAATATGATAACTTCTACTTTGATCTAGACACACACAGGATATGTCTTGATCACATGAGCTTAAATGATGAGATTCATGACGATGAATCCATGAATCCGTCTCCTGATGATGATGAGTTAGTCAAGATGTTTATCATGACTTTCTTTCTCTTTTTCACCTATCGGGTGACTTCTCCTATTTTTCATTCCTTCAGGAATGAATACATTATCTTTGACCCCGGCATCACCGCTTATAGTTTATACTATTTTGAGACGGGATTTTATCTCATCGGTGTGGAACTTTCACGTGCTTCAAATGTTTGTCCAAACATCTTGAATGAAAGTCCGACGGAGATTTCTTCTTCCACATCATGCTTCCCCAAGGACCAATGAATTCGTGGTCGAGTCAAGCTAGCGACTTGGTAAACAAAAACAGTAGCATGTACTTAGGGTTTTCACCCTAAGTGTGGGGGAATTACCCCTACTGTGGTTACCAACAAAGTGAAAAACAAAATTGTGTTTCCATATTTAGCTTGTAATGTTGCCCTTTTACGTTCAAAGGTTCAGCATAATAGCCGGGACTTTCAATATTGAGGACAATATTCAATTCTAAGTGTGGGGGGGGGGGGGTATTTCGCAATTCTAGCGAATTTTATCCCATTTTACCGTCTAGTACCCCCATTTTTGGCCAAAAATTTAAAAAAAATTTCACTCAAGTTTCAAAATTTTTTGTGGTTATCAATTCGCCGTGTCTAAACGACTAAAGGATTGGCTAATCCAGGAGCAAACGGCTCTTGGTAAAGATATATCAAATCCGTTGATGGCTTGCAATTTGCCGAAAATTGTATGTTTCTTCAACTCCCCATCATCCTCAAAAGCTAATGAGTTGGCTAGCCCGCAAGATTATGGCTTGTGGTAAAGGCAGTGGAAAAACCATAATTGGTAATCAACTCACCAAGATGTTGACTGTTCCATCAAGAGTTGGCTAGTCCAGGAGCAAACGGCTCTTGGTAAAGACAAATCAAAACCGTTGAAAGCTGGTGGTTTGCTCAAAATCACACGGTTATCAGATGTGCCACAGTTCTTACACCTGGCTACTCCAGAAGTGATAGCTTTTGGTAAAGAGACTTCAAATCCATTAATTTTTCTCAAAAAGATTGCTAGGGACTAGCAATAGTTTAGTGTGGGGGATTGATGAGTATGTAAATACTCATCATTTTTAGTCAATTCTGAGCTGCAAAACGATCAAAAATACTCAAAAACGCACCAAAAGCGAAGAAAATCCCAAAGATCGTATTTTATATGTTTCTGACGCAAAACGAGTAAAAACAAACGGAAAACAAACAAAATTTGCAGAAATGGCAGTTTCAGTCCCCCGACTTTCAAAATTTTACAAAACTAGTCCCTGGTCAATCATTTTCAAATAAAAGTCAACCCTTGTTCTTTAAAAGTCAAAACGAATCACAAATGATCTTTGGGTAAAATGATTTGGAAAATTACACAAATGGTCCCTGAACTTTGGCCAATTGACAGTTTTAGTCCTCGGAGTTTCAAATGTAAGAATTATGTTTTTGGGTCCTTTGGTTTATCTAACTTAACAAGTTTGGTCCTTTTGATGACTTGGGGATATTTACAAAATCAGCCCCCAATTATTCAGTCAAGTACACTTTTGGTCCTTGTGATAAAAACATCAAAACCAAACGGACCTAAAAGATATAAGCAGCCCACTCTTTTATCCAACCCTCCCTTAGCCCATGTGTTTCCTTGGCCCAAAACTAATACAAGCCCACCCCCCTTTTTTTCGTGTGATAATCCTCACCCAGAAACCAAACCCTAACCCTTTGTTATTAAACGTATCCTCCTTCTTCCCATTCAGTCAATACTGAATAAAAAACACCATCACTTTCCCCTCCCCCCCCCCCCCCGTGACCACTTCCAGCCAACCCAACCATCACTATCCCCTCCCATCACCCTCAAAACCCTCTCCCAATCCCACATAACTCATACCTAACACCATCAACCACTCAAGAGAAGACATGGTGGCAATCCACCTCTCATTTTTGGGCGCCAAGATTTGATTTAAAGGCTGGGATGATTTTAGATTGATCCAAAGGTGGAAACTTATTGAAGAAAGCACAAAGATAGGGTTTTGGCTGTTTGAAGATGATGACAAGAAGGAAGCTAAGACCTACCTGCCACTTTGAAGGTTTAGTATAAATAGAGAAGCAAATGTAAGCCTTAGGGCATCATCATCTTATCTTTTCATCTATCTCAGTTTAGTTTTATTTTGTTTCAAAAAGTTTATTTGTAATTCGAAAATTTTCAAGTATTAATGAAAGTTGAATTTTAAGTTTTCTCTCAATCCTTGTTTAAGATTCATTGTTTTTTTTCTGTTATCGTGGTACTGGTATTTTACTTGAGAAAAACAAAATTCAGAAAAAGAAAAAAAAAAGAGAAAGAAAGAAAAAAATTCAGAAAAGAAGAAAGAAAAAAAATATATTTGAAGAAGCTTTGATGGAGTATTGCTCAACTGTTGGATGACAAGTAGGTTCTTACTTCATTTTCGTAATAATAGGTGTTGTGTGGTAATTGTTGCCGAATGTTGTTGATTTTTGTTTATTTAAGTTTGTCTTAGTGTTACTTAAGTTGCTTGATTTACATTGCTCAGCCAGTTCATGGGTGTCTTTTAGTCAGGCCTATTAGGGAGTATTTGGTTCGACCCAGACTTACTTAGTTGCGTTCCTTGGGTACGAATTTGTTGACATCAGTAGTCTTTTAAGCCTAATAGAGGTGTAGAAGTTATAAAGTAAGAATTTGTCATACAAAAAGAATCAACTTAGCTTTTATAACTGCTTGCGCTTAACTGTTGGAGAAACTAGATAACTTAGGTTGTATTTTAGCTCTCTATTTGTCTACACTGCTTAAACTAGTTTTATTTAGTGATAATATAACTAATTCAGTAGGTTTAGGTAGTTGATGTTTCACAAAAGTCATCTTGTTGTCAAAAGTTTCAAAAGCGAAAGTTTGAAGATTTCTGAAAACCCAAGAGTTCAAAGAATTTTCACGGATTTTGTGTTAGGATTTGAGACACGAAATTTTTAGAGTGTAAAGTATCACAGTTGAGCTTGAGGTTCCCATAGCTAACTTATTTTTCGGAATTTTTCTGTGGTCTCCTAGCCCAGCCAAACAGGCGCGCATGGGAGGTTTTACTTTGTACCCGGTTTTGACCCACACTTCAAGTATTAATATTTGGGTCAGCTCTTGGGTGTTTGTGTCATTTTTTGTTGATTTAGGAAACCCCCCAGGTAGTTGTTAAGTAGTTAACTTTACTTTTCCACAAGTGCTTGTCAAGATAGCTTAATTTGAATCGAACTTTGGCCCTTTTTGCCACTGCTGCTGTTGCTACTCTAGTTATTATTGACTAATCAGCTTTTATAATTCTTGTTATGATTTGTAGAGATAATCGTTGTTGTAATTTGTTGCTAAAAGTGCAGTTGAAATTTGTTTGTTTAAGCTTTTTAAGCTTATTGGTTACTTGGTTGTTGTGTTGGTTTAATTAGTTAAAAGAAATCATAAGTTCAAATCGTACATTGTGATTCTGCTTATTTCTAATCAGTTCAAGAGCTTTTGATTCACGAAAGTTAATTTGAGTTCATTGGTGTTCATTTCTGTCAATAAGAAAAGAAAAGAATCGAAAAAAAAAACATGATTGAAAAAAGTTGCAAAAATCGGGTTTTGAACCCCTGACCTCAAGCACACCAATGACACAAACACAACTCCCTTTACCATAAGCTCTGGGGCACCAGTTCCACTAATACTTGCATAATCAAACCTTTTGTAGTGATTTTAATTAATAAGCCTACAATAAGCTGCCTAGCTTATTCGTGCTTATCCGTTAGCTTTTTCAAACGTTCTTATTTTTCCTTCCTTTCTTATCGTTTAAAGTAATTCCCAAAAAATTTTCATAATTTTCTAAATTAGTTTAGTATTTTTTTTATAGTTTAATTTAGTAAAAACAGTTTTTAATCAATATTAATTAAATAAAAAGTCAAAAAAATAATTTTCTTTTTCCTAAAAATTTATTTTGTCTTTTAGTACGTTAGAAAATTAATTGTGAACCCCGTAGGACGTTTAGAATTTAAGACTCGCGTTTTATTTTGGGCACTCGCGTAACTTTTTAATAAACGTCACGTTTTTAGTTTAGTTAACGTTTTAGGATTCCCGATACCTAATTATGTTTTCCCGTAGTTTTTAGGAATTTCTTAGATTGTTAGTTTCCTTAGGTTCAATTACTTTTAAATTCGGTTGTTAATTTTCAAATTCGTTAACGTATCGCAAAACCAAATAACCTTTCCAATCTTACAAGATTTTAATCCAAATCTCATTCGAAGCTTTCCATTCACACCTCGTTGGGGTACGACCCGGGAAATCACTTCCCGGTCTCACAATTTGAATATCACTTTCACAAGTTTTGCGGGGTAATCGTTTTCCTAAACGGTTTACTCGTATTACTTCACGATTGTTTGTCTCACGACAAATTGTTGATATTTTGATAAAATTGTTGTTTGCACACACCAAAACACAACGAATCACTGACCAAAGAATTTGCATAATCAATCAATAATGTTATTTACTAATTTAAATAAATATCTAATCAATTACTATATAATACAAACAGTTATTTACAACATAAATCAATAATCATTTACAATGTTTTGTCTGTAAAATTATTCACAACATAAATTAATAATTATTTACAACATAAATCAATAATTATTTACAAAGTTTTGTCTGTATAATATTTACGTCAATAGTCGATGTTGATATAAAGTTATCCATTCTTCTGCAATTGGCTCTCGGAAAACCCTCCATTGTGAGTGGTTACGCGGAAGTGGAAAAGTTGGGTCTAGCGTCGGTATAATGTAATGAGCACATGAGTTCTCCCCCACACGGGCAATCACAAGGGGGTCGATTCCTTGTGTGTTGTTTGGCCCGGAAAAAAGCGGAAAACATGTGTTCCAACCACGCGCGGATAGAAATACAATCGGTCGATTTAGCATTGAAGCGATAACTAGACCTGTCATTGGCATCACCATCCAGTAACCGTCAGGTGCACCTCCGTTGAACCAGTGTACTGTATTCCAAAGAAAGCCAAAGTCTTGTTCCCCCCACATATCTATGTAAGTATTCCTATGGTAATCTAACTCTTGCAACAACCTATATCTGGCTTCGGCCCACCTATGTTCGTTTTGAAAAATAAAGTGAGCAACGCACCGAAACTCGCAATTCCCATCACCCGCAACATTACGTATACTTATTACGTATGGACGGTAAATCAGTGGAATTGCCCGAATAAAACCATTGCTCACAGTATCTCTAACATATAATCTGTGGCGTGGACTATCACCCGTGTACGAACTATGTCTTGGAGGCTCTTTCGGCAAGTTCGGGACTTTCGTAGATCTTGTATTTGTACTTCTTCGGTGATCTACGATTGGTACTTCATTTAAGTCCGGAACTTTTGTAGCCTTGGACTTTTTGTCCTTTGCGCTCGGACGTCCACGGGTATTTTCCTGAACAACAGGTTGACATGTGTCCACAGATTCAGGTTGGTATATCCCTCTTAACTTGTGCAACATATTCTTCTTGACAAACGACGTCGCTTTGTCAAAAACACTCTTGTATCATCATCATCATCATCATCAAGCACAAGGTTACCGACAACGGGCCACGGTACAGACAAGGTTCTCCAAAATATATCAATGCTTTCCAATGGAATGGGCACACCTGCATTTATCAAAAATGACTTATGTAAAACCATTTCGTGAAAGCATTCTGTGAAAGCATTCATTAATATTGACTTTAATATACTTACCATGAATTCGATACCCCATCATTTGACAAAAGCACGGCAATCCATAAATTGATCGCAACTGATGGTTACAATCTTCTGCGGCGAACTTCGTTTGAAGGAGTTCTTTGTGCATGAGTGTAAAAGCATATTTGGAAATGTTATACCACAACTCTGAAAATATTGGTATATCACATTTATTCATTTTCTCATTTTTGCTCCTGTTAAAAGTCTCTTGTATCGCGCTCTTTTGAGAAATAAGAATCTTATCAATCGAATCAACAACGTGTTTAAGTTGGATTATGCTGTGCCCAAATATAATTTCAACAATGCATGCTGAGCCTCAACTCTACACATTGTTGTCTGGCCGTAGCTTCGATATTCATCAGTAACACACGAGACAAACATGTTCCCGTAATCTCGGAGCCAGTTATCCAGATACCGAGCAATATCTGAAAAAACGATGAATTAATACAAGGTCAATCGGGTGCATATTTGTTAAATAATAAAAACACTAAATTAATAATTAAGTACCCGGTTTGTTGACCAATTTTTGTTGTAGTCGTCGATAATGTTGCTCGAATAAGGCGCGTGATTGAGCTTTAACCATCCAATCCCATGTGTGTTTGATGGACTCGTACTCATCACTCGACTCACATTTACCTCTGCAATGCTGAAGTATATTTTGGGAAATATGCCATCGACATAGTACTTTGTGAACACCAGGGAATTCTGCTCTACATGCCCCAAGCAAGGCTAAATCCCTGTCGGTGATGATAACACGTGGATAGTACCTTTCCTCTATCACCAGCTTTACACGTTGCAATACCCATTCAAAATTAGGCCCTTTTTCACTGTTTAAAAAACTAAACGCCATCGAATATGTTTTATTTGTTGATGTTACTCCGACAATTTCCAAAAATGGCAATCTAAACAGTGTGGTATTGTACGTGGAGTCTATTAGCATGATTTCAGGGAACGTACACCATAACGCGTACGACGTAGGGTGAACAAAAAATAGTTCCTCAAGCTCATTATTAGCACTTACCCTATCGTAATATGTGTACCATGATTGCTGCAGGTGTGAGTAAAGGACTTGAATTGGAGTTAGATTACCCATTTTGGCTTTTCGGATCTTAACTTGTGTGTTATATATAGTTCTAACGCTAGACACGTTATCCGGATTACGACCCTGTATTGTCGAGAGTATTTTACGTGGTTGTACGGTATACTCTGTCAATTCTTTAACCAACTCGAACTCATCATCATTTAAGCGCATTGCATATGGCACACCATACAGCGACTCTAACATAGGATGATTATGACTATCATCCTTCACTTTCAAAATCCAACATGATCTTCTTTTAAGATATTTCGCCACCAATTTGAATGGGCATTCGGTTTTAGAGGTACTTGTATTCCGTTTTCCAGTTCCTTCGGGTGAATAAATCCCACCCTTTGTACACCTATAATTGATTTCGTTCAAAATACCGTATTCTGATTTAGTTCTTCTTTTAACAATCACAAAACCGAGTTCCCGAGCTACGTTTTGCACCCAATCCGTTAATTGCTCGTGAGAACCGAACCCCTGAAAAAACATTACAAATTCACAATACTTTTTTTTATAAACAATGCATTTTTTTTCCAATACCTTTTTTTTATAAACAATATTTTTTTTTACAATACCTTTTTTTATAAACAATACTTTTTTTTATAAACAATATATTTTTTTTACAATACTTTTTTTTTATAAACAATATTTTTTTTATAAACAATACTTTTTTTATAAACAATAACTTTTTTTTTACAATAACTTTTTTACAATTAAGTTTTTTTTAACAAATAACTTTTTTTTTTTTACAAATTTTAACAAATAACTTTTTTTTTTTTACAAATTTTACAAAAAAAAAAAAAAAAAAAAAAAAAAAAAATTAAAACGGTACGTGGGGGACAGCTGTCTCACACCCACGTACTATTATCACCACTTTGTCTCACACACACCATACACTCACAACTCTCTCTCTCTCTTCGCTCTCTTTTCCTCTCTCTAGTTTTAGATCTAAAAACGTTTTTAGATCTAAAATCAGTAATAGATCTAAAATCACTTATGTTTGTGATTTGTGAGAGAGTTTGTGAGTGTGTGGTGATGTTGTTGGTGATCTATGTTGGGGGTTTCTCCCTGATTGGGGGGTTAATTAGGGTTTCGTATAAGGATTTTTGTGGTAATCTAACTCTTAATTCTTTGATATAGATGTTAATTTGTTTTATGGTGGCTGGTTCTGTGGGTGGGGGGTTTCTGTGGTGGTGGTTCTGTGGTTATGTGGTGCTTAATTGTTATTTTATAGTTGTTAATTGTTATTAAAAAATTAAGGTTTCAAAATATTTGGGGGTTTTTTCAATCTGTGTTGATTTAGTTAATAAAAAGTTGTTAATTGAAAGATATAGAAGTTAATTTATCAGATCTACAATTTTTAAAAAAAAACCCTAATTTTTTAAAATTAATTTGTTTCGTGGTGGCTGGTTCTGTGGGTGGGGGGTTTCTGTGGTGGTGGTTCTGTGGTTATGTGGTGCTTAATTGTTATTTTATAGTTGTTAATTGTTATTAAAAAATTAGGGTTTCAAAATAATTGGGGGTTTTTTCAATCTGTGTTGATTTAGTTAATAAAAAGTTGTTAATTGAAAGATATAGAAGTTAATTTTTCTGTGGTGGTTGTTATGGGGTTCTGTGATGGTTAATTGGGGGATTTGGTGGTGGTTCTGTGGTGCTTAATTGTTATTAAAAAATTAGGGTTTCAAAATAATTGGGTTCTGTGGTGGTGGTTCTGTGATGGCTAATTGTTTGTTCTTATGTTATTTGTGTAGGTTAACAGCTTGTTCTGTGGCTGGTTCTGTGGTGCTTAGTTGGGTAAAAAGTAGGGGAGTGTCTGGTCAACATTGGCCTTTATCATATAGTGGTGGTTCTTATGTGATTTGTGTGTGAGACAACTGTGGTGATAATAGTACTGGTTTTGTAGTGCTGGTTCTTATGTGATTCTGTGGCTGTGGGTAGGTTAACACCTTGATCTGCCACCTTTTGAGTGGTATGAATACCTGCTCTGGCCTACCCCCAGTCCACAGGCTCTAGCTATAAGCATAATGAAACTGCTTAAGCAGTTTGTGATGAAACTTTATAAGCAGTTTGTTGTTTTAAAAGGATATTTGAAACTTGGTTTTTTTATAAAAAAAAAAAACCGATATACGGCAATGATGATTTAAAAAAAATGATTTTGGCGTGGCATTTCCAAATGGACGGCAATAAAAACTTTGCAACATTTGAAGTTGCAGCCATATCTATTATGTCAAACTGCTTATAATCTGAGCCAATTGATATCTTTATGTAATATTGAAAAGGCGTAAAGCTTATTAGTACCTCTTGTGTATAGAATGGTGAACTAGACATTTCGGCAATGTTGACCGGACCCTCCCCTATTTTTAACCAAACCCTCCCTAAATGGGATGGTGTACCTTCAAGGTACAATTTTTGTGATACTCTGCTTCTTTTGTGATACTCTGCTCCAATATGGTTACCTTGTGATACTCTGCTTCTTTTGTGAGACTTGTGTAGCTCAGAATTGGTTATGTGGTTGGTGGTTATGTGGTATAGTGTTTGCTGTAATGGTTGTGTTTGTTGTGGTATAGTGTTTGCTGTAATGGTTGTGTTTCTTTGGTTGGTGGTTATGTGGTATAGTGATTGCTGTAATGGTTGTGTTTGTTATGGTATAGTGTTTGCTGTAATGGTTGTGTTTGCTGTAATGGTTGTGTTTCTTTGGTCGGTGGTTATGTGGTATACTGGTTGGTTGATTGAGCTTTGTTTATAATCCACCAAAGCTGCAATTTGTGGAATCTTACTGTTGAGCTTTGCAGTTTGTGGAATCCTTACTGTTTGGGCTTGTGACATGCCTGTTTTTGACAGCCTTGTTGTGGGTTGGTTTTGACCACACCCTCCCCTGCTTTCTGGTGATACTTTTGAGTTGTTGAGCTTTGCAGTTTGTGAAATCCTTACTGTTGAGCTTGTGATATTGTGGAATCTGCAAAGCTTGTGACATTCCTATTCTAGTGATATTGTGGTTTTTAAAACCAAAGGCGATGACGAATGGTTTTTAAAACCGAATGGTATGGCGGAGTGATATTTTTATTACTTTCGCAACCTTCACATCCGAGCCTTCTAAAAATTTGAGCCTATAAGGCGATGACGAATCTGCAGTTGTGTTAGTTTGTGTTTGTGTGGTGTTTGTTTGTGTTTGCAGTTTGGACTTTGTTGTGGTTGTGCACTTTTGTGTTAGTTTGACTTGAATCATTTTGGACAAAAAAAAATGTCTTAGGCGATGACGAGAACCATTATCCGAGCCTGCAGTTTGTGTTAGTTTGTGTTTGTGTTAGTTTGTTTGTGTTTGCAGTTGTGCACTTTTGTGTTTGTTTGTGTTTGCAGTTTTGGTCTTGGTTAGGTTGTGCACTTTTTTGTTAGTTTGGACTTGGAAAAAAAAAAGGACTTGTGGACAAAAAAAATGACTTAAGTGTTAGTTTTTGGACTTGAATAATTTGGACAAAAAGTAAGTGGACAGAAAAAAAAAATGACAATTGTACCATGTGGACCCCACCACTAGCGAGGGTTTAATTTGCAGACCTACGGGTATAGACCCCCGTCCGGTCAACATATCCCCTTGTATAATTGTTGGTTCCCATGGCTTGAAAAAGAAACACATAGTACGAGTGAGGCGTCGTTCAATGTTTTCGATAAAGATAATAGAAAGATGTGTGGTTTGGATTTGTTTAATGATGTTATTGGACGATTAATAAGAAGGTTTTAATTTTTCTAAGCGTAACGAAACGTTCTCGGATGAGAACTGGCAACTCATGTATTCTTGGAATTAATATTTGATTAGTAACTATTGTCGTATCTATTTGATTCTGGTTAAAACTTCATGAGTCAATGGGATTGTTTTCTTTTGACGTTTGTTGCAATGTGTTAATTAAATGCGCATTATGTTGGAAAATTTGATTGGTAAAAGTGATTTTTGACAGAATTATTAGTTAGGATTTGCTGACACCACTTCGTGTGTAATTAAATGAACTTAATGTATATTAATATTATTAAAAAATAACAATAAAAATGAATTTAGCAAACATCAGTTAAACAGCTAATTATCATAATTAAAAATAATTTTTAATACATTCAAACATTTATATATTTAAGCCTTATAATTTGTCTAGCGGGTATCCGTTAGCAAATTACAATTCTTATCATAAGTTGAAATAACACAAAAGAGCATTCACAGGTGGCAATTCTTAGTTGTATACGTGTCTCACATGCACATGATTTTCTTTTCACCATCCCTATTGACGACTTGGGACAGAGGATGAACCATCGCCAATTCCGTTCTGTGTTGTGTTATAGGCTTGTTGTACCTATGTTATCTGAAGGTAGCCTTTGCCTGAGTTGTAAGGTGCATCGCATGGACATATGGGGAGATCATGCGGTCCACTGCTCTAGTGAAGTGGGTGTGAAGTTCAGGCATAATTTGGTGCGTGATATTCTTGTTGATAAATGTTCTAAGGTTGGGGTCATGGTGTGTAAGGTGGCACCTATGGGGTTCCTTTCGGAGGAAGGGAAGGAGTTACGACCTGCAGATTTGTTATTATTTAATTGGCTCCAATGTAAAGATGCATGCTTGGATGTGACTGGTATCTCCCCATTTGCTGGGGCGGGGGCGACTTCATGGGCTCCTGGGGTAGCATTGCACAACGCTGTGGAAAAGAAAAAGATAAAGTATACGTCCAAATGTGAGAACAATGGATACAAGTTCATACCATTTGCTTTTTCTACATTTGGAGAATTCGATGTAGAAGCTTTGGACACACTTTCACGTATTAAATCTGTTGCCATTAGCCACTCAAATAATGCTAAAAGTGGTGTTTTTATATTTCAAGAGTTAGCTTTTGTATTAAAAAAAGAGTGGCAGCACAACTAGTATCTAGACTCTCATCCAAATTTATGTAAATTTTTATGGTTCTAATAAAGTGATCCCCTAAAAATAATAATAATAATAATAATAATAATAATAATAATAATAATAATAATAATAATAATAATAATAATAATAATAATAAATAATAATAATAAATGTTGAAAAACATAAAGAATACAGTCAACATTCTTCCATAATGCATTTGATGCATAGCCTGACGGATTACTCGAAAAATGATTTTGTAATCAGGGATAGAACTAGAGTGGTCTCGTTCTGTCACGGGACACCAATGAATTTATTCTCTGTTGTATTTATATTTTTTAGAAATCTCGATTTTGTCTAAATGTACCTGATCTAATTTTACTTTTTTCTTATTATTATTATTTTTTTTAAATGGCAAATATATGAGAAAAAAAAAGAGAGAAAAAGAAGCTACATCGGGATTTACAAGATTTGAGATAGAGTGGTACAAGGATTGCAAAACCATTCTATCAAACTAAATGAGACTTTTCTACATCTGAGGTTGAAGAGGACTTTGTTTCGATAATTCCATAATGCCGAAAGGGTTTTGTGGAACATTGCATTAAAGAACTTCCTTTGGTTTTGAAAAACAGTTGCTCGATCTGTCATGGATAAGACTTTTATAAGATTAGCAGAGGAAAAACCTATAATCTTCCACCATGAAGAAACTGCCTTCCAGTTATTAGTAGCGATGGGATAATATACAAACACATGGTCCTCTTTTTCAATATCGTTGTCAGACAAAGGACATCTAGTTGAATCAAGAACTATCCCGCGACTGTCGAGATTAGACCTAGTTGGGAGTCTTTTATACAAAACACGCCAAGTAAGAATGTTTACATTCGAAGGGAAGCTAGTTCCATCTAGTGTGATGATAATTGTTGGTATTCGTAGATGCTAGATCAAATTTCTCATGGTGTTAACCGTGAACTGTCTTGAAGCATCAGAAGTGAATTCCAAATGGTCCATATTGTTTGTGAGATGAAGGTTAAAAAACAGGTTGGTCAGGTCATTTAACTATGTTGTTTCATCTTGGCTTCTGATCCTCCTACGCCATGCCCAAGAGGGAAGAAGCGCAAGTAAGGTTATTGAGGAAGAAGGTAGGTTAATGGCCGTTGTGAAGTTTATGGCAACAATAAGGTGGAGGTGGGAAAAATATCTGCAACATTGGAGTTTTGAGGAATAGAGATTGTTCTTTCACAAACAAGACTATTCAAATTTAATTTTAAATGGTATAATGTGGGAAGGTTTCTTGTAGGCTTGAACCGCCTAACCAATTATCATGCAAAAAACTTGTTGTTTGACCATCACCGATCTTTCTCTTGAAGAGCATTGGAAGGTTAATACTGACATTGGAAAGATCACCTTTAAGATTTATTTTTTAAGACCATGTACCCGTAGCTTTCTTGTGAGTTTTAGGATTAAGAACACCACCCGATGGCCAATAAATGGAATAAATATGTTTACACCAAATGGACGAGTCTTCTGGAAGTCTCACCACCATTTAGCAAGTAAAGATTGACTATTTGCAAAAAAAAAACTACCAATTTTTTATTTAAAAATAATTGTACACTCAGTCCATTTTAGTATTGGTTCTGTCAATGTATTTCATAAATATAAACTGATTGACGGTTGTAACAATTCACAATTTCAGGTTAATTACCATTCCCGGAAAATTTCACTATTCACTTTTACTATTCATTTTTTTCCGAAACTTTCCCGAAAGTTGATTTTTATTTGATTTTATCGAGTGATAAATCATTTCCATGGCAAATTAAAAGTTTAACTTTCATAAGCTCATTTTCGTGAAAGTTATTAAGGAATTACACGGAATTACACGTTTTAGGGTAAAACGTCAATCAGAAATTCTACGCACAACGAAATTCAACCCCGTCAGGTGACCCCACATCAGTAAAATATTTTACACACTCATGATTTATTTGAGAATTAATCGTGACTGAGAAAAATATGACCAAAAACTTCCCAGCAGGTCACCCATGCCTGTACTACTCTCGCATGAGCACGCTTAACCATTTGGGCGATTAACCGTGAGACCACAAAACGCGTTTCTAAGACTTTTTGAGTTTTCAACTTATTAGAAAAAGTCAACATATTCTTTCCCTCCTCCATTGACCAAAAATGATCCCTTGATGTTATAAGTCATTTCGTGATTTTTAGGCTTACGGTTTGATGTCTAAAAGACATTTAATACCAACCGACACTAGACTGAGCCCAGTCTAGACATTATAAGTCATTTTAAATCATTTTTATAACATTAGAAAAGTAACATTTTACTTTTCTCAATTTTACGCAATATTCAGCGTTTTACGCGAATTACGCGTTTTAGACCCGTGTTTCCAGTTTTTAGCAGGGTTTTAGCACCCGATGGAACCTACCACTCATTTTATATTTTATTATGGAACTTATTGACATGTTTATCAATACTTTCAAGTTCCATAATTTTACGACACCCGGTTTTACGTTTTGAGGCTTAATCATTTACGATTGGCATTTCCCGGAGTCAAAACTAACCAAGTATCTTGGATAATACCAAGAAAAGTCCACACCCTTGCTCTCCAAGCTTGTGAACCGCCTCTAGGGGGGGGGATTCACACTAGGTGGCTTGATCTCATGCTAGGAGGTCTTAGATTGCATACATGTGTACAACTTGCTCACCAAGGGTTGACTAGTCAAGGAAAGTAACCTCCTCAAAGGCATATAAAGCCCTCTCCTCCCCTTTTTGTGCCGTGCACTTCCACACACACAAACACTCTCATCTTAGCTTAATTCCTTCCAAGTTTCATACAAGATTCAAGTGCTAGTTCAAGGTAGAAACCCTAGATAGGTTATCATTCATCAAACACTTCCATAACCTCATATACTTGGTGATTTCTCTTGAGTTTAAATCCACTCAATTCACCTAAACCTTCATCATCCATCTTTCAAGAATACCAAGGGTAGAAAGATTGCATGAAGTGAAAAAGGGTTGAAGCAAGTCTATCAATGTCCTATCCTTACATGTTAACTTCCTTTCATCTTTGAAAGCCAAAAGTTGTGAGCCAAACCCTAACTTGATTCTTGTTAAATATTCATGTTCATGTTATTTACATATTATTTGTGCTATATATTGTCTTGTTATCATGTCCATGATGTATAAAAATGACCAAAACAAGTTATTGTTATTGATTGTTACAACAAGTTACTAAAACAAAGTAAACTAGTGACTTTCTTGGTAAGACCTGATCAAAATGGTAAAAATATGATGTTGGATCATTACATATTACAGTAGAGGACTTAACAAGGAAACCATAGCAATTTGAACCACCCAAAACGAGTATACGAGTCAAAAGTTATGGCGATTTGAAATTACCAAAGATTTCCGGCAAAACTGCCAAATAGCTTCCTGATCAAATTTAAGTTTTGAAAGTCCTACTTCTGGTCCGATTCATCAAAAAGTTAAAACACGAAAGTTGTCCGGAACGACGTTTTCGTTCAGGAACAAAGAAGCTCGAGCCTTAAAAACGCTTTCCGAGTGATAAAATTCTTCAAATTCTAAACAGCCCATTTTTAGGCGAAAGTCACTAGATTATGGTTATACTTTGAAAGGAACAAGAGGTCTTATGACCTATAATCAAGACCACAAACATGACTAGAACCAAGGTTGAGTCTCATGACCTTGGAACAAGGACCAAAGGTCATGGCTAGGCCATGACGAAATGACCATAACAACTCACATAGGCGTAAACATGAAACAAAGAGTTAGGCGATAACTTGAACAAGCAATTTGGATCTACTTCACTTAAAAGGAAACCATGAGATTTTACCAAGAGAACATGGTCATTTAAGGCTTATGAAGCTACCCCTAATAACAATCTTCATGTACAAATAAACTTTCCTAAGTTTATTCAAATATCGGACATGTAACCTTTCGGATCAAAACTTATATCTATATATTTCATCAACTACTACAATAGTAGGGAGCCTCATGTGAGGAGTTCATTATGTAAGCCGTCGAGTTGAGTTGTGGATTTACGAGTTAAAGTGTCCTGGCTCCTCGAACGCTTACTAACATGACTTCTGAATTATGTCGGCCCGAACGGTAGTGAACGATATACAAAACATACATGTTTCATGAATCATTTCTTTCAAAGACTTACATTATACATCATACCACATCATGGACTATAATGCAAGATATATATATAGGCACTACTTCATATTCTTTACTCCGATCCTAAGTCGCGACATTCTATTATAGGTTGCTCGTAGAAACCTACACGATTCAACCGTTACATTCATTACTTGCTATCTTACTTAAGGTGAGTTCATAGCCCCACTTTCCATTACTTAATTGTTTTACAATTCCTTGGGGGGAATACATGCTATCTCTAAAATCGAACACAATGCTTTCTACTGTATGTTATTCGACTATGTTTTATTATCACTAAGTAACATCCTTGCCAAACCAAGATCCCTTAGTATGAACCATTTAATCACTTGCGAGGGTTACTTGCAAGTGAGCGCGAATATTGTGAATAGGCCTATTGGGATTGACGAATCCCATTTGTTTTGATTAGTTCAAACAAATGCATTAATATTTGAGACATTAGGTATGACGGCAAAGTACCTACCGGGATAAATCTGCCAATCGATATTGGTACACGTTAACGTTTTGGTTTCATAAGCTTAGTGTATAATACATTTTATGGGCGTATAATAACGTAGCCTACCTGTTTTGTTTTCCAAACATTGGTGTGAGTCTACAGCTCACACTACGATTATTGTGATCAAACGATTTACCTACAAACACTACGATTATGGTGTTCAAACGATTTACCTACAAACACTACGATTATGGTGTTCAAACGATTTAACTACCAACACATTGTGTTCAAACGATTTAACAAACTCTATGAATATCACTCAACCTTTGTGTTGACCTCTCAAGCATGTATTTCAGGTTCATGACGATCAAGGATGGCACGGAAGCACACGGATACTCAAGAGGGCTATAAATTTTATTATCATTCAAAACTCATTTATTATACATTGTAAACATGGAACCAATTGGGACCTCATTTTGAAATCTCTGATATTTATATAATTTGAATGATACATCTTTTAAAACGACTCAATTGGAGTTCGTTTTCTATTATTGTGACTATTGTGCCGTCGAGTAACACCCAGTTTGAATTCCGCTGCATCCATGAATTGGGGGTGTTACAGATTGGTACCAGAGCCATGGTTATAGAGAAACGGGTCTAAGTGAGACCTAAACTATAACTACAATCACAAACAAAAACATTTTATAGCCTTCCGCTCTCCGTGTCTTCCATCCTCCAGACGATTATGGACTTAGTAAGCATGTTATGCTACACAAACATATAAGTATATTGATATATACACATTAAGCATTTTATGCTACATGAACACATATAAGTATATTGATATATACACATTAAGCACTTTATGCTACATGAACACATATAAGTATATTGATATATACACTAGGCATTTTATGCTACATGAACACATATAAGTATATTGATATATAAACTCGGTTTATTTTCAATCATTTATCTAAGCAATGGACTAAACATATCTGTGTATGCCTATTCTAAGGCATTTCGACATAGCCACACTCTCCCAATCATGTTCCTACTCTAACATGCATTTTTCAAGACATTGTGAGATACAATGGTCTCATTCATTTTCCAAGACATTGTGAGATACAATGGTCTCATTCAGTTTTCAAGACATTGTGAGATACAATGGTCTCATTCAGTTTTCAAGACATTGTGAGATACAATGGCCTCATTCATTTTCCAAGACATTGTGAGATACAATGGTCTCATTCATTTTCCAAGACATTGTATGATACAATGGTCTTAATCATTTCTCAAATGTTTTGAGTCACCTAATGGTTTAACCTACTTCCCAGACATTGTGAATTGCACAATGGTCTAACCTACTTCCGAGACATTGTGATTTGTGCAATGGTCTTTGGAATTATTTCACGACCTCATCAATATCATTTCTTATGATATCAAAAATCCATCACAATCTAACGATTTCCAAACAAGAAATATGAGATTTCTAAAGGACAAACTAATCCATCGTCGACAAAAGCTGAACTTTCTCTACATTCATCAAAGTTTTCTTATGAAACCTTCATTATTAAAAGTTCGTGATTCTGGCCAAGTATGTTCTATTTTAGAACTACTTAAAACTTCCTTTCCATACGTATCTACCCTTACTATCTTCTATGCTATAGAATATGAAAACATAGGTTACAAGTCTTGTATGGGCGGGACTTGCAACTGAATTGTTTGACATCGCCTTTGTTTAGTGGACAGTTTCCCGAAAGCAACAGACATATCAAAAGTATACCTAGTTTAGGTATTTGAAAATTTTATCGAACCTTGGCTAAATATAGACTAGTCACCTATATTTAACCTAGGGACAGTGGAATATAGTCTGACTAACTATATTCGACTTAGAATTTTCAAATACTGAGAGTAGTTGTACTAGGGTTATGTTTAGGTTGATTTCCTACATGAACTCGATAAACCACCAGAATACATTAAAACAATCTAGAGACACGATAATGTCTTACCACTCAGCGAAATCTTAACACCTTATTTGTGTTACCTAATTTCATTCTTGAAATTTTTCATTTATGAGATAATCCGAACTACTATCTTGGGATAGTTATCAATTATTCTCTTCATCCTGTACAAGTACTATCCTGTTTAGGTTCTAAGGATACCATTCCATCATAAACTTTTAAAATCTCTTAAGATTTTTAAAGCAAACTCAACATCTATACCTAAGAGTATTAATGTTAAGCATACACTACACACTTTTGTTCATCAACATATCATAACATTATCTTCACAACCGTTGGAACCACAAGCTCATTAACAGATTTTGATGCACTTTTAAAGCTCAAATCATCCTTAGTTACACCACAAGCACCTTTATCAGCTTTACAAGATTGAATATTCATCTTGTACTTTTGCTACACCAGTATCATCTCGTAATACACTACCTTGTAACTCACCGGCTAAGTATGAATGTTGTGTCGGGAATTCTTGAGTAGGATGATTTATAATGTCCTTATTTGAATGGATTGGGATGCCTTTTCATTTAAATAAAGAAATTATAAATCATCGAACCATACGTTTATATTCCTTTAGTTACATTGTTTGGGATGCCTCTCTATGTAAATAAAGAATTATAAACAAGTGGGCTTAATTATATCCGAAATAACATAAGTATGAAGTCAACCTACATTACATTGCTCGGGTATGGCTTGATACCTATATTACATTGCTCGGGTATGGCTTGATACCTACATTACATTGCTCGGGTATGGCTTCATACCTACATTACATTGCTCGGGTATGGCATGATACCTACATTTTATTCGCCACAAGAAATCCTATCTTTTCACCGACATCGCTTCAAACCATGACATAAACACTAGGTACAACAACCGATTACCTACTAGGCTATGATTGCAACGACTATCCCAATTTCCATTAGTACAAGGTTTACACTTTGGTTTTCATAATGATAGTGCAATAACAAACAAACTCGTTGCGAGGCCATGTAACCATATGCATGTGCAGTCGTACCAAACTCATTACGGGGCCATGTAGCCATATGCATGGGCAGTCATACCAAACTTATTGTGAAGCCATGTAGCCATATGCATGGGCAGCCGTACAATTCAAACAGGACTTGGTCCAACCACATGTTCAACGCTTATTCCATGATTCGATTCTTATATCAATTTCCATTTATTGGATTCCTATGTAAATTGCTATTGTTGTTCAACTGTTATATCAATTGCTATTGATACTTGACAACTATATCAATTTTCATTTTGATATTTAACTATATCAAGTTCTATTTGATATTCAACTACTATATCGATTCCTATTAATATTCGACTGCTATATCAATTTCCTTTGATATTCGACTATTACCATACCTTTCCTACATAAAAGGAAGCCTCATCCTACACCATACACTGAGATGACAAATCAAATTACATTACCGGAAATCCCAGACTTTGGTCCTCATAAGTAACCACACCTTTTCATCAACACCACTCCAACATATGATATACACAGAACTTCGGGACGAAGTTCCCCGTAAGGGGTAGAGACTGTAACAATTCACAATTTCAGGTTAATTACCATTCCCGGAAAATTTCACTATTCACTTTTACTATTCATTTTTTTCCGAAACTTTCCCGAAAGTTGATTTTTATTTGATTTTATCGAGTGATAAATCATTTCCATGGCAAATTAAAAGTTTAACTTTCATAAGCTCATTTTCGTGAAAGTTATTAAGGAATTACACGGAATTACACGTTTTAGGGTAAAACGTCAATCAGAAATTCTACGCACAACGAAATTCAACCCCGTCAGGTGACCCCACATCAGTAAAATATTTTACACACTCATGATTTATTTGAGAATTAATCGTGACTGAGAAAAATATGACCAAAAACTTCCCAGCAGGTCACCCATGCCTGTACTACTCTCGCATGAGCACGCTTAACCATTTGGGCGATTAACCGTGAGACCACAAAACGCGTTTCTAAGACTTTTTGAGTTTTCAACTTATTAGAAAAAGTCAACATATTCTTTCCCTCCTCCATTGACCAAAAATGATCCCTTGATGTTATAAGTCATTTCGTGATTTTTAGGCTTACGGTTTGATGTCTAAAAGACATTTAATACCAACCGACACTAGACTGAGCCCAGTCTAGACATTATAAGTCATTTTAAATCATTTTTATAACATTAGAAAAGTAACATTTTACTTTTCTCAATTTTACGCAATATTCAGCGTTTTACGCGAATTACGCGTTTTAGACCCGTGTTTCCAGTTTTTAGCAGGGTTTTAGCACCCGATGGAACCTACCACTCATTTTATATTTTATTATGGAACTTATTGACATGTTTATCAATACTTTCAAGTTCCATAATTTTACGACACCCGGTTTTACGTTTTGAGGCTTAATCATTTACGATTGGCATTTCCCGGAGTCAAAACTAACCAAGTATCTTGGATAATACCAAGAAAAGTCCACACCCTTGCTCTCCAAGCTTGTGAACCGCCTCTAGGGGGGGGGATTCACACTAGGTGGCTTGATCTCATGCTAGGAGGTCTTAGATTGCATACATGTGTACAACTTGCTCACCAAGGGTTGACTAGTCAAGGAAAGTAACCTCCTCAAAGGCATATAAAGCCCTCTCCTCCCCTTTTTGTGCCGTGCACTTCCACACACACAAACACTCTCATCTTAGCTTAATTCCTTCCAAGTTTCATACAAGATTCAAGTGCTAGTTCAAGGTAGAAACCCTAGATAGGTTATCATTCATCAAACACTTCCATAACCTCATATACTTGGTGATTTCTCTTGAGTTTAAATCCACTCAATTCACCTAAACCTTCATCATCCATCTTTCAAGAATACCAAGGGTAGAAAGATTGCATGAAGTGAAAAAGGGTTGAAGCAAGTCTATCAATGTCCTATCCTTACATGTTAACTTCCTTTCATCTTTGAAAGCCAAAAGTTGTGAGCCAAACTCTAACTTGATTCTTGTTAAATATTCATGTTCATGTTATTTACATATTATTTGTGCTATATATTGTCTTGTTATCATGTCCATGATGTATAAAAATGACCAAAACAAGTTATTGTTATTGATTGTTACAACAAGTTACTAAAACAAAGTAAACTAGTGACTTTCTTGGTAAGACCTGATCAAAATGGTAAAAATATGATGTTGGATCATTACATATTACAGTAGAGGACTTAACAAGGAAACCATAGCAATTTGAACCACCCAAAACGAGTATACGAGTCAAAAGTTATGGCGATTTGAAATTACCAAAGATTTCCGGCAAAACTGCCAAATAGCTTCCTGATCAAATTTAAGTTTTGAAAGTCCTACTTCTGGTCCGATTCATCAAAAAGTTAAAACACGAAAGTTGTCCGGAACGACGTTTTCGTTCAGGAACAAAGAAGCTCGAGCCTTAAAAACGCTTTCCGAGTGATAAAATTCTTCAAATTCTAAACAGCCCATTTTTAGGCGAAAGTCACTAGATTATGGTTATACTTTGAAAGGAACAAGAGGTCTTATGACCTATAATCAAGACCACAAACATGACTAGAACCAATGTTGAGTCTCATGACCTTGGAACAAGGACCAAAGGTCATGGCTAGGCCATGACGAAATGACCATAACAACTCACATAGGCGTAAACATGAAACAAAGAGTTAGGCGATAACTTGAACAAGCAATTTGGATCTACTTCACTTAAAAGGAAACCATGAGATTTTACCAAGAGAACATGGTCATTTAAGGCTTATGAAGCTACCCCTAATAACAATCTTCATGTACAAATAAACTTTCCTAAGTTTATTCAAATATCGGACATGTAACCTTTCGGATCAAAACTTATATCTATATATTTCATCAACTACTACAATAGTAGGGAGCCTCATGTGAGGAGTTCATTATGTAAGCCGTCGAGTTGAGTTGTGGATTTACGAGTTAAAGTGTCCTGGCTCCTCGAACGCTTACTAACATGACTTCTGAATTATGTCGGCCCGAACGGTAGTGAACGATATACAAAACATACATGTTTCATGAATCATTTCTTTCAAAGACTTACATTATACATCATACCACATCATGGACTATAATGCAAGATATATATATATAGGCACTACTTCATATTCTTTACTCCGATCCTAAGTCGCGACATTCTATTATAGGTTGCTCGTAGAAACCTACACGATTCAACCGTTACATTCATTACTTGCTATCTTACTTAAGGTGAGTTCATAGCCCCACTTTCCATTACTTAATTGTTTTACAATTCCTTGGGGGGAATACATGCTATCTCTAAAATCGAACACAATGCTTTCTACTGTATGTTATTCGACTATGTTTTATTATCACTAAGTAACATCCTTGCCAAACCAAGATCCCTTAGTATGAACCATTTAATCACTTGCGAGGGTTACTTGCAAGTGAGCGCGAATATTGTGAATAGGCCTATTGGGATTGACGAATCCCATTTGTTTTGATTAGTTCAAACAAATGCATTAATATTTGAGACATTAGGTATGACGGCAAAGTACCTACCGGGATAAATCTGCCAATCGATATTGGTACACGTTAACGTTTTGGTTTCATAAGCTTAGTGTATAATACATTTTATGGGCGTATAATAACGTAGCCTACCTGTTTTGTTTTCCAAACATTGGTGTGAGTCTACAGCTCACACTACGATTATTGTGATCAAACGATTTACCTACAAACACTACGATTATGGTGTTCAAACGATTTAACTACCAACACATTGTGTTCAAACGATTTAACAAACTCTATGAATATCACTCAACCTTTGTGTTGACCTCTCAAGCATGTATTTCAGGTTCATGACGATCAAGGATGGCACGGAAGCACACGGATACTCAAGAGGGCTATAAATTTTATTATCATTCAAAACTCATTTATTATACATTGTAAACATGGAACCAATTGGGACCTCATTTTGAAATCTCTGATATTTATATAATTTGAATGATACATCTTTTAAAACGACTCAATTGGAGTTCGTTTTCTATTATTGTGACTATTGTGCCGTCGAGTAACACCCAGTTTGAATTCCGCTGCATCCATGAATTGGGGGTGTTACAACGGTCACTGACAACAAACTGATAACTAATTATATACCAATTTAACAAACCCTAACTTTTGCCTAAATTATAACAAGCAACAATTCAATAGCAAAAACATGTAAACAATATCGACGAATGATCACAAAACCCTAAGAGAGCATGGTCCATTGCTGGATAACGTGTTATAGGTGCCATTTTGGCACCTAAAATGCCTCTATAAGTTTTATATTGAACCACCCCCAACACGTTATAAGTGTCATAGCCATCTCCTTCAAGAGTTGCGATCCCCTAGAAAGGGGATCAAAATTAAAAAGCCTAAAAAGATTTCTAACCACTAAGCTAATGCCATGTGTCCCCACCCACTCCCTCCCTTTTTTCTTTAATATTTTTAGTTAGAGGGTATTTTGGTTATTTGATCTATTTTTTTAATTCCACCTTAAATTTCAAATGCAAATAACTTTCAAATGAGAAACTTTTACAAAAAACCGATTTCACCATATTTTTTAAAATTTAATCCTCTTTAATTTGGTATAAATTTTTTTAATTTTTTCGAAACTTTTTTTTTGACATATTGATTGGGTCATGATTTTCTTGAAAATTTTAGCATTTTCGGCTCTAATTTTGTCTAGTTTAAAGGCCGAATTTTGCAAAACTTAAAACACGAAAGTTGTAGCTTCTTGGCCATTCTTTACCCAGAAATTTGAATCACTCAAATCCAATATGATATGAGTGAGATATCGTATGTTAAAGATGATGTTTTACACATATTTGTTGCACACAACGTGTTTGATGAAATGTTTAGCTTAGATTTTTAGTCTTAAAATCGAGTTAAATGCACTAATTTTTGTACAACAATGCACCTTTAGTCATTTTATTAATGTAAGATTCAAAAAGTTTTGTTTTTTTTTTTTGTTTTTTTGTTGTTTTTTTTAACTGATGAACTATATTATTAACTGATGAACCTTATTAACTGATTTTTAAAAAAGACATTTTGTTCATCAGTTACTTTGGTTGAACCATATTAACTGATGAACCTTATTAACTGATGAACCATATTAACTGATGAACCTTATTAACCTTATTAACTGATGAACCTTATTAACTGATGAACCTTATTAACCTTATTAACTGATGAACCTTATTAACTGATGAACCATATTAATTGATGAACCTTATTAACCTTATTAACTAACTCATGAACCTTATTAATCTTATTAACTGATGAACCTTATTAACCTTATTAACTGATGAACCTTATTAACTGATGAACCATATTAACTGATGAACCTTATTAACCTTATTAACTGATGAACCTTATTAACTGATGAACCATATTAACTGATGAACCTTATTAACCTTATTAACTAACTGATGAACCTTATTAATCTTATTAACTGATGAACCTTATTAACTAATGAACCTTATTAACTGATGAACAAAATAATTGATAAATGTTATCAAAAATAACTGATGAACAATATAAAAAATAACTGATGAACCATATAAAAAATAACTGATGAACGTTATTTTTTTTCAAAACTGCTGAACATTATAAAAAATAACTGATGAACCAAATAAAAAATAACTGATGAACCATATAAAAAATAAGTGATGAATGTTTTTTTTTTTTTTTTAAAAAAAACAGCTGAACATTATGAAAAATAACTGATAAACGTTATAAAAAATAAGAATAATATAATTTTGATAATGCACCTCATATCCATCTCTCAAACCCAATCTCAATTGATAATGCGTAAATACTCTTTTTAAGAACAAAAACAGTACACCTAATTATCATTTTATTTGGGAGAAAAAAGGCAGCAACTTTTCATAGAATATATCTTACCACTTTATCACCAACTCTTCACATCATCATAGAATATATCTTACCACCAACTTTTCATAACCTCTGACCTTTATCGATCAGATCAACTCCCACCCTCACTTTATCAATTAGATCTGAACACCAGTAAGTAAGATAGTAACAGATATTCAATTACTGTGTTCGATTGATATGATTTTGAAGATCTGTTAGTTTGTCTGAACTAGCGGTTAGTTAGCTAGTTTGAAGATTGATTAGTTAGTTATGTGTAACGGTAGATATGGAGATGGTAATGTTGCGGCGTAAATATGGTGATGTTAATGGCGTGAAGACGGTGATGGAGACGGTGCTGTGGTGGTAACGGTGATGGTGATGGTGACGGTTCCGGTGATGTTGACAGCGTGAAGACGGTGATGGTGATGGTGATGGAGACGGTGCTCATGACGGTGCAATGGTGGTGATGGTGACAAAGATCGCCGGAGATCGTCTTTCATCTTTGGATTTGAGAGTCGATCTGGTGGGAAATAAAGGGGGAACGAGATGGGAAATAAAGAAATGTAACAGATTATTATTTGTATCGGAATGACCAACATGCCCCTATGTTTAGATTTCTTCTTTTAATTTGATCGGATCATGATTTTTGATCGGACGGTTGTAATTACTTTTTAGGCTTTTTAAAGTTTTTAGGCTTTTTAAGGGATCCGGTATCTCTCCTTCAAATCCCATTTTGCGTTCTGTTTTGTGAGTGAGTGTATTTTTGTGATGTGTTAAAGAATTTTATTGAGGAAGGTGTTTTATGTTATAAGAGTGTTATATGGTACGTACTGCCATGATGACGCCTATAAAACTTATATGATGCAACTGCACCTTGCATTCTAACTAATGAAGGAATAACAAGAACAAATTGATAATACTTGGTCCGATCGTATTGAATCTATATCGTTTAATTTAATTTTGATTTTAATTTGAGCATAACTTAGTTGAACCTAAGTTAAGATATTAAATGTGTAAATTCGATGTTTTGGTAGATATTTATTTATCTTGTGACGATCTTATTTTGTAGTTTTCAGTTTACACAAATGTTGGTGTGTAGTTCTTGCCTTATATTCACGCTTTTCATCGCTATGTTTTTCATGAATTTTCTACACGTTTGGGAACGTGATTTTTAGTTATCCATTTAATGGATTTTAATTCCTCGCACCATTGTATGTGCATATTTTTTCACACACCTAGTAGCGCAGATGTGTAGATCATTTTCTTATGATTACAATAAGTGTGAAGAATGTAACACTTTCTTTTTTTTTTTTTTTTTATTTAAATAACAGTTTTAACTTTAATGATTTTATTAAACATTTATTTAAGAGTCAATTGCAAAGATACTCACTAAAACTTGTATATTTGTATATATATATCCAAAACATGCTTAAATTGTATTGTATTGTAAAATAACAGTTTAACTTTAATAATTTTTATTAAACATTTATTTAAGAGTCAATTGCATAGATACCCACTAAAACTTGCATATTTGCATATCTACCAAAAACATGCTTAGGTTGTATTGTATTGTACTAGAACGGTACCCGCGCAATGCGGCGGCGGGTACCGTATGATAATTTTTTGCGTTATTTAGTTACACGTTTAGTTGTCTTCATGCTTTATAAGTAGAGATATTAGAGATTGTTAAGCTGAATAATTTTAGTTTGAACAACCAACCGCTTCCTAACAAACTTTCTAGCCAGCATGCTTCATAACCAATTAATTTTGAAATCCTTCCATAATAAGCAAGTAAAAGTTTGAATTTTAAGCATTTCTAATTATAGAATAGTCCCAATTGCATTATATAGTAGTATAGAAAATAGCAGTTTTAAGTTTAATGATTTTATTAAAAATTTATTTAAAGTTTTCTAAAATCTGAATAATATAAATCAAAATTCTTTATTTGTTTTTAATCATGACAAATAAAATAGAGAAAAAAAAATAGAATATTAATATGAGAGATATTAACAAGAGTATGTTTTATGAGTCCGTATTAAATAAGTATATAAGTACCTGCATCACCCTCTCATTATTCTGCCACTCCGCCTTCACTCCCCACTCTCTTCACTTCTCACTAACACAAAACTGCTACTTCTCCTTCCACGTTTCATCTTTCATTCCATTTTCCCATTTTTTTTTTATAAAAAAAAAAATGGACCAATTCAGCAACCTCACTTTAGAAATCTTCACAAAACTAGAACACCAATGGCTCACTAACCCCACCATCACTTCCAAAAAGACACGTGTCCTCACCATCGATGGCGGCGGCGGAGGTGTTACCGCCGGCGCCGCATTGATCCATCTCGAAAACCATATCCAACTCAAAACTGGTAACTCAGATTCACGTATCGTTGACTATTTCGATATCATTGCTGGTACTGGTACTGGTGCTCTTCTAGCTACCATGCTTAACGCTGACGACGGTACCGGTAACGGTCGTCCGCTTTTCACGGCTAAACAAGCGGTTAGCTTTTTAAACGAAAACCTAACGAAAATTTACAAACTAAAAAAAAACGGTTTCTTTCGTCGAAAAACTAGGGTTTCTGGTGAAAGTATGGAGAATGTGATGAAGAAGGCGTTGACCAGGTGTGTTGACGGCAAGGTACTGACGTTGAGTGACACGTGTAAACCCATGATAGTTCCGTGTTACGATTTGAACACTCACGCGCCGTTCGTGTTCTCACGCGCTGACGCGGTGGAGAACGCGAGTTTTGAGTTTGAGCTGTGGAAAATATGCCGTGCCACAGCGTCAGATCCGTCGGTGCTGAAACCTTTTGAAATGACGTCAGTTGATGGGAAGACGTTGTGTAATGCAATTGATGGGGGGTTAGTAATGAATAACCCTACTGCTGCTGTTGTGACTCATGTTTTGCATAATAAACGTGATTTTCCGTTGGTTAATGGTGTTGAGGATTTGTTGGTTTTGTCCTTAGGGAATGGGAATGGGAATGGGAATGGGGGAATGGGAATGAGGAAGATGGTTGATAAGAGTGGGTATTGTGATAGTAGGTTTGTGTTTGGGGTTGTGTGTGATGGGGTGTCTGAGACCGTTGATCAGATGATGGGGAATGCTTTTTGTTGGAATCATATGGATTATGTTCGGATTCAGGTAATTAATGTGTAAATGTGTTGTTTGTTAAATAGTTTATGTTTGATTTTAATGTTTTGTTTGTTTGTTTGAGAATGCTCGGCTTGTTAACTTGACGAGCAAGTCTTGCTCGTCTCATTTGGGCAACTTGTTATACAAATGACACGAAAAGCTATAGATGTTTCGAGCCCGTTTTTGTGTGCTAGAACTAAGTTAAAAAGGTTGAATGACGATCGAGTTTCTATTAGCTCGAGTTTTCAGCTTGTTGTACATTTCAAGCTCGATCACAACTTTTGAAAGCAAACTCAAGTAAAAAATTCGAGTCAAGTCTTAATAAGCTTGATCTCGGTTGGTCATGTTTATTTTAGCTCATTTTTTGTGGATAATCTTCAAAATCAACTAATTAATCACTATATATTAGATGATTATCTGTTCATAGTGTTGACGGTGTATAGTAGTGTTAATTTTCGTGTAAGTTTTTCTTTTTTATCTATACATGAGTGTTGAAAAGCGATAAAGAAAGTTAATAATTTAAATTGTAAGTAATAATTTAAATAATAGTTGTGTTGACTTTTATAAATAAGAGATATTTTATTTTAACAACATTAATTATTTTTTAAAGTTTTAAGCAAAATATAGTAAATATGTTTTCTATTTATATGTACTACTATAAATTTGAAGTTGAAATGATCGGGCTCTAGGTCGGCTTGTTAAATGTTTAGAGCTTGCTATTTGATCAATAAAAGCTCGAATAATAGAGTAAGTGAATTGATAATGTCAATGCTTAGAGAATAGAGAGGCATGTTTATCTCCTGGCCAGGAGAAATTAAATGCCAGAACATAATTAGCAGTATCGTTATCCCTTTGTGTTAATAATAAGATTGGTTGGTATATTGATGCAATGATGCAGGCAAACAGTTGTTCAAAGGGAGGAGTGGGGCCAACAATGGAGGAAGTGTTGACGGAGAGAGGAGTGGAGTCGTTGCCGTTTGGTGGTAAACGATTACTGACTGAAACTAACGGACAAAGAATTGAAAGCTTCGTACAGCGACTTGTAGCATCTGGAACTAGTACTAGTTTGCCTCCAAGTCCGTGCAAACCACCTGCCGTTAGTCAACTTGTTAACGGCCGTTAAGTAGTAGTAGTATTAGTTTTTTACATTTCATTTTTAGGATTTTTCTTTTTGCATTTTAGGGTTTTCTTTACTTGGAAGTCTAAAATGTTGTAGACTGTTTGTTGTGAAAATCCGTTGTTGGGGTTCAGTTAGTAATAAAAGAATCAATGTTAATGCAATTTGTATCAAAAGCTTTGTGTTTCATTAATATATGTCGTTATTTGTGAAACTTTCATTAAAAAAAATAGTTGATTCCTAACACTTTTATTTTCACATTTTTTAAAGTGTATAAAATTTTATTAGTTTATTAGTACTTAAGAATATGTAAAAATTAATTACATTAATAAGTGTGAAAAAAAAATTGTAAAACAATAATGTGCCTGAAAAATTTCTTAATTTTTTCATCTCTAAATTTCTTGAAAAGGGATGAGTTTTTTTCTCTTGAGAAGAGTTGAAAATTTTGAAAACGCGTTTATTTGGAGTTATATTTTTCTTTTTTAAAAATGATAAGAAAAATTACCTCAAATTGCGACAGTGGGCGGTGGCGGCGACCGTCGGTGGTGGAAGATGACACGAGATATTAGGGGTAGAATGGTGTATGTGTTTTTTTTTTTTAGTTGAGAAAAAAAAATAAAAAAGAAAAAAGTGAGAATGGTCGAATAGGCTTTTCAATTTCTTAGTTAAAATTTAGAAAATGAGATTTTTTTTTTTAATTGTTGGAAAAAAGTGCGACTAAACGCGTCTTCGATTTTTTCATTTTATTATGAAAAATTTCTTGGAAAAATAGAGAATTTCTCTCCAACTAAACGCATCTTAAATTTTTCCTCATTCATAATTGAGTAAAAAAAAAGTTCACGCTTATAAATGTGAAGAACTATAAGATTTCTCCACACTTTTATTTGTAATACCAAAATTCTTTACACTTTGAGGAAGTGTGGAGATTTTAATTCTCCACACTTTGAGCAAGTGTGGAGAATTTGAGTGTTACAAATAACCTCCACACCTATAAGTGTGGACATTTTTTAGATTTCTTCACACTTAAAAGTGTGAACTTTTTTTTGAAACAATTATAAGTGTGAATTTTTTTTTTTGTTTTACAATTATTTTATACACTTATTAATGTAACAAATTTTTACACATCATTAAGTGTTAATAAACTAATTAAATTTTACGCACTTTTTAAAAGTGTGAACATAAAATGTGAAAAAATGATTTTTTTTTTTTTTTTTTTGTAGTGCCTTTAATAGGTTCAAGTTTTTAAAAAAATAGTTGAAATGATTAAAATATGTCTAATTTATAAAATGAAGTGTTAATATTTTGTTGATTGTAGAAGCAAAAGGATCTATTTTTTTACAAATCAATAAACTATTTTTACACAATTATATCTATTCAATTAGACATTTTTTTAGTTATCTCAATCATTGCTTCAAATTTTATTGTGAACATGTGAGTTAGTTTGTAATGAATATGCAGTAATATAGTTAGGGGGTGTTTATTTTCTTTTTTGTCAGGAAAAAATGCGAGCCTAAAGTCTTAGTCTTTTTTAATTGAGAGAGATATTAAAACTTTTCTCTTTTTTATAAGAGGCTAAACAAGAGCCTTATATTTAACTATTTAATTCGTAAACACCTTTTAGTTAAATAATAATAATAATAATAATAATAATAATAATAATAATAATAATAATGTTTCAAGTATGTAATTATAATATCATGTATGTATTCTTGTTGTATTATTTTATATTTTGGAACAAACTATGAGATTGTAGTAGTTTAGATCAAATATTCTTGAGTATTTGTCGTTTGTACACTTTTGGATTTTGTGTAACTAAACATTATCGAATACTCAACTTTGCTTTCTTTAAACTAATGCACCATAATGTATGGTGTCGCCATTAAGTTTGTGAATTATTATGTTCGGTGATTACCAGACTTCTAACTTTGGCTTTTCTAAACATAGTTGAGACGATATTGTTATATCTTCTTAATTTTTATTCATAATCCATCCTTTTACACATCAAATGCATGTCATTTAAAATGTTTTGAAAATGTGGATGTACTTTAATCATTATGAGCTTTTTATAAGAGAACTCAGAACATCTTTCAATACCAAATATGATTGCAAACAAGCTCAGTTTTTATCAAGTAACTCGAGCTCGAGCTTGAGCTTGACTCGATTGAGCCGAGCTTTTATCAAGCAAGAGCCCAAGCCCAAGCACAAAAAACTAGCTCGAAACACATAACGAGTCGAGCTCGAGGTTTCAACAGCTCGAGCTCGATCTTTATTTGAAGCTTTTCGAGCCTTCATGTGCATAAATATTTTAATTATACATATTTTTATAAGCAACCTAAATGATAATGTGAATACTGGATAATAGTTAAATATTTATCGTTGAATTACTTTTTGAACACTAATGTTTCAATGTTTTATACAAGTTCTTTCCTCATAAGTTTATTACGTATTTTCTTGAATTTATTGATTATTTTGGCTATCAATACAATATGTATGTATAAACTCGAGCATTTGGAGTCGAGCTCGAGCGTTATTCAAATATTAATCGAGCCGAGCTCAAACTCTGATAATTAAAACTTGTCGAGTTATCGAGCCAAGCTCGAGCATACCTTGTGATTTTCGAGCCGAGCTCAAGCCATGTCAAGCCCGAGCTTGGCTTGGCTTGATTACGAGCCTAATACCAAGCAATAAAAGTTGCGAAACTTATATTTTTTAAAGACTTTGTGTTATAAAACAGCGTAAATAAATATCGATACGACCAGGAAACTTAAATACGCAATAAATAGTACTAGTATCTTGGTATGGAAATACTACATTTATGTAATTAATAAAATAATTTTGGTTAAAAAATATGTAATAAATCTTTTGGTTTTAATAACTGTTCCATAACCTCGATAAAAAAATATACTTCATTCGTCTCAAAATAAGTATTCAGTTTAATTTTTTGAACTTTTCTTTTTCAATTTTGACCTTAAATATTTTTATTTATGTTATATAATACTACGTAGTTGATAAAAATTATAACAATGAAAATATATTTAAAATCTAATCCACTCAATCTAGATATTTATTTTGAGACAGAGATGGTAATAAAAAGAGATAAGCATTTTGGTAAGATTAATTTTCAATTTCATGCTTGAAAGAAAATTATAATAAGAAGATACATTCATAAATTTTTAAGTCTTTGGCAAAAAAATGTTTTCGATATATGTTTTATTTTAAAGAAATTCAATTAGAAAATTTCGAGTAGATTCTTGGCTTATAGCTTTTTATAAAAAAGCTAGTGTACTTAACTTATGAGGTGTTTTTTTTTTTCTCTTAATGACTAAGCTTAAACATTCATTTATTTAATTCACTTAATTTAGTAAATAACCATTTAGTTACATTTGAATGAATCGCTAGAGTTGAGCACTGACTTGAACTCGTGTTTTTGGTTAAGTGAGTACATTTAGCTTCTTAACTACTTTTTTATTTTTATTTTTTTTTAATGACAAAATTTATTAAAACTAGCAAGGGGTTAGAAAGGGAATTACAAAGGATTTTGGATCCGTTAGTCCAAGAAATGTTCAATCTTCTATATCTTTAAGAACCAAACATAAGAAAGACCAACTACACTATCGAAAATGTCTTGCCGAATAGGACGCTTGAGACTGAAAATGGAGTCATTGCGAAACTTCCAAATAGACCAAGTCGTGACACCCAAAATAGGCCGTACAATATGCTTCGCGTGAGGATTGATTCGGAGATCTTCTACCCAATCGAAACTAGCATCAAATGAATTGATAACAGGAAAGGAGAGATCCAACCACAGAAAGACTTTATGCCAAATCTCAAAAATTAACGGGCAATTCCACAAAACATGATCTATGAGCTCCGGACTTTGGTTCCAAACAAGACATAGAAGAGAGTTTAATTCAATACATTTCTTGCTTAGATCCCAGTGTGTGGGAAGGCGATTACGCAAAGCTCTCCAAATCATAATGTTGACCTTTTTTGGGATATAACGAATCCATCTAGTAGGGGAATGAACATCCGGCAAAATGATATTGTCATGGTTTGTTATAATTTTAAGAGTAAATTGCATAAATTATCCCTGGACCTTGGCCAAAATGCATGTTTCATCTCAACCATTTCGAAAGTGCAAAAATCGTCCGTGTATGAAACCTTTGAGCAAATTTTCATCCTTGGGTGGGACGAAAATTGCATGTTTTAAAAGTGCCAGATTGCACGTTTCGTCTCAACCAGGGACGAAAATTTGCTCAAAGGTGTCCCACAGGGATGATTTCTGCACTTTCAAAATGGTTTGGACGAAACGTGCATCTTGACCAAAGTTATGGGACGATTTATGCAATTAACTCTAATTTTAATAAATTTACCTCCGAAGAGAAAATTCAATTTAATCCTTGATCCACAAATGTAGTTTTCAAAAGAGTTAGCTTTGCAATTCAAAAAAGGCTAGCGACACAGCTTGTTGTCCGTTTGCCTTCAACCACTATGTAAATTCTATTTTGATGAAATAAAATGCGGAGATTAATCCTTGATCAAAAAATTGCGTACTTACACTTGTATAATCACATCAATAATCAATAATTCATTAATACATAATACTATCATGCTGTCATGCATTTGACCATTAATTAAAATTTATTATTCATCGAAAGCTGTTACTATTTCTTTTCGCCAAATTATTCAAATCAGCATTTATGTTCTAAACTGAAAACTTATACGGTAGTGATCAGTTAAATTGACAAAAACAGAACAAAAAACTTACATAGAGCTTACCAATTTATGCAAGTGTGTCGTTAATAATTTGACTTGAATAAAAAAGTGACAAGACAACAGTTTTTCGTATTTACTAGTTATAATTCCCGCGCACGCGCGAGTTTTTTTAAAATTTTTTTAATCATATATTTTTATTATTAAAAAACAAATAATTTAATATTTGTTTTGTTTGATTTATGATGTTTAATTATAATTTTTTATTATTAAATATAATTATTTAAAAATTTTAATACTAATATTAATTGCATCTTATCTATATTTTTTGTATTTATCTTCTACTTGTCTTAATTGCATCTTATCTATATTTTTGTATTTATCTTCTACTTGTAATATAGATAAATATAAAATATTACCTAATAAGAGAATAATATTTTTTTAAAAAAATAAAATTATTACTAAATAAGGTATGAATGCATTTTTTGAAATGGAAAATTCCCAATAAGGGTTTTATTGTATTATATAAAAGATTGATTCACAAACTAATAAAAGATCTACAAGAGCAAACAAGTGGTATCAAAACAATTAAACTATGGTCCAGAATAATTATAACATACTTAATAATAGCATCTGAAAGGGTCGTCAAATTTAGATCGTATGGACCCATTTTCACAATTTTAAGGGGTGGTCTCCTCGATCATTTACACCGACGGTTGGCATATCTCAACCCGGACCCCTGCCCTGGCCGGTTTGGTAAGGATGGTACGTTCTCTTTTTGTTTGATTTAAGATCAAGTCGCAGATAACACGATTACATAATACATTCATTTTGTACATTCTTCACTCTAACACGCTACGACATAGTTATGGCAACCAATGTTAGGAAGAAAAAAAAATAAAATAAAAAAGAAGTCTAAGACATAGATTATGGAGTATTATTTTTTTCCGAAAGATACATGTTAAAAGAATAATATTTCTTAACATTACGTTACTTGATAATTCTTTTGTCTCAAAATAGTTGTACGTGGCAAAAACATAATGTTAATGAAACGTAATTGTTATAGTTTGAAGTTGATGTAATGACAATTTATTCTTTCTATCTACTAGTAATAACTATTTTTTTAGTAATAATTCCAGCCAGAAGTAAACTCAAACATACGTATGTTTGTTATTAAGACATGCGAGCTTGAATTAGTTTAAACGAACATTCGCAAGAAATGAAGTATTTGCTACATCCCAAACGAATCCGTCCGCAACAACAAATGTGCGTAGATAGCTAATGTCGAATTGACTGTAACCATATTCAAATATAGATTACCTTGATCTGCAACCAAATATTGATCTTGAGTAGCGCAAACCAAATATTTCAAAGATTCAACAAATACACGGTTGTTTTATAGGCATCGAAGATAGAGGAATAAAAGAATGTTCCACCTAAGTTGAACTTGTGAAAAGCTCTCAAGGTGTTTCGTCATTTGGCGTTGTAATTTTTAGTGATCATGGGAGTCGTTCTTTTGTTTAATTATGGTTCGGATGTCATTAGGTTTGTCATGTGTCATTTAGGTTTGCTCTTTTGGCGTTTCAGGTGTTGCTTTGTTTCTGTTTCGTGAGGTTCAAGTCTCGTTGTAGAAGACTTTCTTTTTTTTGAACAGCAACAGGGAGAATATATAGAAAATGAAACGCTTCTAGCAAGATGCTAGAAGAAATTACAAAGGAGTTCTTGACCAGTAATACCAATTACAAAAATTAGCACATCTATTCTTTAACCAAAAAAAGGAAAAAAGACAAATATTATCTAGAAGGTCTACTTTCCTCACTAGATGAGGATTAAAGATGACACTGTTTCGATACTTTCATAGAATCCAACACGTAGTAGCGAAGATGACATATAACCGGATTTTCTTCTGTTTAGAACTTTGCAACGACTCAATCTACGACATTGAATCTGTATAGGAAAGAAGCATAGGAGTAGAAATATCACACCATATTCGGATGGCTCTCCAAATAGAGGAAGTGAGGTCACAAGTGAAGAAATAGTGAGATGAAGTTTCTAGCATCAAGTTACAAACCGAGCAATTTATGGAGTCAATATCCAAACCACGTCTTGACAGATTAAACTGATTAAGGAGACGATCAAGACGCAATCTCCACATAAACACGTTAACTTTGCGAGGAAGGCTTATGTTCTGGGACAACCATAGAAGGCTGTATATGTTCATCAATATGGCGCCTTGTATCTACTACTGTGTAAGCACCATCTTGCCCAATTTGCCAATACCAAAGTCCAAATTATTCGTTAAGGTGACATTCTTCAACTCAGCAAGCATGGATGAGAGAAGAGTACCATTACGACCATTTTCAACCGGTCTACGCCGATTCCATATCCAACCATTTGGGGACCATCGATCATTGATAGAGCAATCTTCATGCAAGTCCAACCTAAAAAGACGATTATAGTGAATATTGAGGGGTTCTTTATCGATCCATGAGTCCTTCCAAAACTTAATTTGGGTTCCATTACCAACTTTGTGCCATAATTTTTCTTTTGGAAGAATGCCATTCGAATGAAGAGTATTTATGGAACCGATAATTGCAGCCCAAACACCATTCATTGAACATCCCAAGGTACCTAAACCAACATCTCCTCCATGGATAGCTTTAATAAGTGAAACCCATAAAGCATTTGGATTAGATACTAACCTCCAACGCCGTTTGAGGAGCAAGGCTAAGTTAAAAGATTTAAGACTTCCAATACCAAGGCCACCATGTTCAAAGGAAGCTAGCACTAGATTCCAATTGATCCAAGCTAGTTTTTTGCTAGAACCATCACTCCCCCAGTAAAACTGAGCTCTCAGGCGCTCTAAAGCTTTAAGAACAAGTTCCGGAACTTTAAACATCGACATGTAATAAATTCCCAAGCTTCCCAATATGGATTTAATAAGCGTTAAACGGCCACCGATGGATAGAAGATTAGCTTTCCATAAAGAGAGCTTTTATTTGAATCGGTCTATAATCGTGCTCCAAGAAGATATTAAGTTCATATTTGATCCAATCGGGAGTCCAAGATGAGTGAAAGGCAACGAGCCCTCGGAACATCTAGAAAGATGTGCTATGGATGATAGATTCGAATTTGTAACACCAATGCCAAAAAGGTTAGACTTATGAATGTTAATTTTGAGACCAAAAGCCATGTAAAAAACGTTCAAGATTCTAAGAATGTTGCCCATATCATGAGAATTCTGGTCTGTTATGATAACAACATCGTCTGCATAGAAAAAGTGGGAAACTTTGAAGTTAGACGACCCAACTGAGGCTCCTTTAATTAACCGGGATGTGATAGTGATGAGGCGAAAAGTGTACCGCTTTTAAGGGGTCATTTAAGCCCGAATTCGTGATTATTTGATCAAATATTGCCCTAAATCATTCCTTTTGTCATTTTAGATACTTTTGGAGAGAAATCTGGAAACGGAAGCATTTTGGACGTTTTTGGAGCATAAAAGTGAGGAAAACGGCAAGTCTCAATTTTCCTTGCTGGAACAGTACCTGACGGCGTCAAGACTCTCCACATGACGGCGTCAAGAGTTAGAAAAGAGATGGAAGTGGAAAATACACGTAACGATCCAGAGAGTTATTAAGCCTAGGACCTGACGGTGTCACCCAAGGCCGTCAGGGTCCAAACATTAGTGACGGCCCAGAGCATTTCTACATATGACGGCGTCACAAATAGATCTAGGCAATACGATTTTATTATGGCGGCGAGTTGACGGCGTCACAATCTAACACATGACGCCGTCACGACGTGTAATCTATATATAGTTTTCCAAATTTCATTCATTAGTGTGCAACTTTGAGGGAATAAACCCTAGTCCGAATTTTATCACTTTTTCAAGGGTTCCAACCCCTTGAATCTTTCATGTTCAATTAAAGATAAGTATTTCTTCAAATCATTCAATATGTCTATGTGTTGTTTGATTATATCTTACGCTTGTCTTCTATTTAACATGCTTGGCTAGATTTTCATTGTGTTTGCTTAGATATAGTAAAACCTAGATGTTAATTATGGGTTGATTTTTTGTTTATAATTGTTACGGATGATTGTATTCGATGTTAGGCTTAAGAAAACTGGCAGACTTCCATTGGTAACTTGCTTGAATGTCTTAAGAAACATGATCGGAGGTGTACTACGATTTTTGGTTGTATTTAATGCGTAGGAGAATTCTAACGATCCCATGTTATGAGCTTCTAACGGCTCGACGTAGGAGTGAAGTAGGATCCTATAGAGTTAGGGAATATTGTACACGGCCCTACGACTAGTATTAAGGAATATGACCCGTCATCCATACAATTGTAACAAGCTATCAACCTGTAAAAGATATCTAGAGAGTAATGAAATCTAAGTAAACACAACTTTCCTCATTATTGTTCCACCATAATAGTTTAATAGTTTCATTTTCATTTTTGTTATTTTATTTTGATTGCATCTTTAGATTAACTGGGTTAGTTGGCTAGCAACTAATTCCGCCCACTCCTTTAAAACCCGAGATTTTACCTGCTTTCTATAAAATATAAAAATACAAAAAGAATCATTCCTCACCTCTAGACCTAGTTTAGTAGGATTCCTAATCCTAGCGACACTATTCCTGAGTTGAACGATCAATCCTCCGGTACTTGTCACCATAGTATACTACAACGATCAGGCACACTGCCTGGTGGGGGTTGTAAGCTTCTCGAGATCCCTTAAGAGGTAAAACCTGTTGCCTGGTGGGGGTTGCAAGGTTTATCATAGGTGCTTACGCCAAGATGGGATAGCTACCTTGATGTATTATTTTGGATGGTAGGGTAAGAGTGTATGCAACAACAAAAACAACAACAAAAAAAAAAAAAAAAAAAAAAAAAAAAAAAAAAAAAAAAAAAAAATTGAAATTGAAAAAATTAAGAAAAAGAAAAAAAATATAAAAGAAAAAGAAAAAAAAAACATACGGACTACCATCTCGTTTCATTTTATGTTTGTTTTATGTTTTTGTTATTTTTGATTTATTAACTTAAGTCGAGTCTAGTCTTGGCTTAGCAACGCCATATTGTACATGTAATTAACCAAGATGATTAACTCGCCACCAGTAAAGATTGCCTATATCCAACAAAACCGTGTATTTCATATCCCTACACCTAACTTTATAACCCTTTAAAAGACCTCTTTAATAGTTTATCCTAGGTGCTTATGCCATGTGGTGGAGGTTTGATCCTTTCCCAAGCCTATGGTAATCTATTTTGCTATGACAGGTAGTGAGAGATGTTTTCCATTTCCATATTGTGATATATACTTTATTACACCCGAGAGATGTGAGTACCTAAACACTATTTGTGAGGTGCTAGTGTATGACCTCCGTGCTTGTCTTTGGTCTTTAGTGGAACGATTATTTGTTGTAATTACTTTTATATTAGTGTTAAATGACCACTAACTTGTATTTTGACTAGAATAAAAGCGCATTTGCTTGAGAACAAGCAAATCTCAAGTGTAAGGGTATAAGATGAGGCGAAAAATGATCCGTTTTTAGGGGGTCATTTAAGCCCGGAATTGAATTTATTTGATCAAATATTGCCGTAAATCGTTCCTTTTGTGATTTTAGGTACTTTTGGAGTGAATTCTAGAAAAGGAAGCATTTTGGATATTTTTGGAGCATAAAAGTGAAGAAAACGGCAAAGTCTTAATTTTCCTTGCTGAGAACAGTACCTGACGGCGTCACAAGGTTCTACATGGCAGCGTCAAGAGTAAAACAAGAGGTGAAGTGGATAAAGTCCGTGACGGTCCAGAGAGTTTTACACTAAGGGCATGACGGCGTCACCATAGGCCGTCATGGTCCAATTGCATGTGACGGCCCAAAGTAACTTTGCACATGACGGCGTCATATCTGGATCTAGGCAATCCGATATTACTATGGGCGGCGAGTTGACGGCGTCAGAAATTTCTTCTTGACGCCGTCACGATGGAAAATCTATATATAGTTTTGCAATTTTCATTCATTAATATAGAACTTAAGAGGGATAACTTGGATAAACCCTAGCACGAATTTTATTGCTCTTTCAAGGGTTTTTACCCTTTGAAACCTTTCATTTTCAATTAAGATAAGTATCCTTTCAATTCATTCAATATGTCTATGTGTTGTTAGAATATATCTTACGCTTGTCTTGAATTTAACATGCTAGTCTAGATCTCTTGTATGTTTGCTTAGATGTAGTGAAACCTATATGTTGATTATGGGTTGATTGCTTGTTTATAGTTGTTACGGATGAATGATTTCGATGTTAGGCTTAAGAAAACTGGCAGACTTCCATAGGATAACATGCTTGAACGTCTTAAGAAACATGAACCAATGTGTACTAGTTTTTTATGGTTGTATTTAATGCATGAGCGAATTCTAATGATCTCATGTTAGGAGCTTCTTGCAGGCTCGACATAGGAGTGAAGTATGAGCTTATAGAGTTGGGGAAGTACGTACGCCACCCCACGAATGGTATTAAGGAATATAACCCGTCATCCATGCAATTGTAATAAACTATCAACCTGTAAAAGATATCTAGGGAGTAATGAAATATAAGTAAACACAATTCTCCCCATTATTGTTCACACCATTAGTTTAAGTAGCTTTATTTTCATTTATGTTATTTTATTTTGATTGCATCTTAGTTATTGGGTTAGTTGATTAGCAACTAATTCCGCCCACTCTTCCAAAAACTGAGATTTTAATTGCTTTTATAAAAATATAAAAATACAAAAAGAATCATCCATCACCTATAGACCTAGTTTTTAGGCTTTCTAATCCTAGCGACACTATTCCTGAGTTGAACGTTCAATCCCCCGGTACTTGTCACTATACTATACTACAACGATCAGGTACACTGCCTGGTGGGGGTTGTAAGCTTCTCGAGATCCCTTGAGAGGTAAAGCCTGATGCAATTCCCACGCATCACTTTTACAGGTTGATAGTTTGTTACAATTGCATGGGTGACGGGTCGTATTCCTTAATACTAGTCGTAGGGCCGTGTACAATATTCTCTAACTCTATAGGATCCTACTTCACTCGTATGTCGAGCCGTTAGAAGCTCCTAACATGGGATCATTAGAATTCTCATATGCATTAAATACAACCAAAAATCATAGTACACCTCCGATCATTGTTAGGATCAATTCCTTTTAGTAAGACCCTTTGGAAAAAAATTGAGGAAAGCCTCCTAACCGTGAACCATGAGTTCAATGAATTGATGGGTTTGTATACATCACAACTTGAGGAAACAATTAAGGAGGATTTAGTCCGAATTTTATCACGTTTTTAAGGGTTCCAACCCCTTGAATCTTTCATGTTCAATTAAATATAAGTATTCCTTCAAATCATTCAATATGTCTATGTGTTGTTTGATTATACCTTACGCTTGTCTTCTATTTAACATGCTAGGCTAGATTTTCATTGTGTTTGCTTATATGTAGTGAAACCTAGATGTTAATTATGGGTTGATTGTTTGTTTATAATTGTTACGGATGATTGTATTCGATGTTAGGCTTAAGAAAACTGGCAGACTTCCATTGGTAACTTGCTTGAACGTTTTAAGAAACATGATCGGAGGTGTACTACGATTTTTGGTTGTATTTAATGCGTAGGAGAATTCTAATGATCCCATGTTGGGAGCTTCTAACGGCTCGACATAGGAGTGAAGTAGGATCCTATAGAGTTAGGGAATATTGTACACGGCCCTACGACTAGTATTAAAGAATATGACCCGTCATCTATACAATTGTAACAAGCTATCAACCTGTAAAAGATATCTAGGGAGTAATGAAATCTAAGTAAACACAACTTTCCTCATTATTGTTCCACCACATTAGTTTAATAGTTTCATTTTCATTTTTATTATTTTATTTTGATTGCATCTTTATATTAATTGGGTTAGTTGGCTAGCAACTAATTCCGCCCACTCCTTCAAAACCAGAGATTTTACTTGCTTTCTATAAAATATAAAAATACAAAAAGAATCATCCCTCACCTCTAAACCTAGTTTAGTAGGATTCCTAATCCTAGCGACACTATTCCTGAGTTGAACGATCAATCCCCCAGTACTTGTCACTATACTATACTACAACGATCAGGTACACTGCCTGGTGGGGGTTGTAAGCTTCTCGAGATCCCTTGAAAGGTAAAACCTGTTGCGAGGGTGTGATCCCCACGTATCAGATAGCATCGTTAAGGTCAATATGGAGACCTTCCATTACTAGGATGAAGAGGAACGGGGATAGGGGATCGCATTGATGAATCCCTCATTTAAGGGAAAACTCATTAGTAGGGCTACCGTTAACTAAAATGGAAGTACGTGCCGAGCAAAGGGACTCCCGGATCCATAAACGCCATGTGTCTCCGAAGCCGAGCTGCCCGAGAATTAAATTAAGGTAATTTCAACTCACTGAGTCAAAGGCCTTTTCGAAATCGACTTTAAAGATAAGAAGCTTTTTACTACGTTTCTTATACCAGTTAATGACTTCGCTAAGCATAAGGGGACCATCATGAGTTTGGCGACCTGAAATGAAGGCCGATTGCTCTTGACTAACAACTTTGTCAACCACCTTTAAGTTTAGCAACGATCTTGTAATGCATCCCAATAAGAGAAATAGGCCTATAATCCCTGACTAACAATGGATTGGTAACCTTTCGAATTAGAGTGACGAAAGCGGAATTAGTACCCGGTGGAAACTTACCTGTGGATAAGAAGTTTAGCACAAAATATTCAACATCGGATTTAAAAAGGTCCCAATATTTCTTGAGAAACAGGAACGAGAATCCATCAGGACCCGGGGCTTTACTAGAACCACAGTCCCAAACAGCTTGCCTAATTTCGTCTAGAGAAGCCATACGTTCAAGGTCAGAACGATCAGTCGTTTAGCCTAGAATCAGCCGAGAGGGTGTTGAGATTAATTTGTAGAAGACTTTCTTAGATGATCTTATTAGTGTTTTCGTATCTTTTTGCCAGTACTAATATAATACGACCTTTAAAATTATATGGACCTGCATGGCTTATCGTACATGTATGGTACATTACATGTGTATCATTATAAGTTGCATGGTGTCTCAAAAAAGTTTATTTTCCAAATAATTTGGAAAAGAACAGTGACCATTTTTCACACCACAGTAGCATATTTTAGACGCCAATTAGCCCATTGATTTGCATCTGAATTGGAGTGTATGCGATCATACAAATTTAAGTTTCTCATATAATCATTTAATCAGCATTCAAAAAGAAAGAAATTCAACATATGTGGCTTAAAGCACATATACGTCCTTGGACTTCATTTTTTATATGAAAATGATTGTGAATTGTCACCATAATGCATATCTTATAGAAAATTTATGTACCATCCCACTTGACGTAATTGTTCATCCCCATTAATGGTAGGTCAACTAAGAGATGATGGGAAAACAAGAAGAGAGGTATTGACAAATTTATGTACCATCTCATTTAGTCGTTTTTGTAAATGAAATTTGCAAGTAGGGGTCACAAATAGCAGAAACTAATATTCGCAGTACAATTATTGTTTATGATATTATATATTAATATTTTTTTGGTTAATTTATGATATCTGCATTAGTCATGTTGATGTGACACGGATCGGACCCTAAATGAAATGAGGTAGATGTGACTAATTAGTTAGATAAAATTAGTCGTTTCTTTAGATGGAACGAGGCACCACTAAATAAAGGGTTTTCACAAACACTCAAAAAACTGATCGTATAAAAATGATTATATATTATTGTGATGTCAAACAGCATAATCAAAAATAAACACTATATTTTAAAATTATGTTTTGTAACAACTAATTATCTGATTAATTATTCGTTTTCAAAACGAATAATCTATTTTTAATATAGAATTTAGACAAAAATACACTGTTGCTCTCTAAACTTTCTAGAAAACATCGTCTGGCTTCCTAGGTTCTGAAAAACGTCGCTATGCGTCCAAAACACGAGATTTTGATGCCGATTGCGTCCCTCGGCCAGTAATCATTACTTCAATGTCCCGTTATAGTTCCAAAAATCCTGTTACCCATTTAGTTTGGAGGGTATAACTGTCTTTTTATCGAGTCGCATTTTTCTCTCTCCCGCTGTACTACCCAGCAGACGTCCAATCTATTTTCCCGCCATAATGTCTAATATAACTAGAGTATGTAGTCATTGGTCAACCCCAAACTTATTTTGAAAGCCTACAAAAAAAAACCCTGATGCAATGTCACTCACCAAATATAATAATTTAAGCAATAAATTAACAATTTTGAACCTTGGATTTACGCTATGGCAAATCAGGGAAACACCTTTCATTGATGACCATGACACCGAGAGAATGTGGGCAATCAGGAAATATGGTAACTGTTTTTGGTGATAATCGTTTACAATCATATTTATTTTAGATTGTGGTATGGTATTTCCATTTTTGGTAAGACAATCGTAACAGTTTTTTGTTTTGTCTTTCAACAGCTGATCGACCTGGTGGGTTTAGCATGAGATTTCATTATAATGGCATTTTTAAAAACTGGCCAGGGAGGATCTACGATGGAAGTAAGGAATGTTAGGTTGATTTTGTTGAAATTAATGAGATATCGATTGAAGAACTGGATGCTCTGATGACCCAAATCGGTTATGTAGAAGCCGAAACCAATTACTACTATTTTGTTAAACTTGGTAGTACATTGGATAGAATGATGCCGTCACCATATGTCAATTATTATGTTTGATATTGACAAGTAATGTACTCTAATTATCATGCTTTGAAAACTATGCAATTTTATGCAGTTGTAATTATATCCATTTGCATTATCTATGGAACCATGTTATGTTTATGTATTTTAATTATGTTTATAATTTGCATCTTGTGTGGACTATATATTATAGCCAAGTCTATGACTGCAGCACCTTCTATTGCAAATTGACAAAGGTAAAACTAACCAAATTTAAAACTTCATTTCAATGTTGATAATTAAAAGTCAAACATAACCAAATTCATTACCATATACATAACCATAAGGTATACACAACAAAAGAACAAAATCCAAATCCATGTAGGAGACAAAGTTACTACCATTCAATAAAATCTAAAGTTAAAACATACTAGAGAAAATAGTTTGATCAAGGTTCTAGGACTACGACGATGGCCTAACAAGTAATTACATTTTCACATAACCCAAAACACGAGCATCAAACATTAAAGCTAAAAAGTTAACCAAGTGCATAAACAATCAATAATAATATCCAACTGAGCACCAGGTAAATCTTCCACTTCCACATATCACCTTGAGCAACTTCTAATCTTTCCTCGAGCTCATTTCTCCCCCTCAAAAGGCCTGGTATGATCATTCTTGAACGAGTTCATATTTCAGGATCATATAATCCTATCCACCGACAAGAAGAACCCTAATCATGAATATGGCAAGTCATTAATCAACCACCACTGTTACAATGTACTTTGCTACTTGTGAAAACAAGCTAATATAATAAATCTTAAAACGCACTTACTTCATCAGGACAACCATAGAATCGACGCCCTGGGTTGGCCGATGTCCACGAATTGCGAGTTATAGCTTGCTTACCACACCAGCAGCGTATTATGTTTAAGGAAGGAAAGTTTTGGAGGAAAGATTAGGGATGATGAGTGACAATACAATTGTGACCCAAAGTAATATAGGGAACTGGGATACTGTATAACGGCTGAAAACTAGAACGCTACAGTGAATGACGATTTTGCCCTCTACAAAAATATGTTGAAGTAACTATTACGGGCCGAGGGTCGCAATCGGTCTCAAAATTTTGAGTTTTGGACGCATGACGACGTTTTTCAAAACTTAAGAGGCCAGGCAATGTTTTCTGGAAAATTTAGAGACCAGCGGTGTATTTTTGTCTAGAATCTAAAACCGCGCCTAAATATTTTACATGGTTGGAATCATGGAAGTACTAGTTTGGAAACAAGATTTGCTACGGGATCTTGTCTCCTTTTTGGAGTTTGTGGCACCATACTACGTCCTTTTCGTCCCAACAAAGTATATAGTGTGTATAAAATGATTTTTTTTTTTTGGTATACTCGTTAATATTTTAAACGGTAAACGAGTAGCCGTATATAACAATAGAATTTCATCGAGGTACATAATTATGATTGTGATATTTGGGTTAGTTGTTTCGTATAATATTTTATTCATACAACGTAAAAAAATCTAAATGTAAAATTATTTTAAAATATAATGTTTTAAGTAAAATAACAAATTAGTTTTTTAAGTTTCTTAAATTAGTTTCCAGCCTTACATTTTAGTAAAAGAACAAATTAGTTTCCTAAATTAGTTTTACGTTTTTTGATTTTTTTTATATAGTATAGATTAAAATAAATTATCTAAAATTATGTTGTTCAATATGCTTGGTTTTGGCAAACAACAATATAACAATCTATAGTCATTTTAGTTTTGAGGTCAATATATTCTTGATAGTTGGAAGAGTTTTGCTGCTTAGAGTAAGCTTTTAGTTCCAACCTACAAATATTTTATACGTCGTATTTGCATGCAGCATGTTTTTTGTCTGTAACTACGTAACATGCGTCTTTCTATTTTTATGTCAACATCCGTATAGAGCTTTTATACTTTTGCAACATGTTCAGCGTTGATTTTTCGGTGAAATGAATTATATAGTTATATCATTTAATTAGTTTGGGGTTAGCAAAGCAAATCACGAAAAACTGCAAGCAGATAAATTTTTATACGAAAAGGAAATCCACCCGATTCATCTTTGGTGACTTGATAGGTAAACCCCGGATTCCAGAGATCATGCATCACATACCCATAAGCCCGATAAATTACTAGCTCTTAACAATTGTGAATTATACGACTAGGGCGCCAAATAAATTTTGCAACTAACGAGATTTAAACTTATAATGCATCTTAATAGGGATCCAAAATGTAACACCAGCTTACTCTTAACTCTAGACAGTATAACTCAAAAAAACATACTTGGACGTCCTTATTGTTAATTTTTTTAAAGGTTTAAGAAAATACAATAACACATTTTAGACTTCAACTAACAAAAACTAGCTAAAAGCTTGCATTTACAAGCTCGTAGACAGTGTCATCTCTCAACATTATTTATCTGCAGTTATTATCTTCATACAAAACCTGATAAGTGATTAATTAATATGATTGTGGAAATTTACATGCATATATTGTTCATAAATGAATGATTCAATAGTAACTAGTAAGTACGAGTATCTTTATAGTTCAATAAATTGTACTAAAGTTCCCTCTGTGAAGATCACTCGAAATATTGGTCTATTGATTGTATTACGTCACCAAATTTAATTGTTAGAATATTACGGAGTATAATTTTAATTAAAAATATAAAAAGAATATAAATGAAAATGACAAAACAGAAAAGATGCCAGATAATGTCAAGCCCATGGCTCTAACGTAAATGACATAAACCCATAGCAATTGGGACAACTTGTATTATATTTGCACGAGTTTCTTTTCAATGTACATCTAAATTTCATGAACATGATAGGTTCGAAAGTTATACATCACCACTAATTAATGTAATTAGCCAATCATCTTTAACCAACTCATTTCATGCCTTTAGATGCCTAATTTCATATGTTTAGTGGCAATGTTATGCCGATCAATGCCTAAACATTATTATTTTATTATTATTTTTTTTTTTACATATAAATTTTAACCCGATAACTTGTAAGACTTTAGTCGCTATTTTCCAGTCTACATCCTTTTTGAAATATATTTATTGACTTGGTCCAAATGATTTACTACTACAAATAGTATAAAAAAACATATCCTTCCCATTTTTTCACACCAAATCATCATCACCAACTTATCCGATCAAACCAAGATCCAAACTCCACCCTCCGATTAACCACCATGTGCACTCTACAAAAACGCAACAACATCTTCCTCTTAACACTCACCGGCCCAACAAACCACCGTCTCAACCCAACTCTCATCTCCTCCATCCGATCACTACTCGCAGAAGCCAAGTCACAAGCCACTCCAGGATCAGTACTTATTACCTATTCATTTGCAACGGTACAAAAATTAAATGCTCATATTCTTCCCCGAATCGGTAATGTATACCGATTGCTATGCCGATTAGCTCATGCCGACCTTGTGGTTTTGTTTTGCCGATCCACGCCGAAAAATGCCGAGCCCCATACCGACTACGTTGCCACCCCTAACAAATGAAAACCTACTCATGTATATATCCATGGACGAATCTCCGAGTAAATAGGGACTGAACTCAGAACAAAAAATATCAATACAATAAGGATTTTTACAATATTATTGTAACATCTTGTCTTTGGATTAAAGATAGAGCTAATCAGGGTGCGTCTGGTATGGTATCAAGAATGACAATGGGTATGAGTTTGATATTAGTGGTGGGTCCCTCACCTATAAAAGATCCATTCCTAGCACTTTTGATGTATATATAGTATGGATTATAATTATCATTCATTATCATAGTGGCGGGCCCTCTCATCTTAAACAAACAACTTTAATCACTTTTATAGTCATAGTTTCATTTTCATAGTGGGATACCAAACGCACCCTTAATGTATAGTATTTTCTGGAATGATTGGTGTTGAAATCCAATCTTTCTTTTTATTTAGTTACTCTTTTCGTTTCAAAACTATTGTCACCAGATAGAAAGTGCACGGTTTAAGAAAAAGCGAGACTATCATATTTTTAAATAAATCAAATATCATTTTGACACATAAAGTCTCTATTGATTGGTAAAAATGAAAAATAGACAATTATTTTTAAACATTGTAAAATGAAAAGATATATGTAATTTTAGGACGGAAAGATCGGACTATGAGAGATCGGACTATCGGAGTATAATTTTTAGTCGGTTTTTACATGCTAGCTTTTACTATGGTGTGTTTTTATTAAATCTATGCCAGAAGGTAATTTATATTCCGTTGAAAATCTTGTTTAGCCCACTAAGTTAGGTTTATTTTAACCAATGGGCTTGTGGTCCACTGGGCATGTCTTATTCAGTTAAGCGTGCCTAGTGGAGAGTAGTACCGGTTTGGGTGACCAAACCGGGAAGTCCTCCCTTGTGGACCACTGCCCTGTCAGTACGATTTCAAAATCTTTCAATGAAGGTTTCAACCCACTAGGGTTCGAATCTGGAGAAGGCAGGGTTTACTTCAATTTAAGTGTCGTGCCTTCGGGCGGCTTAAGTTGAAGGTTTTCCCCCATCGGGTTTCAATTGAACATGATTTTCCCTTAAAGAAAGTAACCGTTCAAAAAAAAAAGTTAGGTTTATTTTAATAATAGTACTAAACCCATACCCATAATTTATCATGCAAGTGGAACATTATCTTGAATGCAAATAATGGTTTTATATTTCATCAGAAAAGAGTGTCAAGCTAGAATCCAATTACAAGAGATACAAGATGTACAAATTTAGTATTGAAAAAGGGGGCTACTATTTTAACCGGGGGACAAGGGGCTGACACCCCAGTTTCTGTTCCGTATTTTTGACAGTTTTAACAGTTTAACTTATTAAACTTTATATTTTTTGTTCCGCATTTTCAGGTTTATAGTTTTTTGATATAAACAAAATTATAAAAATAAAAAAAAAAAAATAAATAAATAAAAAAAAAATGCTACAATACCCCCTATGGGGGGTAGACCCCGTGAGACTAAAAAAGTAGCCACCGTTAAGCTAGGGTGAGTAGGAAGAATCTTTAGGTGAGTGGGTGGTCAAAATTAAATTGTAAACAGTGCTTCTGATGTTTTTTTTTCGTTCACTACTGTTTAATAGAAAGTTGATGAACATACGGACACCATACACTCCTTTAATCATATACCGGATAAATTAAATAATGTAATAAATGTCAGGTACCATATATATGGATATATAGAAGGATTTTTCTAACTTATGTATTAGGGTGCAAGTTATGTACATTAAAAAGTAAAGAAAAGTATTTAAAGACTCACATAAAAATACATAAAATTGTATTTTTGTGTGAATTTCTAAGTCTTTTTTTGTGAGTCTCATAGTACTCTTGATGTGCTTAACTATATTATTTGGCTATGATCAGTGGCGTACCAAGCGGGAATTCCAAGATGATTCCTTGAGACAATAAGGGTGCGTTTGGTATGCTTGATGAAATCACAGTAGGTATAGGTTTGAGAATAGAGTGAAATGAAAATAGATATGTAGATATCACTTTTCATGGGTATCCACATACCCACCAAATCATACTCCTATGAGGAAACCCACATATCATGGGTATCCTCATTCCATTGTGGTGAGCCCTGTCACACCTTGCCAAGGCGGAAACGCGAGGGTGTAACTTCATGGATATCATCACAACACCTGGTTTCTATATAGAGAAACAACAACATGCACAAAAATATAGCAAAGTACAAACACAAAGTGTTGTAACAATACCCCAAAACAAAATAACCAAAACAAAATCTGAAGCAATACATAAATCCAAACATAGATGATAAACCACTTCCAGTGCAACTAGGGTCTCGTCTAATCACATCCTTCTATCTTATCCTTAGAAAGTTCACCTGAAAATGATAATTAAAACGTCAACATAATGTTGGTGATATTCATAGGTTTAAGACACACATACACTCTCAAGGCAACCAGTTCACTGTGATAATAAAATATAGCTGAACAAATAATTAAACTTATCATATAAGCTACATGTATTTACACAAGATAAAGGCAACCAACACACATAAGGCAACCAATGGGACGGAACGTGTCCCCTGCTCCAATATAGACATCAATTAGGTCGCATGTGCGAGCAACAGGATAAGCATCCTCCCAATTAAGTTTCTGATATGCATGTCTGATATTGACATCAATTAGGTCGCATGCGCGAGCAACAGGATAAGCATCCTCCCAATTAAGTCATTGATAATACATGCCTGATAATTCCCGATAATCCACAATAATCACAACATATAATCATCACACCATAATAATCATCACATATAGCATACATACGATAACATTATAAGTCCAAGCTCTTTTAAATCACACATAATCACAGTAACTCAAACCATTTAAGACAAACATCATTCCCATCCCAAGTTTAAAACAAAGTAAAAATATGGGACTATGAACTCACCTCCACTTTGCAGCTTCCAATAAATAACAATCACAAATCTATACAACACAAATAAGTTCACGTTACACATGGTCAAGATAAAAGCTATAACTCATGCAATACTCATATGATGGATGTCTAAGATTCATATGACCCACTATGGATCTCCTAGACCCTATACTAACCATCACCATAACCTAATACTCACTAAATCCCTTGCACTTTTAAAATCAGAAAACGCAGAATTTTAAGGTACATTCGCCCACATGAAATAATAACAATTAAAGCTCAACAACTCACACCAAAAATTCATCATGGTCTCTCATAAGCATACAAGCTAATACCAGAAGGCCTTGGTCTAATAACACACACAAGTACCCATAAGAAAATCAAACTTGTCAACTATCCAAATTCGGATCTGAACGCACACCAAAAAGTTTTAATTAAAATAAAATACTTCTACAACTTTTTATCGCGAATCCTTTTCGTGGTGGTGTAAGATAACCTAAAACTCAAATTTTCCAGAAGGGCTAACCTTAATATCAGTTTTTCACCCACAATTCACTATCAAACTTTTACCCAAATTCTGTCCCGGTTTAACAGCTTTGACACCTTATCAAAGGAAAATGAAAAGACTAACTTCCAGACCTCGAAATCAATCGTGGCCGGACTTTTTGGAAAGCTCTTTCATTAAACTTCAATTTAGACTAAAATTTCGTGATCTAACTTGGTGAGTGCTTATTCACTCACCTTTTCTGAGCCAAAATAGGTACTTAATAATCCAAAAACTAACCAAAACGCCAAAGAAAATATGTTTTTGTGATTGTGAATGTGTAGATACGGATATCTCGTGAAATGTCAAAAAACAAACGGAAATCAGCAAAAAAAACGAGCATGAGAGTAGAACGTGTGCAGATCAGTCAATGAAAGTCAATTTTGAGCCTTAAAAGACCTCGGAGATTTGAGATTCATCAGATTTGGTCCTTGGTCTAAGTTTCAGAGATTGTCAGAATCAGTCTTTCAAGTTTTCAGAAGTTGACATATATGGTCCTTTAAAGACATTTTTGTTGAAGAGACAACTTTGGTCCTTTGAGAATCAGAAAGTACATCATAAACCCTTGGAATATATTTTGAAACTATGACATAAACAACCCTTACAGTTTCATATATTACAAATTTGGTCCTTGTAACTTTGAAATATAATGATGAAAATATTAATCCACAAGCCTGGTCCAAAATACAATACCAAAGTCCAATACAATAAACAAAATACCACAAGCCCAACCATCCCAAGCCCATCCCACCACGGTCAACAGGTCAACAGTCAATCAAAAGGGTCAAACAATTATATATTATAATTACCCGCCCCCTTTTTACCTTCTCAACCCAGTTTCACTGTTTACCAAGAACCCTAGAAATACCGTACTCCAAATTACGGCAATTAAGGGTATAATAGTATAATTGCTTAGCTTCTAGAAGTATCAGATGATGTCAGGATGTGTCAGACTCAAACAAACACACCAGGGACTAACGTGGCAGCTATTGGTTGGTTGAAACGCGTCATTGATATCTAATCCAAGGGTTGAAATTGGAAGGCAATCATGAGGAGATGATCAAAGGCTCAGGATGGCTTAGAAGAAGCACACCACACGGATTGCCAAGGTGGCAATCCGTGATTACTCATTTCTAGATCCTTCCTTACATTCCCTATATATAGAGTGCTAGGCTAGTTGTATCAGTGTGGAGTTTTTGAGTAGCAAAACTCTGCCAAAATTTCTTTTGATGTATTAGTTTAGATTAATTGTAATTTCTTTTTAATGTCAATGAAATTAGTACTTTTATGTTAAATCAATTTAGCTTATTTCTGTTACTTAAACTGCTTAATATTCATCTCTTATTTTAGTCTGATCATCTTATTTCCTTTTAAAGTCCTTAAGTTTTCAATTCTGTTTTTACTTCATCTTAATTAGTTTTCATTAAATCAGAAAAATCAAATAAAAAAATTAGAAATAGTTTTGTTGGAAATCAGCTTTTGGTTAAACTTGTTTGTAGTTCAATACATTTAATATCAGCTCTATATAGCTTTTGTTAGAGTTATTTCAGTTTCACTTGTTCATAAGCTTGTGGTCAAAATATGTCAACTGTGTTGAATCAATTGGTACATGGAGCTGATTTGGTAGATTGAGATAGCTTTGGAAGATCTCAGCCTATCTTAGAGATAGGCAAGCTTAGTGAAACCCTCTGTTCATGCTGTGGGTAATTTCATTTGTAAGTTTCAGTTTAAAACTTTGCTTATCTAGGTGATTAGGTCTGTGGATATGAGTATTTGATTGTAACTGTTGCATTTGAGTTCTGATATTGCTTCTGTGATTGATATTGTATTTTAGTGGATTAATGGTTTAGTGATTAGTAGCTTTGATTGTAGTTTTGTAGTTTTACTTTCATCATAGGGGGTGTTTGGATCTAGCAGTTATTGTGTGTAGATGAAGTTAGATTGCTGATTTTATGTTTCACACAGGTTGCATAAGAGTAATAATAGACATTTAAGTAATAAAAACAGTAGAATAGTTCTTAATTAGTCAAAGTTAAGTTTCAATTTAGCTTAACTGTTAGAGTATAATGAATCAGTTAGTAAACTTGTGGTGATAGTTGCATTTTAGTTCTTAGTAGCTTAATCTAGTGTAACATTAGCCTAATACAACAAATAGGATAAGATTAGATTGAAAGAATTTGGTTGTGGTCAAAATAGTTTGGTAATCAAAAAGTCAACTGATTCAGGTTTTAGCACCCTACAGGTTGCTGAACTTGGCTTCAATTAGGTGAGCAACTGAGTGGTTATGATTGGGCTTTTAGGTTTTAGAGTCACTCAGTAGTTTAGATGAACTTTTGCCCCCTTTACTTTGCATCATAGTGCTTATTGGAGAGCTTATTTTAGGACTGCTTATAAGGTATTTGGAACAAGTTTTCTGTCATTAAGAATAGGCCTGCTAGAACTAATTTAGATTATAGCAATTGCTTATTTGAATGATTTGAGTTCATTAGAGTATATTGAAGTAGTTTCTATTAAATTTGTTCTTCTGGCTTATTCTGGAGTGCTTATTGCTATTTCAATGTTTAATTCAAAGTGCTTATTTGCTTGCATCATATATTTCTGTGCAATCTGTGATCATATCTGAGCATAATAGAGCTTATTTGATTATTATACTTCTGTGGTTTCAATTTCATAAAGTTTTGTCACAAGTGCTTATTAATAAGCACTTGTGATAAGCTGTTTTAGCCTAAATAAGCACTTCTGCTTCTTATTTTCTTTTCAAAATTTTTCCACAAGCTTATCATATTATTTTAGATTTTTTGTAAATTTTTCACATTTTTCTGAGTTTATTTGATATTTTTCTTAGTTAATAATCATTTTTTATTACTTTTTAATCAACAAAAATCTATAAAAAATCAGAAAAAGCCTATTAAAAATACAAAAATATTTTAGGAAATTCTTTTATAATATTTTAGATTTTTCAGTATAGATTTTATATTTTTCCCTTTATGTTTTTACATTTTCCTTTATTTTTAATTACTTTTTAATTCCAAAAATAGAAAATAATTCATAAAGAAATAAATTAGTCAAAAAAATATTTTTCTTTTTCTCAAAATTCTTTTTATTAGTTTAAGATTTTTATAAATTTGTTTCACACTTGTAGGGTCATTTTTAGTTTAAAAAGTTACGTTTTATTTTGGACGTTACGTTTAATTTACGCGTTTGCATTTCCGTTTTTAGATTTTAGACACTTGTGCATACTTAGCTTGTACTTTTTGCTTAATTCACTATTTCTTTTCATAATTTGAATTTTACCATCATAATTTTCACTATTCACTTTTCACTACACGGTTCACGAATCGATAATTCTAAGACTCCATTCAACTTTCGTTGGGAAACGACTCGGTAAATCCGTATTTCTCGCGGATTTCATCGATACTTAATATATATACTATAATTGAGCAAATCATAACTCATCACCATCTGTTAAATACCTTCGAATCTTTACAACACTAATTTTCTATCGAAACCCTAACTCAATAACTAGCATGTTTTATGCTCAATTCTCTTCACCAATCACCATACTATTATCAATTGATGATTCTAACATGTCTTACATCATTAAATTACAGAAGTTTATAAACCCTAAATCCATCATATCAAATATTACATGAATTGAATTAATAATTAACCAATTATATGAAAACTAGTAACAAAATTATACCTTGATCTTGGTTTTAGCTTCAATAATAAAAACCCTAAGTTTTCTTGCTCTCCTCCTCTCTTGGTCGATCAAAATATGCAGGAAAAAGGGATTATGGGTCGTTGGGTTTGGTATATAAGGGTAGGGGTTGGGCTTTTTTGGGTTGGACTAGGATTCCTTAGCTTTAAATTGTATTTGGGCTACAATTGCGTTTCCTTTTTTCCCTAAAACACCCTATGGGCCGATTTTCCCCTCCTCCCATATTATTTTTATTTTTTTATATTAAACTTAATTATTACACTCAAAACCTTAAACTTTTCATATTTTATAAACTCCCAAAACAAAACCTAACATCTTTCACGATAAACCTTAACTTTTACGACAATCGGAAAAATAATCATTTTCAAAACAAAGTTTCCAAAAATAGATTTTTACTCCTTTATGAAATTTAACCCACAAAACAAAACACACATAACTCGCTTACGCTCATTAACTTGAATGAAAACTCGCTACGCAAAACCTCCAAAATACCAAAGAAAATCTCATATGTCATTTCCACACCACTAAGGTGATCAAATGAACTTACTCACCATCAACTCTATTCAAACCAAAAATGACATCTCACACCAAGGGATTTAGTTCCATAACTCACTTATCTCACATATAACACTTCAATCACCTAGGACACACCAAATAAACGTCAACCGAGTCAAGACCATCAGTTAAAATGACCTGCTAAAACCACGGTTGTTACAGGCCCTATAACCAACCAAACAACATTAATGACTTTCAAAGTGATAGATTCTTTCCCATAGTGGGATACCAAACGCACCTTAAAATTGACGAGTCAACAATCAACTGGTTTATGGGTCGGGTTCATTAACGATTTCATAACCTAATGATAATACTTACATATCAAACGATTTTAGCAATTAGACTGTCTTGGAATCTTGGATACACTGTTTGGAAATGTAGTCATTTTCATATCAAACGATTTTAGCAATTAGACTGTCTTGAATCTTGGATATACTGTTTGGAAATGTAGTCATTTAATGTATATCCTTGATAGTTTGGGTGAATTAGCATAGATGAATGGACAAAGTACACTATGTATTTGTTTTCTTTGGTTAGAGCTTTGGTGAGATGGTCAGACTCAAAACTCTAACAAACTGTTACCAAGTTTTTGAAATGAAAGAAAATAAGAGAATAGTTAAAAATGGGTAGAAAAGAAGAGGAGATGAATGAAATTAAATTTTTTATATCATGTTCCCGAGTTAGGAGAGAAAAGAAGAGATAACATATGATTTTACAGTTATACCCTTGGTTATATATAAAAGTTATGTTTTATATTAGGTCATTTACGTAATTTTATTTAATTAAAGCTTCCTAATATAACTTCTCTCCAAATCATCCAACTTTTGGGAAGAAAGTTTTGGAGAGAAGTTTAGCCAAAATTACTCTCATCTTCTTTTCTCTTCTCTCCTAGAGAAAACTCAGGAACACGAATTTATTTTGTTTTCTACCAAGTTCTTTTATCTTCTTTCAAAAATAAAACTCGGGAACGCAGAATAAGTCATCAGGTGTACAAAGGAAATAAAAATAAAATAAAATTTATGATTTCGTTAAAACTATCAAACAAATTAAGAAATCATGTATTTCTTTGACATATTAGTGGACCAAGTAAAAAAGAGATGTATTTATGTGACACAATATTTTAGGACTAGGTTCATTTCAGATAAATCAGCATTTTTAACAAAAATTTACAATATACGACAAATATCTGTCGGGTCCGTGAACCTCCAGAAACCCCCAGATCCGCCTGTCTTTTAGTGTTATAACTATGGAAGTAGTGTGACCTTATAGCACTTCCATACTATTTCTTTGTACATAACTTTTCAAAGTTGATATATTTTCACAAAATATATATATATATATATATATATATATATATATATATATATATATATATATATATATATATATATATAGGGAAGGGATCCAGTAAGAAGAAAAACTAAAATAAGAAGAATTTCTAGCCACACATTTCAAATAGGATGGAGAATTTTAAGGAGAGATGCATCTACTTTTGTAGGTGCATTTGAAATGAGTGGTTGTGGTTTCTTCTTATCATTTTTATTTTTATTTTTCTTCTTATTTGATCCTATATATATATATATATATATATATATATATATATATATATATATATATATATATATATATATATATATATATATATATATATATATATATATATATTGAGTATGGATCTAGTGAGAAGAATTATTGAAATGAGAAGAGTGAGAAGAAATTGTAGCCACATATTTTAAATAAGGAAAGAGAAATAATAGGAGATGCATCTATTTTTTGTGGATGCATCTAATATTTGTGTTTGTGGTTTCTTCTCATTCTTCTTATCTTAATTATATTTCTCATTTGATCCTAAGTCTATATATATTAGGATAAAGTATTACGAATCAAAAATTGTACACGAACTATAGCACATGCCAATCATTTTATAGTTGGGTAAATTGCAAAAATGGTCCTTAACGTTCCATGAATTTGCAAAAATGGGACCGAGACAAAAAGTAGCGCAAAAAAGACACCAACGTTCCACATTTTCGCAAAATCGGCACTGAGAGGCCTTTTCCGTTAATTTTCCTGTTAAGTGCCGCGTAGTTTAGGGTAGTATCGTCATTTCACCGCCTTTTTTATATCCCGCCAACTTTCGGGAGACTATTTTTGCAAACAACGTAAACTATGTACATTTAAAGCTGTGTGCTTTTTCAGGGTGCAATAAATCCCCAAAACCAACCAACGATTGTGTAGATAATCAACCGTCAAACCCTAACATAAAAAAAATCAAATCGCAACAACTAAACCAAGCTATGGCGAATAATGATAAGAATGAAAAGGGAAAGTGCTTGTTGATGGGGGGGGGGGGGGGAGGAATCATCCGAAGTGTCGTGGGGCAAGGTTTTATTAAATGATGAAGTCTTTGAGGATGTTTTGGATGAATTTGGTGATAAAGTTATTGCCAAGTATGGTTCGTTTGCAAACATATGGAAGGAGATGATTGAAGCAATTCTTCAATGGATGTGGAATAGAACCTTCAACAAACCAAATGTGGGTGCTAGCGGTTGCTCCAATGAGGTAGTTGCAGAGAAAAAAAGGAAGAGGGGAAGGCCGATTGGGAGTGGCAAGAAGAAGACGGAGGGGAGTCCTATTCCGACTACAGTCACAGAAAAAAAGAAAGAGGGGAAGGCCGGTTGGGAGTGGCAAGAAGAAGACGGAGGGGAGTCCTATTCCGACTACAGTTACAGAAAAAAGGAAGAGGTGAAGGCCTGTTGGGAGTGGCAAGAAAAAGAAAGAGAGGAGTCCTAATCCGAGTACAATTACAGAAAAAAGGAAGATGGGAAGGCCTATTGGTAGTGGCAATAAAAAGGAGGTTGGCAAGAAGAGGAAGGTGAAGGAAGAGCATACGGACCTTGGTATGTTAATGTAGTATACTTCATTTATGTGCCATTTTAAATTTGTTTACGTAGGATGCTGATTGAGCCTGAACCGTCAGATTATTATTGACCAAGGTCAACAAGTCAAAGACAGCCTAGAATCAATACTCCGGTGATAGTATAGTGTATTCCCGGGTCGTTAAAGTCCCAGCGAGATTGAAATGGTGCTTTTGGAATCGTTTTTGAGAAAGTGGCACTGAGGACAGTAGCCAGATGATATGGAATTGATTTTGCTACTGTTATTTTGGTATTGACAAACAGATATAATATTCACAAAAATCAGATAACAGATATATGCACAAATTCACAATTAAGATCACGTATCGGACTGGAAAAGTGGGTTTTTGGTAATTATCAAACTACAGGGGGTGCTTTTGACACTTTTCAAAACTTAAAATTAAAAATGAAAAAGAAATTATAAAAGTGATTAAAATAATATTAAACTATTATTTAATTAATTAAACTATTTAAAATCTAACTTAAAATCTAATTTAAATAAACTAAAAATGACAAATGATTTAAATTATACTAAAAATTAACAAAAATATTTTCTAAACCTAAATTAGAACTAGAAGAAAGTATAAAAAATTAAAAATAATATTTTTGTCTTTTTGTGGTTTTGTAAGTAATTAAAAACTATTTAACTTAATTAAACTAAATAAACTACTTTTAATTTCTATTAATACTAAATTAACTTGGAAAATTAAGATAAAATTTATAAAATTACTTAACCATTACAGGAATCCTACAAAATTATAAAAAACTCTAAAAATTATGTTTAAGATTAATCTACTAATTAATTACCTTTTAATTAACTTAAGTCTATTTTAAACAAATAAAATAAGAAAACTAGAAAATGAACAGTAGAATATCAAAATTTATTTTCTAAAAACTTATTATACTATATTAGAACTAGAAAAATTATAAAAACTAGATTTAACCTTATAAAAACTAATTAAGCTATTTAATATTTGATATTAATTAATAATAAAGAAAATTAAAATTAAATCTAATTAACACTAAATGACAAAATAAAAATCTGCAAAAATTATCAAAATTACTTTACTATCTAAGGTATTTAATAAAAATATAAAAACACTAGTTACTTAATTAAAATCTAAAAATGAAAATTAAATTTAAGTTGAATTAAATAGAAACTATCACTTGTTTTAAATTGGTTTTTTCTTGGATTTTCTTTTACAAACTAACTTAACTAATGAAAATGAGAAACTTTTGTAAAGACACTTTTAAAATCAGCTTATAAATAAGCTGTGACACCCCCTTATCTTAAACAGTTGACTTTGGTTGACTGATTGGTCAAATAAGGTCAAATGGCCTTGGGTGGGGTCCACAATGGTGAAAACAGATGCAAACAGGTTTAACAAACTCAAATAAGCTAGAAATAGCAAACAATTAGCCCAAATAAGCTGAACAAAAGCAAATAAGCTCTTAACACTTCCACAGTTTACTCAGATTAGGGACAAACTTGGTGAACAAATTCAGGTGGGGTCCACTAGTCCTAAGGTCAAACCAAGGGTCAAAGGTGAGACCCTGGTAGGAGGGGGGTTGTAAAATCCTAACTATGGGGTCTGGGGTCCACTGAGGTGGTCACAAAACACCACCCAAGTGATGGTGGTGAGGTGGTGACTGGGTGAGCAGGGCACAAGCTTGCCCTGCAGGTTACTTTGAGAGTTTATGGGGCTCAGATTAAATTTTCTAAAAATGAAATAAAAGCATATTATCAAAGTTAAGCTGGTAGAAAACTAAACCTCCAATTTTCACAATCCCAAATAAATCACAAAAATCAGAAATGAACAAGCAAATTTGATGAAATCTGAGAACAAGAATTTTGACTTTGAGTGAAATTTTACTAGTTTGACTTTGATGAGATTGGATTGCTTCTAGCAAGCTGATAATGTTATGATTAACTAAAAGAAAGGTAAATTAAGTTATAACAACAACTAATACACACTAAGTGGTGATTATCTAATCAATTAACCTAACAGTGAACACATAAGCAAGATTCAAAGGTGATTTTGACTTTCTGATGAAAGAACACAGGTTTAAATGATTATTCTGACCAAGTAAAACCTAGTATGACATATAGTAAGCAAAAACAACAACTCAAACTCAGGTTTTCACAGATAAATAGCTTGATCCAAACACACCTTTATATTTAGAAATTGCAGATTATCAAAGCAAATGAATGTTCTGATTCATGTTTTTGATTTCAACCTATTAAATATTACTAAGTGACTTTGTTTAAGCTCTAAAAAACAGATTAATACTACAATGGCATAAGTTTTATTCTAAAGCTAATTTTGACAGTTGAAGTTAAAGTTTGAAGTAATAATAGTTTCTAACAAACAAACTATGGCTATTAAACTAAAAATTACTTAAATATCAATTCAGAAACACAATGCAAGCACAGATTATCAAATACAAGCTAGGAATTTAGAAACTAAATCTTTGAGTGGAAAATGAAATGAGTAAAAACTTACCAAATACTTCTAGCAAGAACAAGAAGTTTTCCTATGTAGCCTATCTTTAGATAGGCACTCTCAATCAATCCAGATCCTCAATGATCCTCCATACCTGAAACAAACAACAAAGACATACACAGTTTGACCAATGTTTGACTTTTTTAACTTTTTGATTTTTCTTCTAATGTAGCTAAATTTTAAGGTCTCTAAAGCTTAGATAAGCTTATGGGAGCTTATATGATTCTATTCAGTCCATCATGAGAGCTTAAATCCTATCAAACAACCATGGAGATCAAACAGTGACAATTGAAAATTGCATAAACAAATTGAGCTTAGAAAACTTGCATTTATTAATGAAAATAACTTAACAATACATGGAATTGAATTCTACAACTGCTTAAAAGCTTGTGATTACACTATAAATACTTAAATTACTTCTACGATTACACTTCCTAAGAAAAACTAGACTCCTTTTCTTCTTGCATCTCTCCTCCATTTATAGCCTTCAATTAGGGTTCCCCCCATCCTTCTGAGTAAAACCCATCATTGCTTGATCAGTTTGGTCCAATAATGAGTCTACACGTGTTTTGGCGCCAAAACGTCTATCTTCAAATTGGCTCTGATAACTTGAAATTGGGAGAAGCATTTAATGCAAAGGGTGATGGGTAGGTGTAGGGGGGGCGTGGGAGAGTGATGATGGGTTATGGCAAGTGGTGGTGGTGGTATTGCAGGCTACGGGGTGGTTTTGGGGGGAAGGAGAGTGGTTTGGTGGTATTTGACCGAGGTCAAAGATAGGGTCGGGTCAAAAGGTGGGTGTTGGACTGGGTTGAGTTATCTTTGGGCTTGGGTGGGCTAGTGGTTGTAACTGGGTTTATTTTGGATTGGAATTGGATTTGGTTTAAGTTTAATTTGGGTCCGGTTTGGTTTTAACTAGGAATTAATCACAAGGACTAAATGTGTAATTATGGGAAAGTTTAGGGTTGGTTTTTGGCATTTTCAAATTTTGTTTCCAAGGATATAAACTGCCAATAATGAATAGTGTGAGGTTTATTTTTGAATTTTTCTCTTTTAAAACCCCAGGGACTAAATCTGTCAACTTCCCAAACTTCAGGGACCTGTCATGAAACTTTTCCCAAAATTCACATAAGGACCAATCCTGCATTTAAACATTAGCACAAGGACCACAAGTATTATTTTAAACCTCAGGGATCAAATCTGCCAATTTCACAAACTCCAGGGACCTGTTTTGCCAATTTTGGATTTTGAGGGGTAAAAGTGTAATTTTCTCAAACTTTATCACCCAAGGACTTATTTTGATAAATTTTGACTTTTCTTTGCCTTGGGTTGACTTTTCTTTCATTTTAAACTTCCAGGGACTAGATTTGACAATATTTGAAACTTGAGGGACTGAAACTGCCAATTATGCAAACTTGATGTGTTTTTCATCTATTTTTGGTATTTTTGCATTTGAAACATGTAAAACACTTTCCTGGGATATTTTCACTATTTTGATTCATTATTGAGTGTTTTTTGGATGTTTTGGCAGTTCAGAATTGGTAAAAATGATGAGTATTTACACACTCATCAATGCTATGATATGTTTGATAGACTTTTATATGCATCCCCTTACTTAGGTTTAGTATAAACAGAGTATTTGCATTAAGTAGGGTGTTAGAATATCATAAGTGATAGTGTTTGGCATTACTAAAGTACTGCTATAGAGAGTGTTTTACATTACGAAAGTACTGCGTGTTCACATTGGTTATAAGTAAGTCTTCACATTGGTTGTAAGTAAGTCTTCACATTGATTGTAAGTAAGTCTTCACATTGTGTATCTTGAGTGTATCAGGAACAAAATAGATTGGTTTCTATATCACTACATTGCTCTGCATTCACTTGAGCCTGCATAATTGTTTCATTTACTACTTCTGCATTGACTTTAGCATGTATACCATTAGTTTCGTAGGTGCTGGTATGTCTTGACAGTTTGAATTTAAAATTGTGGCAGATTTACTTGGTTATGGGGGTGAAGTTATGTTCCGCATGCACAATAATGGAGTCTTTGAATTTTGTCCATTAAGGTATGTACAAGGGAATGTTTCTACAATGTGTGGCTTTGTCTGTGATAGACATATCTTTTTCCTAGGTCTGGATGATATGTTTTCACGCATTAGGGGAGAAAAATGGGCTGTGTTCTTTTGTGTGCTTGGTAAATCATTAGAAGAAGGTTTGAAGCTAATTCACACAGACAATGATGTGCATACAATGATTGAGCTAGGTTGTTGTGCCGGTTTTGTAGACTTGTTTGTTGCTCACACAAAACAGGTGTTATCTCCCTACTATTTAAACAACATTGATGTAGAGGGTGATGGTGGGGAGGTTGTCGGGTGGGTAGAAGAAGATGCTAGCTTGCCGTGCTCTATTACTTCAACTCCTTTTAGGACTAGCGCTTCAAAAACTTATAGGAAAGTGGATGATGTTGATGCTTCACAACCAGAATTCGGGAAGCCTAAAAAGAGGGTGAAGATGTCTGTGGATAAGGGAAAAGGAAAGATGGTTGATGAGGCTGATGTTGTTAACAGGAACAAAACGGCTGGTATAGTCAGTAGAGACGATGGTTCTATTAAGAACCCACCAGGTGTTGGTTCAGTGAATGTGGGAGCAAAGGGTGGTGGTATTTTGAGACCAAGAATAACTAATTGCGTACTGGGTCTACGGGCACCAAGATCAATGAGTAACAATGTGGTGTTATTTTGACTAGGTGAGTCTAATGAACTGTTTAGCAAATATTTTGGACACATTGCATTGCCTATTATAGTAACCTCATTTCATTGCATATATTGACTGTGCAGGTGTTGTTGATCACATGTTGGTTCATCCAGTAGAAGGTTTGAATATTCATCCAGTAGAAGGTTTGAAGATTGACATATGGGTCCATCTATTGGGGATATGTAATGTGTAGAAACTAAAACACTTTAATTTGGTTGTATTTAGTAATGTAATTTGACTAATGTAACTTGAACTATTCTACCTCTGTTTCGAATACACCAAAGGGTGTGGGCAGGCATTGTGATGGGTTAAATTTTTTTGGTACATGCCGAACAATATTATGTAAATTGAAGTATTTCATATGGGGTTCTGTTATTTGCATAATATGTTTCTGTTTATTTTGTGGTTCTGTTATTTGCTTCGATTAGTAGCATTTAAACGTATGTGTTTGTGTATTGTATTATGGTTTCAATTATGTCAGTTTCATGTTTGTGAATGTGTTTGTGATACGAATTGAACAATGTATATCAAGACAAACGGGATCAAATGACCCCTTCCATTCATAAACCATAAGGATACATTTACAACCTTATGGGAACCCACAACACCTACCTACATCACCTACAATATCTACCTAGCTTACGACACTACGACAGTGGCACTAAAATGAACAAAAGAAACCACAACTCCACAAGCGCCCAACCACCTACGACCTACATTCAGCATACACAACAAAACACAACAAAACAACCCACCCCCAGCATCCAGCACCCAACCCCTTCACATGTAAGTTTGCCTCACAGCAAACTCAATCTTAGAAACAATGCTGTCGTTTGTTTGCCTAAGCATCCTCATCAACCCCCTCATCTTTCTCATATCAGCTGACTGAATCCTCCTAAGCTTGTTCACATTGGCCCTTGCAGTTCTCGAGCCCCTTATGTTTTGGAGCTCCAAAATCAGGTCCCCCCTAAGACGGAGCATATCAGACAGCTTTTGGCACCTACTCATCAACTCTTGTACATGATGAATGTCCTCCTCAACCTCTCGCCGGTAATGGGTTAGCATCATTTCCGATATGACAAACGAGTTGCAAGCAACCACGAGATCAAGACAGCGAGACATTTTTCTAGAAAAGGGAATGATAATTATTTGATTACGGGTGTGTGTGTGTGTGTGTGTTTTTCTGCTTGTGTGTGTGTGAAGGCGTTGACAATTTAATATGAAACCTGAAAATAACTTTGCAAATTAGCCATTGAGGTCTAATCACATTGATACCAAGCACAGAGGTGATTATGGCGGCAAATTTAATATGTATGAACAGTGAAATGACGATACTACCCTCAACTACGTGGCACTTAACGGGAAAACGGAAAAGGCCTCTCAGTGGCGATTTTGCGAAAATGTGGAACGTTGGTGTCTTTTTTGCGCTACTTTTTGTCTCGGTCTCGTTTTTGCAAATTCGTGGAACGTTAAGGACCATTTTTGCAATTTACCCTTTATAGTTTATAAGTGAATATTTGGTGAAATTGAGGACTAAATTCCGTGATATTGTGGAAATACTCGAAACAGTTTCAAAAGGTTCTTAGAATACCATAGGAAACATCGATGCATGATGCTCCTGAGTCCTGTCTCATTGTTCGTTTTTATATTGCTTACTGACATCGAACTACGGCTTTTCGCTTTTTCGTGTTAGGTTTTCATTCGATCAATAGCCATGTACCTTTTACACCAAGTATATCAGCCAGTGATTGGAACCATGCCGGTATACCACCATGGATTCCTCTACAACAGACCACAATCAACAGCCAAGTGTATTCATAACCAAAAACTCTCCACAACATATTATATGATCCTATATTGGTGTAGCGAGTATATAACACATTGCAATAAAGCTTAATGTATACGTACAATATGCTAGTCAGTTGAACACTCTTACTTCAGTATTCACGAGATATTGGAAAATTTAATGATTGTCGTTAAATTAACTTATAGTACTAGAATTTTTATATAATAGTTTGCTTTTTAAAAGTCAAATTTGTTAATTTTAATAGATGATGTCTAAATTTGTATAAGCATTTTATAAGAGTGAATTGTTACTCGTGGCAGCCATGCATCATCCGCTAAATACGATATGTTCTCACTTCTTAGTGTTAATTTATTATTAAGAATCTCTATTTCCCATTATTCTTATATCGTGGTTGTTTTTAATAAGTGTGTTTGCGACTTGCGAGCAATTTTATATTCACTAGTGTTAAATTATTCATTAAACAGTTAAAATGAGGGCATCAACAAGGGGTCCAAGGAAAAGCTTAAAACTAATTATATATATATACTAAAGATTGGGCTATCCCCCAACAACTTTGCATAACTACAGTAAAAAATTATTTTTTTATTCACAACTTTATATTTTTTTTATTCCATCACTTACAACAACAACAGCAAAAATAATAATACTACTCCCCTCCTCCACCACCACCCAAGTCGCGGTGGTGGTGGCTGTCGGCTGTTGAGACACAAACGGGCCAAACGGAACCCTCGAAATCCAAATCCAAACACAAATATTACTCCCTTGGTCACCAAACAACAAGAAACAAGAAAATTATCACCAAACCCTCACCGAGTCACTAAGTTGACTCGGTGAGTCCATCCGAGTCGCGGTCCAAGTCGAAAACAAAAGAGACCCACACGAGTTTTAGGCTAAAAACATTTATAAAAGGTTTTCATAAAAGATTTATTAACAAAATCGGTTTATAAAATTTTTATACAAACTAGGGTTTTCAAAATAGTTAAAAGAAAATGAGAAAGAAAAGCGAGTGGCACGCCATTTACCGTCGGAAAATGATGTAAAAGTGTTGGTGGTGGTGTTCGGTGGTGGTGTCGCGGCGGTGGGAGGCGCGTGGGAGAAAACGGGGGTGTTTGGTGGTGCGTTGGTGGTACGATGGTGTCGGGGATATCACGATCTACAAGTTGGTGTAAAAAGGTGAGGAGGCCGGAAAGTTTTCCGGCGACGATGGCCGGATTCTGCTGCTGTCCGGTGATGGCCGGATTCTGCTGCTGTCCGGTAATGGGGGTATTTATATGAAATAAAAGTATGGGGTGGTTTTTGAATATCATGAAAGTGTTTGGTGGTGCGTTGGTGGTACGATGGTGTCGGGGATATCACGATCTACAAGTTGGTGTAAAAAGGTGAGGAGGCCGAAAAGTTTTCCGGCGACGATGGCCGGATTCTGCTGCTGTCCGGCGATGGACGGCGGCCGGAAAAATCAAGAGAGGGAGAGAGAGTTTGTGAGGTGTGTCATGTGTGTGTTTTATTTGAGTGGAAATGAGAGAAAGTGGGGTAATGGGGGTATTTATATGAAATAAAAGTATGGGGTGGTTTTTGAATATCATGAAAGTGTAGGGTGAAATAAAAAGATAAGTCAAGGGACCAAAACTGCCAACGCATTAAACTTTTCACGATAAAAGCTTCGGGGTCCAAACGATATAGGAAACGGGCTCGAAAAATTACGAAACTTGCGCCATTGTTGACGAAATAATTTTTCCAATAAAATCAAACATAAACTTCAAAGTTTTTCTCAAACTCAAAATAATTCAAATAATTTGGCAAGTGCAATACGATTAGAGTTTTCTAGGTTGTGCTGGGTCAATCAAGGGAAGATTTTGCTCACCAAGCATAAGATTGAAGAGTCTATCTTGCAATAGACCCTTTCTTTCTAATACTGTGACAAACCAATATTAGAAAATCGACGAAGGTTTAAAACCGTAAAACCTATTATTCGCAAAACACAAAACATACAACATAAAACACATATCTAAACACTCCCGCAACAACGCGCGGGTTTCCTCACTCGCTAATATTGGTTGTGTTTTATTTCATGGTGAACATCTATTATTTTTATTAATTTGTGGAATGAAATGGTCTTGAACTTGTTTATAATTGAATGTATGTTTGATGATAAAACAATTTATAAATTCGTAAAAGGTTTAAACGTTTGAGTTATGTTCAAATGAGTCATAAATGAGATTAATAAAAAATGATTATAACCACATATTAGAAATAATTATAACCACACGAAAAATCCTAACACCTTCCGATCACCTTTCAAGTTGCGATTTCTAGCGCCCCCATCTTTTAAACACTAACACCTTCCGATCTACTACCTTCCGTCAGTCTCGTTCCTGCTAAGGCCCAGTTATGATGAGTGTTATCTTTTGATTGATCTCTTAAAACGCGTTTCCTTACAGAATAGTGTGACATGGAACCATAGGGGTTGGATTGTTGTTTCTATGGTTTTCTTTTTCTCACCAATCGTCTTCTTTTTCCCCTATTTTTCATTTGTGTCTCTGGTGTTGCTATGGTTGCGTCTAATACTAACCCTAATGGCTGGGCATGGGTTACATCATTCAAAACTGATTGATGATTCGTTTGTGAATGATATGGAGAAAATTGTTGCGTCCTTCTACGTCTCGAATTTTCCAAATTCTTTGGATGCTAAGAACTTATGGAAGGAATTTCAACCTTTTGGGCGCACTGTTGATGCGTTCATTGCAAACAAACGTTCAAAACAAGGTAAGCGGTTTGGTTTTGTTAGGTTTTTGGTTGTCTGTAACGAGGTAGACTTTGCAAGGTCTCTTTCAAATGTTTGGATTGGGAGTTATCATGTTTTTGTTTTTGTAGCCAAATTCCAGTGTAACCACAAAAGTGCTTTGAGACCTCAGAATATTAAAGTCCCAGAGAAATCACAGATTCCATAGTTCAATACGGCTCGACCTAACTTAAGCTCTAACAGCAATAATGAGATCCACACAAAAAAAAGCATACGCCTTAGTAGCCCATGGTGACATAAGCCCAAGTGAGGTCTGCAAAAACGAATTGAAAAATGTCAAGAGTGTCCAGTAGGGGAATGCATGTGTGTTCGTTGTATTCCCCGCTACAACATATTGACATAAAAACGTATCTTATGTAGCTGCTTCATGCCTATTAGAATATAGCTACTTATTTCGGTTTTGGTGACACATATATGAAGCATACCAACTCGTAAGCAATTATTATGAGTTAATTGGATCCATTCTTGATCCATTCATATGGTTTAACATTTTGGAATTGCTAGGAAGCTAGTGCATGTTAGAGTCTATGCTAGTTGTGTATAGTAGGGGATAGAGGAAGATGTCGTGCATGTGTGTTAGTAGAGGTGGTATTTATTATTATTATTATTATTATTATTATTATTATTATTATTATTTGCATAAATTTGTAATGGGCAGAATAAAGTCACCTTGTTTTGATATGAGTTTGGTTCAATAAAGATCACAAAACAAAATAAAGATCATATGAACCAATCTTAACCTTTTTTTTTTTTTTTTTTTTTTTTTTTTATCAAAAGAATTAAACTAACATTCACTCTTATTCTAAAATTAAATATCTCGCAAACCGTTGACTGTTAAACGAAACTAATTATACCATCACGACAAGCATAAAATTACTTTTATTGGATATCTTACATCATATAATTTTATTTTTTTTTTATTATTATATTTTTTTTTTTTGCGGGTGCAGGGTTTAGGATTAAAGTTCAGGTTTATAGGGTTTAAGGGTTAAAGCTTTTAAGGTTTTGTTGCGTTTTGGGGTTAAGGGTTTTTTTTTTTTTTTTTTTTTTTTTTTTTTTTTTTTGGGTTAGGGATTTTTGGTGTCTAGAGCTTAGGGGTTATGGTTTTTATTGTTTTGTGGGTTACGGTTTAGGGGTTTGAGGTTTAGGATTTAGGGGTTGGGGTTTTTAAGATTTAGATGTTTGGGTTTACGGTTTTTAAGGTTTAGAGGTTAGGGTTTTAAGGTTTTGGGATTGGGAGGTTAGGGTTTTAAGGGTTTGAGGTTTAGAGGTTAGGGTTTTAGGGGTTTGACGTTTAGGACTTAGGGGTTGGGGTCTTTTTGTGATCTTTATTGATCCTACCCGTTTGATATAAGGAGCACAATGGCCCAATAACAAACTTTATTCCAAGAAAAGTAGTGCATTACACCCGATTTGGAGCTAATGACAAGGTGTGTGACTTGATTCATGTGATGAGTGGAGATGGCTAGGCAATTGGAATCAAAAATTCGCATTACTACAAAACTTGGTTCAACAAATTCTTATCACTCCCAGGACATCTCATTTTGACAAGATTTGGACGAAAAGTCAAATGAATTCCTGGTTAGCATTGTTTGGCACACAATTAGGTCGAGATCTCCAAAGGTGACATGGAATCCTTTTATTTCGTTAAAATTGTAGACTCCTTGACATTCCTTTCTTTTTTGGTTACAGATGAAAAAGAGATTGAAAACAAAAGATAAACTAGAACATTATGAGCTGCATGGTACTTTGTTATGCGCACTCTGTAAATCAGAACCAAATTCTCAACCATAACTATTCTTTTGAGTGATATTTTTCTTTACATGTTTGATCGAGAGGTAGACAATTCATTCAAGTTATTCCTTTTATTATTAGTAACAACTAACAAGTGGAAAGAAATTGTCGAGGTTCTAACCCCTTTGCCCTGTAGAAGAATTCCGCAAGTATTAGTTGCAACTTTTGACCATTCATTTGGGAAGAACTGGACAACAATTTTTCAAGAAGAAAACATGAACGAGAGATACCAATTATTTGATGTTATATTCCCGAGTCTTAGGCTCAAGAAGTTGATTTTGAAATTCAAGAACTCAAAACATGTGAATCAATATATGAAGTTGATATGGAAGATCCGTAAGTGGTATTTGATAGTAAAGCTATAGGTGGATTCATAAATCATAAGGCCTAATCTTTTATTGTCTTAGTTTGTCTACAAGACTATATCTTACGACATTAAAACTCTCTTGTAAAATTATTGTGTTTATTCGTTTAAAATTTATTAGGTACAACCCCTCTACCTAAAAAAAGAAAAATTATCGAAGAAACTAACAACTTTGTACCATAATTTCTCAAATTCTGAAATAAGGTATTTTTCATAACGATACATATTTATTTTGGATCGGATATAAACAAGATCATGTAATAACAACAAAAAAATCCCACCAGAACTGCGAAACAAAATCAGGTAGCAACAACAACGATACCTAATCTTGTCAGAGCGGAGAAGAAGATCAACTATCCACGTGATATATATATTGGTTTTCATACATGAGCGTCAATTTTTGTTAAAAAGTTGCGTAACTGTTGATCTATTCATCTACAAGGTGAGAACTAATTAATTGCAAATAGAGATGACGTAAAATATGCTAACATCGTGACAAAAGAAACACTTGAAGGATTATTTGATCGATATTTTAATTAACTGATCAACAATAGTTGTAATTTGTAAAGCAATAAACATATTTATAGTCATGGATTTGTTGCCAGCCCAAAACTAGCCCAATGAATCTGTATAGACGGTTTTTAATCTCCCTCTAAACTAACATTTTTGCCCATTATTGATATCAAACTTATTTTGGCCCAAAGACGAGATTCAAGATTTCAAGGGTTCTTTGTTTGTCATACAATGGAATCCAGATCCACAACACTTTCCCTTTTTATCATCTTTGCACATATTTTAAGTGTATATTCAAACTCAAAGTCAATCGGCAAAATACTTCCCGGCTTTCCTGGTGATCTCCCTTTCACTTTTGAGATTGGGTATATTTTAATTCTGAGTTACGCTGTATCCTCCTTTTAATACTCCAAGCACGAATAGATGAACGGCAGTGTGCTTCTAAAATTCATTCTCGCAATATATATCTATAGTACATATAAAGAAAAAATACATTTGCTTAAAACTTAAAAAAAGCAATGCAATTTATTAAATATTTAATTACAATTTAAACAACTAACTTTTTTCACCATCACTTTCTCCACGGATGTGGAGAAAGTAATATTTTTATACGCCGTCGCCACTATTAACGAATGATTGTCTAGTCTAAGAAAGAAAGAAAAAGAACACGAAAATTTGTTTTGGAATGGTATCCACAAGACTACAACATGGGTCTAGGGGGAAGCTTGTACAAATAAACTTTAAGTTTCTGTAAAAGAATACATTTTATGAAATTTGATTAGGATATTGAACAAATTACTAACGGAATGTCGATGCTATGAGGTGGTATTAAAAATAAATAAATAAATAAATAAATAAAATAAACTAATATTTTTGTTGGTAATAGTCGGTAAGAATGCATGATATATGTCGTAGCATGTTATTTTTGCTTTATGTGAGTGTGAATTCGTGATCTTGAGGCAACACTTATTTTCTCAAGAGCTTAACAAATTCTAACATCTTTTTCATGAACATCTCAAAATATATCAACCACCCTAACTTATCATTCTTATACTCAAGAAAAATATAACCGACATTTTAATGTGCATTTACATATTTATCAACCTCAACTTATTCATGAATCATGATTACATGTTTTAATTTTCTTTTAATAGTTTACAATAATAATTTGAATGATTAATTAATTTTGACCAACCTTAAATTTACATTTATTAATAAAATTTGTTAAAATATGCATGTATTACATGCATTCAAATTTTCTCTTTTTAATTTATTAAGACATTTCTTTTTTACAAGGTAAGATGAAGCTTTCTTGATACAAACTCAAGTTATGTTTATTTGCGGCTAGGGTTATATCAACATAGGTGGAGCTATGTGGAGACTAGTGCTCTCGCCCCACCCTTACACAAAATTTCAAATACAATGCATAGAAGTGGACTTTTTTTTGTTCAGGGTGATTTAATATAAAAACTTGTCATTTTGGCTCGTTAGTAAATAGATCTATATATATTTTCCCAAGATAAACCATGAAGCTCCGCCATTGTATATCAAGTTTGCATTGGATAAAAAGGCGGAAAAACACATAGTTACAAAACAAAGTATTTTAGAATGCAGCCAGTCATTCAATCCTTTTATAGATTTATAATGTGTTAATAAAACCGGCTTAGTAAAACCGTTTTACTAACACGAACAAAATTCCGTTTGAGAACAACTCTAAACTTAATATAGTCACTTGCATAGTCCAAACAACGAATTTTTCTTTAATTTTGTTGTTAACCACGGTTTTATACATACCCGTATTAAACTACTACAAGTACTTTATTTATCCATATTTCTTTTTGACCGTGTCAAGATTTGTATCAATCTAAAAAAATACACTTGGAGATAGTACACGATATCAACAAAAATATACGACTGTTTCAAAACAAACTGAGCAAAATACATATGCTAAAATAAACTAAGAAACTACTTTTCTTTTCATCCTATCATCTCATGTATATGTAATTATTCCAAGAGTAAAAGTCAAGGCACGACTTTATAAAAAGTTGTTGCCTTAAAACAAATCGTGGAAAGCTATGACGTGGGCACGTTAGCATCCTAAGCTAAAGAGGCAAAACTGTGCAAGGCAGGGCGCAAGTTAGAAACCAGGCACTGCATTTCTAATTCCAAACAAAATTAGAGGACTTGGTATCATAACATGAGTTATACCTCAGCGTCACGTCAGCACCACATCAGCTTTAACATTTCAACCTTAACTCAGAAAAAACACCTCTTATCATAACTCAACATTTTAGGTCTCACTTTTCTTTAAATAATAATACTTTCATTCGTGCAAGGGCCTGTTATGTAATTTTATTTTTATTTTTTTTAATTCATGTTGCATCTTAACGTGATTTACCATGGTAACTTGAGGGGTAACGTTTACCCTTAACTCAAACGCACAGTGTCATAACTCATGCCATAACTTGTGTCAAGGCCATGCTACATAAGCATAAAGCAAGCCTCGCGTTAACATACCGAGGGCTCTTATATCATCACCCTGAATGGCACTGTGTTTCTAATCCAAACAAAATTATATTAGCACCCTGAATTGTTAAGAGTACCAGGTACCCTTCGGTGCCATAAGCTCATGAGAAATACTCTTGTTATCTCATATTTTTTCCTATAACAGTAGAATATATCACTCAGTATAAAACATCTTCCCTCCATTTCTTGTGTCATAAGACACTCATAAACCCCACCAAAAAAAAATCTTTCTATTTATTCAAATAAAACAACACATTAAACTAAAATTAAAATTTCATTAATAAAAAAAACATAAAAAAAAAAGTATATAAACAATAAAAATAAATGATACATCGAAAAAATACAATTTAATGATTAAGGTTCAATAAATGCTCCACGATATCATGTCGGAGGTCGTTGCACTATTCTATCCCGAAGTTCTTTATTTTTCCATCGTTGTATCTCTCATCGTTCGACCCAAGTACGGTGGATATTCGGTTGTGGAAAATGTACAATTTGTTCAATTCACTAACTGAAATTTTAATCTTCACTATCATGTTATATAATATGATGCAACAATACATGATTCTTCCTAGCGTGTTGACTTGGTAAGTACGTGTGGGTTGTTGTATAATCCCCAACGACCTTGTAGGACTCCGAAAGCTCGTTCGATATCTTTTTCTGAACTTTCTTGAACTCTTTTAAACTTCATTGTTTTTCATCCCTTGCAATAGAAAATGATTTGGCAAACGTAGACCATCGATGATAAATTACATTGGCTAAATAGTAACCTTTTTTGTATGTTTTTCCATTTACTACAAATGGAGCTTCCGAAGCTATATCGGCAATAAGGTCATCGAATAACGATGAACCATATAGAACATTGAGGCCGTCATTTGCCCTAGGAACACCGAAATATGCATGCCAAATTCACAAATCATGTGACGCAACGGCTTCAAGCATTAGAGTTAGGTATTTATGATCACGCCTTTTGAATTGCCCGTGTAATGCCTTCAGACATTTTACCCATTCCTAATGTATACAAACAATGCTCGTGAGCATTCCGGGGAGTCCATGTTTTTCTTCTTGCAATGCATATATAGGTTGGATATCATTTTAATCATGCTTTCTTAAGGTAAAAAAAATGGAAAAAATGGGTATTGTGATGAAAATACAGCCATATTTGTCCTCCTAACAGCCATTTTATTTAATTTGCTTGTTATTCAATGTCAACAAAAGAGAAAAAGAAAAACAAATACAACCGCGTAGGCAGGTTACAATGGAGTGAGATGCCATGGCGTCACCCACGATGTTCGGCACGCGCCATAAAGGTTGGATGATGCGATGGTGCCATCTCCATCATCCAGGATCCTTGTGCTCTAAAAGTGAAGCATCATACCCTCAACTTGTCTAATTGAAATTTCTATTACCCTACTCACACTTAACGCTAAGCTCATTGATAATTAAACAAAAAAAGTAAACACGTTATCTTCAAAATTAGTATATTCGTGTATATAGCTATCAAACGAGGATAGAAACGACCGAGACGAATCCGAACATGAACTTGCCAAAGCTTGAGCTCGGCTTGTTTAAGTTTATGAGTTCCAAACTCATTTTGAGCCTTATGTTTTTTGTTCATTTACAAGCTATGGATCAATTCATTTTTATTAAAGGCCTAAACATATTAAAGCTCAACTCGAGCACTGCTTGTTAAATACATTAAGCTGAAAGCTCGTTTTTATATAAATATACATAAATACATATACATTTATATGTATATGACATATACTTACATATATAAAGGTATATATTTCTCAAGCTCGTTTAGGCTTGCGAGCCTGATCGAGTTTTGAGTATGAAGATCAAACGTAGCCTTAATAGGCCACAAGAGCGAAACATATCACGCTTTAACTATTAAAAGTTTTTATAAGGGTGTTTGTTTAAGTTTATATAGCGGGTTTATGGCATATTTGATTTTTCTTATGTTTCTTAAGCTTACTTTTTATGGCTTATTTTGAAACTTTTTAGCTTATATAAACTTATCATGTCACGATAAGCTTATATAAATTTAAAAGTTTCAAGATAAGCCACAACATGTGAGCTTATAAAATGTAAGTCGAAAATCACATAAACCAAAAGTCGGCTATAAAAGCTTAAACGAATACAATGTACTTCTATAAGGTGTTTTTTGGTTTTGCTCAAAACATCTGAATGGTATCTGAACTCCTAACGAATCTGACACGGTGAAATCTTTTTTTTTTTTTTTTTTTTTTTTTTTTTTTTTTTTTTTTTTTATCTTAGTCAGAGACGGTCATAGATGAGTGTGTCTAAATGAGAAAGAGGTAGAAGGATTATCTTAATGCCTCTTACTCCAAATAAAAAACCATGCTACCTATCTTCTACAGGTTGCCAATTAGTTCGTCAAGAGGAAGTTCTGCCAAATCCTTGGCTTCTTCAATCAACATCACCTTCAGTCGCCATTTCAACGAAAGAGCTCGAAGAAACTTTCTCACATGGTTCTTGTTAGAGTAGTCTTGATCTAAAGATTTGAGACGAGTAACAATAGTGTTGAACCGTGTGTAACCACTATCTATAATTTCTTCATCCAAGATTTTAAGCTTCTCATATTGTTGGATGAGAAGATCTATCTTGCAATCCTTGACCCGTGAGTTACCTTGATGAGTGATAATGAAAGTATGACAAATCTCCTTAGCAGTTTTACACCTGAAAACACGCTCACACTCTTTACGCTGCAAGGTGTTGTAAATAGTCATCTTGGCTTCATTATTTTTACCAAAATTTTTATTTTCATCATCTTTTAACTCCAAATATGGTCTCACAACTTCCAACTTTGTTTCGGGATTTACCATCATGAAAACAAAGTCACCATTTATAATTATTTCCCACAAGTCAAGATCATTAGACTTAACATAAGTCTCAAACCGGGTTTTTCAAAAACAAAAACCATAGATGGGTGGGGAGTCAATACGGTCTTTTCGACTTAATTAAAGTTTTGAAACTCTAAGTCTCCAAGTGCGTATAAATGTGTGCGAACAAATCAACCAAACAAACAATATCTGTGAGAGAGAGAGAGAGAGAGAGAGAGAGAGAGAGAGAGAGAGAGAGATGGAGGGAGAGAGAGTAGAGATAGAAAGTAAAGAGACAGACACCAGGATTTATACTGGTTCAGGATGGTGAGTTTAGACCATCCGTACGTCCTGTTGCGAATCCCTACACTTATACTATTCCACAAGCATAATCCTTATGGTGGATTAAAGACCATTAATTTCACTTCACCGATATGCACAAAGATCGGCGCTCACAAAGAAGGGTTACTCCCAACGGTATTCCGCCTTCGAAACCACCCACAAGAATCTTACGATTCGATGTTCCACCTAGACCACTAAGACCACGAAAAACTTTCCCCACGCAAGTATCAAACCCCAACTATACCTTCACTCGATCTAGGCTTAACCACCATGGTACAAGACTTAATACACCCTTGCTTATCCACACATAGATAAGACTTCACATATGATAATGAGTTTGAAGTGTTTGAGTAATCCTAACCTAACCTAGAGACTCAATCTTAATAGAAAGGGTATAGAGAAGAAGACCCTCGACACAACACACAAGAGTGGATTAAGTTCTTGTATGTCTCCCTTGCAAAAGAAGTGTTCTTTTAATAGATGATATTAGAAGATGTTATAACACAAGAATATTAGTATACTTAGAGAGATTAGAGAGAAGAAAGTATATGGGAATAATGAATGGTAATAGGTGGGAATGTCACAAGACAAGAAGGAGTATATACAGGCAAAACCACAAGACCAGCACCTGGCGCGCTGGGTCTAGCTTGCTGGGGAGCCAGGTTCTGTATTGGTTTTTGCCTATGTTTAGTTCCCTCTTGTTAAACCTATAAGTGAACTTCACATTTCACCTTTCCAAGTTCATTCTAAAACCCCAAGTGAGATAAGCTCAACCAAATCATTTAACTAAGTTTAGAGGGATTAAAAACATTTTGTGAAGTGGTAACTAGATAGTTATGGGTTAAGTCCATTTTTAATGAGAAATGAAAGAACCAAAAGACTATGAGTTTATCCTTGAGTGTTCACCAAAGTTTGGATAATACCTTGCCTCCCAAATCTGAAATTCAAATTTCAAATTTTGAATATAGATGTTATGTTTTTGTGATAGGATTGAATGTTTTAGAAGCAACGTGGGAGAAAATGATATTTAAATTCAAATTCAAATATGAGTGTTATGTGTATGTGAGAGGGTTAAGTGTTGAGAAAGCAAAGGTGTGAGAGATGTGTCAGGAGAGAAATGTGTCTACCAGGGAGAAATGTTTTGTGGTTTGTTACTTTGTTCAAATTTTGTAATGGGGTAGGTTGGTTAGAAATTGGTATTATCACTTTGAACTCCGTTTGATTGGTTGATTCAGAAAAGAAGAGATTGTTGATATCAAATCCCTCAAACATATGATCAATCACTTTCAAAGTTTCAAATCTAGAAGAGATGGTCATGGGAGAGCCAATTAAGAAACTTTACAAGTTTTGAAGAAGATTATATATATGAAGGCCTCGTTGTTCATCGTCAAGGATGCTACATAAGAAATTCATAGTAAAAGTCGAAAGCGGAGATATCTTTGGAAGAGAGAGCTTCAACGTCATCCTAAGATTTACTTGTAGACAACAATGTATACAAATCTAGTCTATAATTACTTTGGGGGAGATTTTTAGCCTCAAAAGTGTTGATAGGTTACTAGAATTGTATTAGTTTAATATGTAGTCATAGTAGATTTATAATAAACTTTACATGTTTCCTTGTAACGTTTAACTATAAATACTCCCTCATGTCTTCACTTGAGGGGTGTGTGTTGCAATAATAAAATTTTCATTTGGCAAACATCACTCTCTCCCTCTACTCCCTATATCTCGTTATATATAAATAAACAATCCAACAAATTGTTTTTGGCTTTGTTAATGGATTTCATTTAATAGTTTGTTAATGGGTTTTTCACTTTTTGAAAGTTTGTTTTGATGTGTTTTTTAACTTTTGGAAAAGGGTAGCATTAAATCTTATTATTTTCATTTAAGGCCATTCTAATATGTTTATCTTTTTAGTTGGCTAGCATATTATTTCTTATGTAGTTTTGTGTCTGATTTATTTTGAACACATATTTTTAGTGTTACAGAACATGATTTTATTGAATTTATTGAAAAATACACGTGCAAGTCACTTGTATTTGTCATTTCTTATAATTTCATTCACTCGTATTTTTTATTTCTTATAATTTTAGTGAATAAGTGAAGAAAAAACAATTCACTAAATTTATTTGAAAAAGTGTAAAGTTTAATAGATTGCGTGTATATTAACTCAAATATTTCATGACGCACTTTGAGTTTTGATTGAATTAACTTTTGGTTGATCATTAATTACAATGTCACCATTTTAAATTTTCAAACCATTTAGACGTTAATATAAAAACAAAAATATATACTTCCTCATTTCATTTATACTTTAAGCGCAATTGCTATAATATATACTTCGTTAACCACTTTAAGAGGGCCTATTCTTTAAAGCACAGGTATTTACTAGGATCTCTACGTGAGGTACTAGCAAAGTTCTTTCTTTCACGGTACCTAATATGATTCAGAATTTTTAATCATATTTTGTCAGTCTGACGTAACAATCAGATTCAGACATATAAGACTGCTCCCAGTGGGGAGCATGACAAGCCGTTTTTTGCCTAAGTCGCACGTGACTATTGCTGGAAGAGAGAGGAGTGGTGCGTAAGAAGAGCCAAAACAACTCATTAAAGGCGTGCTCCTCACCTAATGCTAAAGGACATGGTCACTACCTCCTCACATTACACATCAACATCACATCAGGTTTCTCTCTCCTCTCACTTCCCTCACTCCCTCTGACCTTTCACAGGATATGGCCACTTTACCCCTACATTTTATTAAAATACGCACTTTATACAAATATACCCCACAAAATACCCCACACACACTCATAAACAAAATAAAAAACAATAAAACAAAAAGAGAGATCCACTTCACTCGGTTGTAACTTAAGGTGAGCCACCCACCTTAACTTCCCACTTTTTCTCCCTTTCACTTTACATTTGTGGTAACTGGCATGGTGGTAACTAAGTGAAGTGGCTATTTAAGGTGAGGGCTCACACCCTTGCCTTCCAGTTTAATAGGGGAGTGTGCAAAAATAAGCTCCTCAAGTGTTTTTATTATTTATTATTTGGTTTATTAATGTGTGTGAGATATTTAGTGTTTTGATTGGAACATGCAATCTTGTGCATTAAACTGTTATACTGTGTATTTACACTGCTTTAATGGGTTATCATCTCTCATTTTAAAAGGTGAAGGAGTGATGACTATTAAGGATGAAAATGAAAAATAATAAAAGAAGAAAAAAAACTGATGTAATGCTGAGATAAAAACTAAAATGATATGAATAAAATGTCTAATGTCTGAATGAAACAAATGTCATTTAGAATAATCGCTAGCCTCTAGTTACTAGTTTACTACCAAGCCGACAAAAGGACTTGCACAAACAAACACTCTCCAATCTCCATCTTTAAATAATAATAAAAAAAATCCAATCTCTCCCCAAAACACCCTTCCCAAATCTCACATCATCTCCATCTCACCATTTCTCTCTCTCTCCTTTGCCTCCCCTCACCACAATCATCATTTACATTATCTTCTTCTAATGGGTCAAAAACATCATCAACATCACGAACAACCAACAAACTTAGTGTGAAGAAGCTTAAAGAGGAAGCTAGCAGACGAATTCATCATTAATAAGATTACATCTTCTTCATCTGATGACATCACTGTGGAAAACTAGAAGGGGGGGGGGGGGGTTGAATAGCTTTACATCAATTTTTATTTTAAAAAAACTTTGTTTGCAAAATCTTCGATTCTAGTTTAATGTGAGATCAATATATAACACTAATATATACTAATATCTACGAAAGTAAACAACAACAATATAAGTAAATAAGTAAAGAGATAGAGATGGAAAGATCGCACCACAAGACAAAGGATTTATAGTGGTTTGGCTACGAAGCTCCTCTTCGCCCTACTCCACTCCCCGAGCACCTAACTCAAGAGTTTTCTTCACTATGTCAACAAGCTTCCTTATGACGGAGAAAACCTTACACAACTTTTGCTTACACCAATTAACGACACTAAGCTAGATGTCGAGTCCTAATAGTAGCTGGAACCAATCTCACACCACTAGTCACTACACACCTTCTTCAAAACTTATACACACCACTACTACTACACAACTTCACACAACTTCACTACTTATATGTAGAAAATAGCTTGCGATTCCCCGTCATGTGTCTTGAGCATCCACTATCCTTTATCCATTCATCGGGCTCCAAATCTACTCCTAGACATATTTCATTAGGTGCTTGAGCTACGAAACATTTGTGCTTCATTGTTTCGTCTTCGTCACCAGATTTTCTTTGGCTTGACATTTCTCTTGATGAAAATTTAAAAGACTTTTTCACATATCATTTGCCGTTTGACAAAAAAATATTCTTTCATATTCAATATTTGGTACAGCTTTGTATATAATCATTTTAGCAATATCATTTTTATCAAGCACTACTTTGAAATAATTATCTTGTTTTTCAAAAGTGGTTTTGTTGGTTGAAAATCACCAATTGAAATGACACGCCAAAGATCATAATCTATTAATTTCACATAACTTTCGAATCAATTTTTCCATTCAAGAAAACTTGTATTTTCAAAATATGGTGGTTTAAATGTCATGTTCCCTTCTAAATATTTTTCCGATTCAATAGATCGATTTCAAGTTTTAAAATACAGTTTATTTTAAAAATCTTGTTTAACGTAGCTCTGATGCCAATTGTGGAGGGGGTTGAATAGTTTTACGTCAATTTTTATTTAAAAAAAAAAACTTTGTTTGCAAAATCTTTGATTCTAGTTTAATGTGAGATCAATATATAACACTAATATCTACGAAAGTAAACAACAACAATATAAGTAAATAAGTAAAGAGATAGAGATGGAAAACTCGCACCACAAGACAAAGGATTTATAGTGGTTCAGCTACGAAGCTCCTCTTCGCCCTACTCCACTCCCCGAGCACCTAACTCGAGAGTTTTCTTCACTATGTCAACAAGCTTTCTTATGGCGGAGAAAACCTTACACAACTTTTGCTTACACCAATTAACGACACTAAGCTAGATGTCGAGTCCTAATAGTAGCTAGAACTAATCTCACACCACTAGTCACTACACACCTTCTTCACAACTTATACACACCACTACTACTACACAACTTCACACAACTTCACTACTTCTTCTTCACAACACTACTTCTTCTTCTTCCCAACACTACTACTTCTATTCACAACTACTAACACACCTAGATCTATCTATTACACAACTTCTACACCTTTACAAATACATTACACAACAACTAATAATATTCACAAATCTACAATACTTCTTAACAAGATGTTGGAGGAGTATTCTTCTCTTGCACTTTGAATGATTAAGGATTGGATCACTTGAAACAAGAACTAATATGTTTATGATCAAAGGATTTAGGAAGATGATTTGAGAGAATTTGGACAGAAAGTTTTAGTGCAAAAGGTGAGGAAAAATTACAGATTTGAACCAGTATTTATAGGCAAAACTTTCTGACACAGGAGCGTATGCCGGCCCCTTTAATTCATGGTCGGCCCCCTTAAAATTAAGGGGGCCGCCCACCTGTAACGGCCAGAAAGTTTTGCCTTTTCTGGGGAAAGTTTATTTGGTGAAAATTTAACTGAATTTGGTTAAAGATTTGAATTCAGTTATTTATTTTGAAATAAACATTTTCCTCAAATTACCAAAAGTATTTTTCTAAATATATATAAAATGTTTATACCATTTTATATAATTTGTAATTAGTAAATTAACCTTCCTTTGATCATAAAATGTATTAGGCAATTGTTTGTTCATACCTTAAGTGAATTAGTTGGATGTAATGATATTTTGTCACTAAATACTTGTTTACGTAATGATTTTACATTTTTTTGATCGTCAAAACATAGGGATATCGAGAAATATTAATAACTTTTTTACGCATTATTTATATCAACAGTCACTATTTCTTATGAAGTCACTATTTCTCCAGATCTAGTTTCTCAAGTCACTCTTCAGGTCCAAATACTTGAATCTGAACAAGATGATGAGGATGATGACGATTATCACTTGGTTGTTAAGGGAGCGATTCATGAGTTATCTGAGCTAGCAAAAACCGGTACAGATTTTGTGTTTAATTTATGATCTGTACGGATTTTTAGGTTTTTGGAATGTTTTTAGCATCTTATTTATCTTGTAAACAAGTTATGTTGGTTTGTGCATGCATATATTCAGTTAGAAACAAGTTATGTTGGTTTATGTATCAAATTTTGTGCCTTAGTCTTGTTTAGTAGTTTTAAAGGGGGTTGTAGGAGGTGTTTGGCATAACCCTAAAAACACGTTTCCGCTTATGTTTAAAGTTTGTAAAACTCCAGATATGTTTATTGATGTTTATGTATTAGTTACGTGTAATTTTATGTCATAATGATAAGCGCAAGTAAGTTTTCTAGAAAAATATGTCAAAAATAAAGTGTTGTGCAGCCCTAAGGCCTATAGCCATGACTATGGTTCTTATCCGCGACTAGTAGAGGTTTTTGGGGGTTTCTAAGGCTTGCATCCGCGACTCGAAGAGCCTTAGCCAAGGCTTTAATCAGTTCAGCTTTCAATCAACTTCCGAATATTGTATAAAATAATTTATGACTCATTAGAGGTCTTGCCACCTATCGTTGGAAATCTCTTTGACTCTATTTTAGCATCAAATTAGTTCCAGAGTATGATTCTCAATATATTATTTTAAAAGTATATATAAGAAGTAGTGCATGGTTACTTCGGATCATGTCATGTTATAAGAAAAACTAGTCTAGCACGGGCGTTTCAGTTTAACTTTGCTTCTAGCTCGATATCTAATTCACGACTACCTTCTTACACACAAGCCGATTACTTCCATCCGTTACTTCACATCTAAGACCTTACTTTGCATCAAATAAACCTACAAAAAGGTCAACAACAAAAAGGGTAAGCTTTACGCTTAACGGGAAATAACATGGCATTATACGTCATTCATTCACATTAGCATCATATACATTTGACATTAGTCCACAAGACTTGTCTACACCATCTGTTGTATAACACACAAAGCCTCATTCTATAACAAACATAAACTTTACATACCTTAGCTAAACCCACACTAATCTAATCGCATCCTAAGCTAGTTCTACCAAACTAGCTCTTATTCTTACCATATAATCCTAGCACATGAAGCTAATACCTAATAAAAATTCTTACACTATCTTTCACATAACACAAACACATAACATATAACACATAATATGATCAACTTCATACAATATCATATTAATACCATTTTACTTACCTCAAATCCAAAGCTAGTTATCAAGAACACCATCATCATCATCAAATCCTTGGTTCCTAATCAATAACCATCACAACATTCTCTTAAAACCAACTTACCCAAAAACCCTCAAATTTGGTACATAAATCATAACTTCTTAAATCAGCAATCAATTTTGAAATAGGGTTTACTTACTTGTGGGAGATCATTGATATGGACACCCTACTTGAGTTAGAACATAGTTCTTCCTTTAAACCGATCATTAGAATAAACCTTGTCTTCCCCCTCTCTTGTTCTTCATGACTCAAATAGATACACACAAACACAAGCACAAGACAAATGAAAGTGTGTAGAATGTCCACGAATATATCTAGACATAAGTTATGTGTTGGTTTGGCCATTTGGCAACTTAAGGCCTTCGAGTCCTATTTTCTCATATGTTGGACAATTTAACTTACATAAAACATATATAGTTATACATTTGACTTATGGTTTGACTAACAAGCTTGGATTTCAACTTAAACATTGACTGTCCAATTACATTTAGTCTTGAAACACATAAAAGTCACAGTCAACTAGTCCAAGTAACTTTAATTAATAAATTACATAAAAACTAGTTTTGGGGCGTAACAATTTATGCCAAGGAGAAAATGTGTCTACTGGGGAGAAATTTTTTGTGGTTTGTTACTTTGTTCGAATTTTCTATAGGGTAGATCAGTTCGAAATTGGTGTTATCACTTTGAACTCCATTTGATTGGTTGATTCACGAAAGAAGAGATTGTTGATATCAAATCCCTCAAACATATGATCATTCACTTTCAAAGTTTCGAATCTATAAGAGATTGTCAGTTTGAGGGGGAGCTAATTAAGAAACTTTACAAGTTCTTGAAGAAGATTATATATATGATGGCCTCATTGTTCGTCTTCAAGGATGTTGCACAAGAAATTCAGAGTAAAAGTCCAAAGCGGATATATCTTCGGAAGAGAGAGCTTCAACGTCATCCTAAGATTTACTTGTAGACAACAATGTACACAAATCTTGTCTATAATTACTTTGGGGGAGATTGTTAGCCTCAAAAGTGTTGATAGGTTACTAGATTTGTATTAGTTTATTAAATAGTCATAGTATAACGATTTGTATTAAACCTTATATGTTTCCTTGTAACACTTGACTATAAATACTCCATCATGTCGTCACTTGAAGAGTGTGTGTTGCAATAATAAATTTTCATTTGGCAAACACCACTCTCTCCCTCTACTCCCTATATATCGTTATATATAAATAAACGGCCCAACAAATTTTTTAGCTTTGTTAATGGATTTCTTTTAACAGTTTGTTAATAGGGTTTTCACTTTTTGTAAGTTTTGTTTTTGATGTGCTTTTGTACTTCTGAAAAAGGGTAGCACCAAGTCGTATTATTTTCATTTAAAGCCATTCTAATATGTTTATCTTTTTATTTGGCTAGCATATTATTTCTTATGTAGTTTTGTATTCCACCACATAATGCTGCATCAAGACCCTTTAGACCTGTGGCAAGATGACATCTATGATTCTTATTTGGTATACGTTGATCAAACAATGATTTGCACCTAAAAAAAAGAATGAAATACTTAAGGCTTAATGATGTAAATAAAGAACTTAATAGCACACTACAAAAAGGCGTTACACTTTTCCCAGTCAGTCAAGTGAATCACCCCAAAAAAACTACATAGTCAAATTACTGTTTTGAATAACAGAAGATGGTCAAATTTGACAATTGCAGCCTTTTGGGAATAAAGTAGATAGAAATTATGCACTGCTTTTACCAACACAATGAAGTGGTTATAGAGAAACAATCTCACAAATGAGAGGTACTGCAAAAAAGATACCAAGGAAAAAAACTGAAAGTTCCAGTTTTGTCACCCTCATCCTCTAGACTGCATGTGACCCGCTTTGTTCCACAGTTTCTGTGCAACTAGTTGGAGTGCTGAATGCTTTCCTGCTTCAGTCATTGAATGTGTGAATAGTGCATATATGGTTCAAGTAAAATCAAGTTCAGTCTACTCTTTGGGTTTGTTATATTTCGGCTCACACGATCAAATGGGTCAAATACAAAATTAACCATTAATGGGACTGATAAAAACTTTAATGAGTCAAATGAATAAAAGTTACAAATGAACACAAATTTTTCCAACCTTGTAGGACCGCAGAACAGCCTAAATCACTATTGAATCAAGCTTAAACCTAGAGAGAGAAAGTAAGTAGAGAGAGAAGTGAGTGGGAACTCTAGTGTGTGAAATAATGACCTTGTTATTACTAAGAGAACCAACCTCTCAAATGAGGTTTACAAGAGTATTTATACTAATAGTCTAGGGCATCTCTAATCTTTTACTTTATTACATTAATGGCCCTTAGAGTTTTACAAAACATGAGTACTAAGCATAAACTTCATCATAATGATATTCTAAAGCAACCTATAACTACACATTAATGACACTTTTTATAAATAAAAATACGATTCTAAAAATCTCCCCCTAAGTGTTGGTCATTGAGGTTGCGCGATGTCATTATCTTTGTCTTAAACTTTATCATTCATAGCTCTTGACGTCTTTAAGAATCACTAGATGAATCATAGTTCCAGTTCATCATGCTTCATTGTTGTTGAAGTGATCCGATGATGTCATCTGCCTTTCGTCACTTCTGTGTTTGTGGTGGTTGTCTGCCATTCCAACATGCTCATACGTCTTAAGTCTTTGTCATACATACATTTGTTATTCCCGTTCTTTCACTTTGATCTTTGTCACGTTACTTTGTAGATTTTTCTTTTTGACGTAGAATCTTTCTTTGACTATTGCTATCCTTTGATCTTTGTGAGAACTTTCCTTTGACTTTGTGATGCATGTATGAGCATGTGGAATCTTTCGCCATGGAGATGATGTATAGCTGCAGGTAAACAGTTAGCAATAAACAACCGGTACTTACAGATAAGGAATTAGAGATCGTCAACAGCATAGTGTGAAGACTCCTTCTAACCCTTGCCATGGCCGTTCCCATATCAGATACTCCCGAAAGAGCTTACGAGACCTACTAAGTAGCTCAATGACTGGGTGAGTCGTTGGGGATCACTCCACGACTGTAGACCGTTTGAAACCACCGCGAACACTAAGCGTAACCCATAAAGAATTACCGAAGTGACCTGCTGTCAGGGCTGTTTGATGTTGACCCTGGCAGGAATTTCCATTCAATCATTGAGAATATACATAAGTAATTCCTCTCATAAACGTTCTCGGTAGATTGCTAAGATCTGCGTAGGACTCTTAAGTTTACATCTGGTGTCCTTAATGATGAACAACCAGTGTGGAGATATCATGTGTTCCTATGAGATCTTTTGATGAATCTCGGGGCTCTAGACTCGATAAGTGCACATTTGGTTTCCTATGCGGAGATTAGGGAGAGGTCTCCTGCTTCAATATCAATCATCTCTAAGAGACAGATTGATAGATTACACCGGTTCCCCGTGAGAATGAAACAAGCTCTTTTAAGAGAACTTGAGTGGCTAGAAGGTTTAGTGCAGTGCGTTACTGGGTCCATGACGTCTTTATCTTCAATACCGGTGTCATCTTAGTAACAACCAGTAGCATATGAATTGAACCCGGTGTCTGCCCTAAGGTTGAACATATGGAGGGCTGTTTCTTTTCACCCTTTTTCATAACTTTTCTTTTTAATTCTTCAACCCCTTCTTTCTCCTTTCTCATTTTCTCCTTTTTTTCAATCATACCTAAGGACTTCTAATTCTAATCTATTGGAATTATCCTTGGGTAGATCCCTCCGGCTCTGGCGGATCATAGGACTGTTTTCCCTAACCTTAGTCACCTTATAACTCCATGAATCCTATAATTGCCATGAAACCTTTGATTGAAAATCTCTCAAAGTGTTTATGAATATAAATACATTTTTGTTGACACTTTGAGAGTTTTTGTTTCTTTTGAAGGACTCCCCCTTCACATGTGCTCATGAATTTTTTAAGAAATTTGCACATGCGTGAGGAGTTTGCACTTTTTGAATTGATCCACTTTCAGTGAACATGACCGATTCGAGACACGCTTACATCACTAGTTAGACTAGCTTGAAATTATTACCCGTCCAGGACAAGTCTTTTCGATTACTGACATTTTAAGCTTCGTCAATTCACTGGTACATTCTGAGTCTAGCTCTTTTGAGATTCAGTCACAAGCTTTAAACATCTTTGATCATATTTTAATCATGTCTTCTCCCCCTCAAAAATAGCATATCGTGATATTTTTGATATCAACTGATTAAGAAAAAGCTTTTTGGAGAGAAAGACATATTTCATTTTGCATGAATTCGGAACATTTTGTTTTTGTACTCCCCCTTAATGATAGCACATTTTAAAATCAATTAAGGGTTTTGAGGGAGTTATCTTGAGCACTCATTTGAAAGATTTTGAAAAATCTTTTGATGAATCTTGAAAAAGTGCTCAAGATTACTATTTTGAAAACGAGTTTTTGTTTGAAGTCTTTTTCGTTTGTTTAGACTCGAACTTTTTGAAAAAGATTTCGTCCTTGAAAATACGAGTCCATGATTTGAAATAATCAGAAGTCGCCATTCGGGTCCGGGTTTCGTACTGAAGTATACGAAAGCCATTGTGAAGAAACTTTTGAGAAATAACATGTTTTAGAAAAACATTTTAAATAACTCCCGTTCAAGCATCTGTACATGTCCGTATCAGTTTTGAATGGCATTTCTAGAAACGTATATAATATTGATTTATACGAGAGACATGTCGTGAGAAGAATATTTTTGGATTTTTTGATTTTATATTGTTTTTGTATTTTTTGAAATTTTATATTTTTGTATTTTGTTTTTGTTGGTTTTTCAAATTTTGTATTTTGTTTTTTCAAAAATATTTACAGCGAAGCAATTTTGAAAACTTTTTCAAGAAGATTCGAGAAGACGTTCTAGCTCCTCAGGAGTTAGGCTTCGCATGCCAATTCGTCGAACTAAATAGTCAAACCGTTCTTTTGGAAGGGCTTTAGTAAATAGATCGGCGAGTTGGTAATCAGTCTTAACGAAAAATAATTCAACAGTACCCTCTTCTACGTGTTCTTTGATGAAGTGATAGCGGACTTTGATATGCTTTGTCTTAGAGTGATGTACGGGATTGCACGAGATGGCTATGGCACTTTTTGAGTCACAATACATAGGTATTTTGTCAAAAGTAAAGCCATAATCTGTGAGCTGTGTCCTCATCCAAATAACTTGGGCACAACACGCAGATAGAGACACATACTCGGCTTCGGCGGTTGATAGCGCAGTACAATCCTGTTTCTTTGACGACCAGCTTACTAGCTTTTCACCCAAAAATTATGCTCCACCTGATGTACTTTTTGCAATGACTTGATCTCCTGCATGGTCGGCATCTGAAAAGGCTGTTAGAGTAAACCCCGAATCCTTTGGATACCAAAGTCCCATGTTAATGGTTCTTCGTAGGTACCGAAAGATCCTTTTAACCTCTTTGAGGTGAAGTTCGGTAGGCTTTGCCTGAAACCGTGCTAACAAACAAACAGCAAATTAAATATCAGATCGACTAGCAGTTAAGTACATGAGAGAACCGATCATGCTCCGATATTTCTTCGGATCGACGGGTTTCCCAAACAAATTAGCATCAATTTTTGGTGAAGTGACCATTGGAGTACCAACAGAATCACAATTTTCCATTCCATGTTTTTTCAAAATCTCTATTGTATATTTAGCTTGATTGATAAAAATACCACGAGGGGATTGATGTATTTGTAAACCAAGAAAGAATTTTAGTTCCCCCATCATGGACATTTCAAATTTGCTTTTCATGAGATTTTCAAAATGTTTTGAATGGTTAGGATTGGTTGATCCAAAAATTATGTCGTCCACGTAAATTTGAACGATCAAAATGTCATCTTTGTATTTTTTTTTTGATAAACAAGGTGTCATCAACCGTTCCTTTGGTGAAATTGTTTTTGAGCAAGAAAGATGATAGTTCGTCATACTGCGCTCTTGGAGCTTGTTTTAAACCATAAATGGCTTTCTTAAGCTTGTAGACGTAGTCTGGATGATCTTTGTCGATGAATCCCTCTGGCTGACTCACATACACTTCTTCTTTCAGAGTTCCATTTAAGAAAGCTGTCTTAATGTCCATCTGATAGACTGTGATGTTTTTGTGAGCTGCATAGGCTAAGAAAATCCGGACTGCTTCAAGTCTAGCTACAGGCGCGAATGATTCTTCGAAATCTATCCCTTCTTCTTGTGGATATCCTTGAGCCACGAGACGAGCTTTGTTACGAATTACAGTCATTTCCTCATCCAGTTTGTTCTTCCACAACCACTTGAGATCAAGAACGCGTTTATCAAGTGGTCGTTCAACAAGTTCCCAACTATCATGTAACAGGTATTGAAAAAGTTCATCCTGCATCGCTTCTATCCAAGGGTATTCTGCCATTGCTTCCCGAATGTTCTTTGGTTCTTTGAGGCTGATTGAGCAAATATAAATGCACAATTCGAGATCGGTGGCAAGTTGTCTCCTCGTCTGAACTGGCTTTGAAGGTTCACCAATAACTTGTTCTATTGGATGGTCTTTTGTCCATTGAAACGTAGAAGGGTACCTTGGGTTTAACGTATGTGTGTTAGACGGTTCTTGTAACCTTGAAGAAGATTCAGCAGAGTCTGTTGCAAACGGGTTTTCAAATACTTCTTATCCTTCTTCTAACGCAACATCGTTTGAATTATTTGTTGGTTCTTTTTGAAAAATTATGTTTTGATTTTGCTCATCAACTCTTGGTAGTTCAGTTTCAAGTACTGGAGTGGCTTGAGTAGATGTAGATGATGTTGAGGTAGTTGGTGCTTCAGCTTCGATTGTTGTAGATGCATCCAATGGTGGTGGTGGTGGTTGATTTTGAGCGGGTGCAGCGGAATGTTGTTGAGATGCATTTGTCGAAGTTCCACCATAATATTCATCAAACATTAACTCGAAGAAATTTTTTAGTTCTTGTTCTGAAGGTTTGTCCGTGTTTGTTGAATGAGCTCCGTTAGGCACGAGTCCTGAACTGATGTGTCCAAAAGTCTGCTGGTTTGGTGCAGGTCCTAATCCGTTTTGATTAGAAGCCATTGGATTAAGCGCGGGTTCTAGAGCATATCTCTCAGAAGCCATTTGTGAAATCTCGTCAAACTTCACATTCATCGTCTCCATAATCCTTTTTGTTCTTCTATTATACACCCTGAATGCCCTCGAGTTTTCTGAATATCCAATGAAGATTCCAATATCACCCTTAGCTTTCAATTTTCCTAGATCTTCTCTGTCGTTCGTCGGATAGCACAAAGCGCCAAACACGTGAAGGTAAGAGATGTCAGGTTTACGGTTGTTCACTACTCATATGGGGTTTTATTGAATCTTGGATGTACTAGGGATCGGTTTTGAGTGAAACAAGCAGTGGCAACAGCATCAGCCCATAAGAATAGTAGTACACTAGAATAGATTAGCATTGTGCGAGCAGCTTCCACAAGAGTTCGGTTTCTTCTTTCAACTACCCCATTCTGCTGTGGAGTTCTAACAACTGATGTTTGGTGTGTGATTCCAACATCTTCGAAATAGGTTCTTAACTCCTGATTTGTGAATTCTGTGCCATTATTTGTTCTTACAATCCTTACTGGAGCTTGAAGTAAAACTTGAATACGCTTCAGAAAGGTGATGATGATGCCTGGTGCTTCGTCTTTTGATCTCAAAAACTTTACCCATGTATATCTTGAATAATCATCAACGATAACAAGAATATACTTTTTCCCATTAATGCTTTCAACTCTCATTGGGCCACATAAGTCCATGTGCAACAAATGTAACCTTGCTTCCGAACTAGGTACGGTTTTAGGTTTATATGATGCTCTTTTGCTTTTTCCTTGTTCGCATGATGGACATAGATGATCCTTGGTGTATTTGAACTTAGGAAGTCCGGTAACGATGTTGTCTTTGGCTAACTTGTTGATGGTGTCGAAATTGAGATGGGATAAACGTCTATGCCACAGCCAGGACTTAGTATCGGATGCCCTTATCATAAGACAAATTGGTGATGTAGAAGCCATTTGGTTGATGTCGATAGCATACAAGTTTGTACCACGATTTCCGGTTAAGAGATCATCACCAACCAAATTTCTAATAAAAACCGTGTTTCTCCTGAATGCAACTTCTAAATCTGCATCACAAAACTGCCCAACTGAAAACAAATTATGTCCCAACCCTTCGACGTAGTAAACTCGAGTGATCAAAAAATTCCCAAACTGAAGATCTCCAAAACCCAGAATAGCTGCTACATGATCACTTCCAAATCGTACAGTTCCCATGAATTTCCAAACGAAATTGATCAGCAGCTTTAAATTCCCGGTCATGTGCTTGGAGCAACCCGAGTCGACGATCCAAAGACATATTTCGATAACCTGCCAATAACAGAAGAATTTGTATTTGGACACCGTTTTGAATTTGGTTCCATGGGGTTAGGGGTACATTCTAAATCACACTCATAGACAGTTGCTACTTGTTTAGCTTGAACTATTTCTAATTTGCCATCCTTGAGTATAAATTCTCTACCCGTTGGAATCCAAACACAATGCTTAAGATAGTTCCTAGGTGTGCGACTATTAGTGGTGTTCCTAATTCTTTTAATTAGGTTTCCAACAAATCTAGATTTTGCACTAGGACCTTTCAAAACGCTCTTCTGTTCAGGCCTTAACATTCACATTCTTAGAAACACATTCATCATGAACATCATTAATTAAACATTTCTTGCATATTAAACAAACAGTGTCATTACATGCATTAGAACCAATACTTTCGACATTACATTCAGATGAATCATGTTTCTTATTAAAAAGCGATAAATTCCTAGGGTGTTCTTCTACTTCTTCAACTTTATTCTTGCTACTACTCTTAGAAACAGGCGAGACTCTATTGTTCCTTGTATTGCTCGTAGGCTTTAGTCTGCTGCTCCTAGAGGTGCTTTCTAATCCTGTAGAAGGTAAGGCACACACATTAGGTTTTATATTGTTGTCCTTTTTAGCATCCCTAGATTCTTTAGAATTAGCCTTTATGCACTTGTCATTTGTCTTAGATGTTGAGGCAGACGCACTAGTGGGACTAATCCTAAAAAGGCCAGGTGCTATCACTTTTGCTGTTTCGACAACCGCTTTTCCTTTATCGACAATCTTTTCATTTTCACTTTTCTAGGGCAAGGGTGTTGGAGTGACTGGTTTTGTCAAATCCTTTTTCTCATCGACTTTTGGAGCAAACCGAGAAATTGACATTTTAGGTTTTTGAACCGTGTTTGAAACATTTGGTTTCTCCGAAGTCAATGGTTTTGCAAACTTAGTTTCCTCACCCTTTCCTTTTTGACTTTCAAGCTGAGCCCTCAAAAGATCATTTTGCTGTTTCATGTTCTTTAAGTCACGCTCATACGACAATTTGTCATACTTGCATTCTTCCTTTTTTCGATCAAGTTGTTTAAAATATGACACATTTTCTTTTTCAAGTTTTATAAGAGCATTTTCATATTTTGAAACAATTTTGGAGGTCTCAGCTCTGAGTCGTTCATCGTCTTGAACAGAATATGTTTGTAAAATGATGGACATTATATCATTAGTCATAACAGCTTCGAAGAGAGAATCATTTAGGTTTTCCAAAATATTGATTTGCTCAAAAGATTCATTAGCCTTCTTTATCAGGGATTTGTGATCCGTGACGAAGTCAGCTGTTTCTTTCAAAAATGCTTGTTCAAAATGAATTACACGAGCATGAATGTTATTAATTTGAGGAGCAAATTCACTTTCAAGAATCTTTTTAAGCTGTAAATGAACCGTGGAATTCCAGTTAATCTCATTAAGTCTCGTTTTAGATTCTAAAGTCATTTTAAGTTGCCCAACTCTTGTTTTAAGATCATCAAGATATCCTTTAGCAGCACTTGTGTTAAAAGTGTTGTTTGAAGACATCTGTTCCATGTTTGAAAGCGAATTGGAAGCAACTACTTTTTTAGAAAATGATTCGCCTCAAACGGTCAGATAATTATTGGTCAACCACTTGTGAATGGTCAATTATAATAGTCAAACAGCTGAGGCAAATGCTTCCGTGGAATACAGTGTTTCCCCGGGTCGTAATGTCCCAACGAGGTGTGCGATGTTTTATTATAAACGAATCTGTGATCGAGTGAATATGAACAGGAAAGGTATAAAGTGTGTGTGTGAGTGATTACACTAGGGTTTTATAAAACAAATTAACTTAGGTAAACTATTTTAACGATTACGCGAAAGCTAGATAACTAAAAACGTTTAATAACTAAAAACGCGTACGTTTAATTTAATTCTACGTAAACGTACGAAACAAAAAACGAATTTAACTAAATTAGTAATTTGCAAACCTTAGGGGCTTAAATGCAAATTAAATAAACTTAGAATATTTAATTTATAATTACTTAATTATTTAATTAATTATTATTATTTAATAACTATTATTAATTATCTAATAATTCACTAATATATAATAAAATGTAAAATAAGTTTTAGAAAAATAAAATTAAACTTTGTAAAAGTCTAAAATAATATAAAACTTATTTTAAAAATAAAATTATAATTTTCACACTATTATTCTAATTATTATTAATTATTAACTATTTAATTATTATTTAACTATTTAAATGTTTTAAATTATAAAAAATACTAAAAAGTCTTAGATAATTAAGAAGATTTTTATAAATCTAATTAACCATCACAGGAATCCTAAAAAATTATAAAAACTTTATTTTATATATTGTTAAACTAGTTTATTAATTATTATTCTATTTATTAATTAATTACTAATTAAACTATTTAAATTATGAAAACTAGTAAATGAACAGTAAAAATTCTAGAAAAATTACTAAAATTATATTATAACTTATAAAAGCTAGAAAAAATGTAAAATCTAGGTGTTGATTTAGAAAAATTAATTATGATATTTATAACTTAATTATTGATTAATTATTAATAAAACTATTATTAATTATAATAAATACTAAATTAAAAAATAAAAATCTGATAAATTTATTAAAAATACTTTAACCTAAAAGGAAATTAATAAAAATATAAAAATACAAATTACTTAATAAAAATCTAAAAATAAAAATTAAAATTAAATTAAATTAAATAGAAACTATCACTTAATTTTATATTTGTTTTTCTTGAATTTTATTTTACAAATCTATTTTATACCTAAAAATAAACAACTTTTGTGAAAACAACTAATTTATAAGCTAATAATAAGCACTGTGGGGGCTTATTACCTCTACAGTTGACTTTGTTTGACCAAACAAGGAAATGAGCTCAACTGAGCTCGTGTGGGACCCACTATGGATGAAACTAGTTCCAATAAGTTATGTGAACTAGTATAAGCTAGAAAAAGCACAAAGTGTTCACTGAATAAGCCAATAAGCTCAAAATAAGCACTTGGCTTATTGGAATCATAGACAAATTAGGGACAGAATTTTTATGCAAAACTAAGTGGGGTCCACTGGGTCCTAGGTCAAACAAAGGGTCAACTAATACTCCCTGGTAGGAGGGGATTATGGTGTGGGGCCCACTGGTGGTGATGGACTGAGTCAGCTGGAGCAGGGCAATACCTTGCCCTGCAGGTTACTTTGAGCAAGGGTGGGACCCACAAAAAAATTACTAAAAATAAAAGGGTACTGAGACCTTGAAGTTGAAGTGGTAGACTACTAATCCACAAAATTACAAGACCTAAATCCTTCTACTAAATTCTCTAAAATTCCCACTAGTTTGGAAAAAACTGAGTAAGGCACAATTTGACTTTTTGATAAAAACTAGAGATTTGACTTTTATGAGTTTCTAAAGCTTCTAATAAGCTGTAACTGTTATAATAAGCTAATGTAAGACTAGAATAAGCTACATGAATCACTTATGAGCTATTGAGCAAGGATTTGAGTACTAACTGTGTAACAGTTAACCATAATTGATGTTTGCTATTGATTTTGACTTTTTAATGTTTAAGACCTGAGTTTTGAGATTACTACAACCTAATATGACCTAAAGTAATATGATTAAACTAACCTAGACAAATAATACTACCAAACACACTCAGTATCAAGCTGAGCCAAACACCCCCTTAATAACTGATTACACTATAACTATTAGATTTTTAAACTAACTCTACTGATTTTATGATTGAAACAGATTAGATATACCAAATGAAATTGAATGACCACTAAATTACTACTAATAACAACAATATTGATAATATGAAGAATCAAACTTTGAGACTTACAAATGAGTTCACGTTGAGGTTATGGAACCAAGGACCAAGATATACCTAACAACCTTCCACAAGGTTACTAATACCATATACAATCCAGAATCACACCTTGCTCAGCTTCTATCTTTCTTCAAACACTATTTTTTATTTTCTTTATATTTTCTTGATTATTTTTGGTATTTTTCTATTTCACTGAGTATTGCTAATTTATAGCTTCTAAAAGGTTAACAAGCTTTGTCAAGGCTTTTATAAGCTCAGAGAAGCCACTAAAACACTTAATAACAACAAATTTAACAACTTGGTATTCTGGAAATTTAATGAAAATACATAAACTGGAATCAAACTTAAAACTTGAAATTTATTGTTATAAAAGTTCTTAAAGACACTGAGAATGATAAAAAAACAAGCTCTTAATTAAAGATTACAACTTGAAAATAAAGATTACACTACTACGATTAAGCTACACTAAAAACTAATCTAATACACATCATCTCTGCTTATTTTCTTCTTTATAGCAACTTCCAGGGTTTTGTGGGACCCACTATGACCTTTCCCACCACTCATTAGCCATTGATTTAGTCTGATTGATCATAGCCGTTTAAAACGTTTTTTCGCGCCAAAAGTCCAAGGGCCAGTTGGGGTTGCGTGGAGAGGTTTTCAAGGCATTAAATGTGCCTTGGTAGTTATGGAGAGGTGGAGGGATAAGGTGGAATGAGTGGGGAGCAAGTTTGAGTGAAACAGGTGAGGTGGAGGAGTGGTATGTGAGTCTGTGTGGTGGTGGTGGTATTGGGAGGGAAGGAAGGAGAAGGGTGGTTTGGTTTGACCGGTATTTTGACCGGGTATTATTTAAGTGGGAATGGGCTGGATTCATTTTGGGCTTAGGAAAGTGAGGGTGATAAAAGGAAGGGAGGGCTTGGGTTTGTATTTTGGATTTGGTTTGAAGAATAATAATAATAGGGTCCGGTTTGGTTTTTAGAAATTACACAAGGACCAAAAATGTAAATTGGTAAATATTGAGGGGCTGGATTTGGAACTTTCCCATAGTATTCATTAGGACCATATTTGCCAAGTATGATAAACCAAAGGACCTTAAATGTAATTTTTCTATTTTAAACCACCCGGGGACCTTTTCTGTCAATTCCCAAACTTCAGGGACTGATTATGTAATTTCACCAAACTTATCACCCAAGGACCATTCCTGCAAAAGATTATTAGTACAAGGACCAATATTGATTTTTCTCAAAGTTTTTACATCCCAGGGACCATTTATGTCAATTTCCAAAGTTGAGGGACTAAACTTGTAATTTTATGAAACTTTGCACCAAAGGACTAAATATGTAACTTTATGATTAAAAAGGACCTTTGGTGACTTTTTCATGTTTTTAGAATAACCAGGGACTAGTTTTGCCAATTTATGAAACTTGAGGGACTGAAACTGCCAATTATGCAAACTTTATACGTTTTTCAGATGTTTTTGCATATTTTGCATTTGAAACATATAAAACACACTTCTAAGATATTTTAAGTATTTTGATGCATATTTGAGTGTTTTTGTATGTTTTGGCAGTTCAGATTGGTATAAAATGATGAGTATTTAGACACTCATCAATCCCCCACACTAAACTATTGCTAGTCCCTAGCAATATTTTGAGAAAAACTTAATGGATTTGAAAAACTCTTTACCAAAAGCCATCACTTCTGGAGTAGCCAGATGTAAGAACTGTGGTACACCTGATAACCGTGTGATTTTGAGCAAATCACCAGCTGTCAACGGATTTGATTTGTCTTTACCAAAAGCCGTTTGCTTCTGGACTAGCCAACTCTTGATGGAATAGTCAACATCTTGGTGAGCTGATTACCAATTATGGATTTTCCACTGCCTTTACCACAAGCCATAATCTTGCGGGCTAGCCAACTCATTCGCTTTTTAGGATATGGCGAGTTGAGGTACCATACAATTTTGGGCAAATTGCAAGCCATAAACGGATTTGAGTTATCTTTACCAAGAACCGTTTGCTCCTGGATTAGCCAATCCTTATGTGGGTTAGACATGGCGGACTGATAACCATTTATTGCATTCTAAGTGAGAAAAAATTTTAAAATTTGGGCTAAAATGGGGGTTCTTGATGGAACATGTGTTTAAATTCGTTAGAATAACGAATCTCCCCCCACACTTAGAACTGAATATTGTCCTCAATATTCAAAGTACCGGGTGTTAAACCAACACTTAGAACGTAAGAAGAAAATACTCTATAGCCTTTATTTAAGTTTATGTACACACTTTTTTTTTTTTTTTTTTTTTTTTTTTTTTTTTTTTTTTTTTAAGAGGATATATACATATATACAACATGTGGGTTAGTATCTCCCCCACACTTAGGGTGAAAACCCCAAGTAAATGCTACTGTTTTTATTTACCGAGTCGCTAGCTTGACTCGACCCCGAATTCATTTGTCCATGGGGAAGCATGATGTGGAAGAAACAATCTGCATCGGACTTTTATTCAAGATGTTTGGATAAACATTTGAAGCACGTGAAAGTTCCACACCGATGAGATAAGTACCCGACTCATAATTTATAAATGAGAATGCCGGGGTCAAAGATAATGTCCTCACTCCCAAAAGAGTGAAGAACAGGAGAAGCCACGGGATATATGAAGAAAAGAAAGAAAGTCATGATGAAAATCATAATTAACTCCTCATCTTCAATAGGAGAATTCATTGTTTCATAAATCTCCTCTTTTAAGCTCGTTTGATCAAGACATATTATGGGTATGTCTAGATCAAAATAAAAGTTATCATACTCCGGTGGAGATATGATATGAGTGAGTTCATCAGAGAAATCCTCAAAGGTGAATGATTCGTATTCGGGATTAATTTGAGTGAGTTCACTGGGGAATTCCTCAATAGTAAATGATTCATAAACGGGAAGAGAATTATAAGAATGAGAAGTGGTGATACCACTTATCTTCTCTCCCGTTTGATCAAAATGGAACGTTTGCAATTCCGAAATAGAATCATTGATCAAAACCTCACTATCCTTGACGGGGATAGGAGATGAAATAGGCTTTTCATTAAAAGCCTCGATTCTAGAAATGAGAAGATTAGCATTTAATAATGTAAGACGAAGAGCTTCGTCTTGGATTATTTCTTCATCATTCTCTTCTTCTGAGTTGACAAGCTCAGAAGGTAATTCCCCCACATAACTTATGTCTCCACAAGATAAAGAATAGTCTTCATCAGAATCAGAGAACATCTCAATATGATCATTTGGAAAGACAAGAGGGGGAGGGATATCACACACATGATCAAGAATTCCCTGTGACTCACTTGGGATTGGGACAAGGTTCTCAACACTAGACTTTATGAATTCGTCCGATTCCTTGGCAGGAATAGTGTCAAGATGCTCGTCCCCCATGCTCAGAGAGTGAGTGGGAACCTCGGGTGTGATAATCATGGAAGGAATTGCAACAGTTGAACTTGATGAATCTTTTTGAATAATAACAACGTTATCATCATCACTGTCATCATCGTCATCAAGAAGAGCAGCATTGCAAAATGCGGCACGTATTTTAGCTGCATGCTCTTTGACTATTAATTCCTCCATGCTTTCTCCGTTTCTAACATCTCGTTTTTCTGCAAGTAATTCCGCGATAGATTTATCACGAGAATTTGGAATGAGTGGAAACTGTGGGGGTGTGAATGTGTAAAAACCGGATGTATTAGAACTAGAACAATGTTCAGGTTTATAATACGGTTGACATAGGAAATTATCATGAGGACCCCCACAATGTACACAAGAAAAACTTGGTGCATTGTGAAACGAAATATTAGCCAACTCCTCCTTAAGATCTTTAAGTTTCTCAAGAACCTCTATATAAGGGTCTTGCTGGATATGAGGAGTTGCTTGAATTATTTGGCACTGTGGAGGTGGGTCTTGAAACGGATAGTCATAATTGTTACAAGGAAATGGATTCCTTGTTTGACAATTAGAGCTAAAGTGTGGACCTCCACAGTACTCACAACAGTAAAACTGTTGAGTCTGGTTTGGTGTATTTTGATACGAAGCATCATTGAGATTTGGATAATATGATTCTTGCTCGTATGAATGTGATGGGTAGTTGGAAAAATTTGAGGAGTCGTTGAATGAGTTTTGATTAGGATCATAAGCAAATGAATTACTCGATCCACAAAACAAACAACTCCCATCTCGAATATCATTACCACATTGTTCACATGTACACCAACGACATGGAAAACCGAAAAGCGGCTCACCACAACCGACACAAGGAACAAAATCTGGAGGTGGGACAAGTGGTGTGCTCTGAGAGCTAGGAATTTCCACCACTTCCGTTATGGTCTCGGGTTTTTGATAAACGTGAGGATTGGGCAAGTCGTTCTTTTCAGTCACAGCTCTAAGCTCTGTACATTTGCTTGACAAACTTTTAACCGTAAACCGTGAAAGGTTAGGATCAATTGTGAGCTTAGATTCTTGGACAACCGTAGGTTGGACGTATTTAGCACTTTCATTGTCAGAGGAAAGTACCGGGTCCTTTGTCACCCCGGTTTCTCGTTCCATTTCCCTCACTGGAGAGGGAATATGAATCGATGGTCCATCATAATCAACACGACATCTCGATATCTTTGACAAGGCAATAAGTTTTTCGATGTTGCTCTCATAGGCCCTTTGTTCAAAGAAATCTTTATCGAGAGATGCCATTTAGGATCAATTATGGGACAAGTGGAAGAAGGTAGAATCAAAAGGATAGAGGGTAAAGGGATGAATATTTTTGGTATTTTGAATATTTTCGTAGTACTAATAAGAAGGAAAATATTTTTGGGTTTTTTGTGTTCGTTGAAAACTAATTGTAAAAAGTTTTCGGGAATAGTTTTGGTTTTTATATTATAATAATATGAATAAGGATGGGTAAATATACAATGAGCGTGTATTCAGGTTCACTAATACGCAAAATCGTTTAGAATAAGCGCACAACCTCCCCGGCAGCGGCGCCAAATTTTGACTCCTCCCAAACCAACTAGTCAACCATGAGCAGCTGATAGGCCCACCTGGGAGAAAGTGCAAGTTAATATTGACCGTGGAAATATAGGGAAATCCCCGGGCCGTTAAGTCCCAACGAGATTGAAATTGTATTTGTAAACGATTAGGAGAGTGAGTGGTACTGCGGACAGTAACAAAAATGAATTGAGGGTTGATTATACTACTGATTGCTTGATATTTGGATAATATGAAATGATATAAACTATAACAGAAATACAGATAAAAGCATAAAAGCACAAATTAGAAAATCAGATAACAAATAGAGAAAAGTGGTTTTAACAAGTTACAAACTACAGGGGGTAAAAGTGAAACTTTTGAAAACTTAAAATTAAAGAAAATGGAAAATGAAATTGAAATTATAAAAATGATTATTATAATATTTAATTACTATTTAATTAATTAAAACTATTTAAAATCTAATTTAAACCTAAGTTAAATTAACTAAAAATTATAAATACCACAAATTAAACTAAAAACTTATAAAAATAATTTCTAAACCTTAATTAGAACTTGAAGAAAGTATAAAAAATGAAAATAAATATTTTGGTCTTTTTATAAGTATTTTATTAATTAAAAACTATTTAACTTAATTAAACTTATTAAACTATTTTAAATTATGATAAAATTTATAAAACTACTTAACCACTACAGGAATACTACAAAATTATAAAAAGTTGCCAAAAATTATATTTAAGCTAATTGAATAATTAATTACTTATTAATTAATTTAAAGCTAACTTAATTAATTTAAATAGGAAAATTAGAAAATGGACAGTAGAAATTATGAAACTATTTTCTAAAATTCTTAACTACTTTATAAAACTTAGGAAAAATATAAAATTCTACTTTTGTTAATTAAAATTAAAGAAATCTATTTAATTACTAATATTACCTATTTAATTATTTAAACTAATTTTAAATCTAATAAATAGTAAACGGATTAGGAAAAATCTAAGAAATTTATTTTAGCTACTTAAAGGTACTAGGAAATTTATAAAATTATAAAATTGGAAAAGTGCATATTAATAAGCTGAGATGAAAATTAAATAGATAATTTCTATTAAATAGAAGCTATCACTATAATTAAAGTTTGCTTTTTCTGGTTTTTCTTTTATAAAACTACTAAAATACTTAAAATAAGAAACTTTTACAAAGAAAACTAATTTAGAAATCAAGAATAAGCACTGTAAGTGCTTATTACCCTAGACAGTTGACTATGGTTGACCACACAAAGAAATAGGCTAAATTGGAGTTATGTGGGGTCCACACTGGTTAAGCCAGGTTCACCTAAGTTACTTGAACTTATTTAAACTAGGTTTGGTGAGATAAGCTCATAGGATAAGCTGGAAAGCTAAAATAAGCAATTTCTTATTTGGTTTCTGACTCAGAAATGGGACAGAGTTTGGGGACAAGTCCAGGTGGGGTCCACTTGTTTCTAGGTCAACCAAAGGGTCAAACCTTGTACCCTGGTAGGAGGGGGTAGTCTAAACCAAGAATGAAACACTAAGGCCTACTGAGTTGGCCACAATCAACCACCAAAGTGGTGGTGGTGGAATGGTGGTCTGTGTAGCAGGGGAGCTTCTTCCCCTGCAAGTGTTTTTGGATGAGCTTATCTTGCACAATAAAAATCTTAAAAATGAAACAGACGTGGGAAACTAAAGTTAAGCTGGTAGGCTTCAATCCCAAAAAGTTTCAAAGGCTGATTCACAACACTAAATTCTATAAAATTCCTTGAATTTTTGGTTTTTTCTGTCAAAGCACAATTTGACTTTTTAAGATTTTAAACTAAGTTGACTAAAATGAACTTATAACTTGATTTTCTGAATGATTATGTTATAATAAGCTATGCTAAGATTAAAATGAGCTAAATCACTAACTTATGAATGGTCTTGATGAGTTTTGGACTCAAATTCCACCACAGTTAACTGTGGTGATGAATTGAGTGTGATTTTGACTTTCTTACTAATAATACCTAGTTATGGTGATTGTTCTGAGCTAATATTACCCTAAGTGACATAAAACAAACAAAAACAACAACTAAAATCACTTCTAGCACAGATGAACAACCTGATCCAAACACACCTTATACTAGACTGTTTTGTGATTTGTGAAGTAAATTGCTTAAAGAACTTATGCAACTGAACTACAATAACTTATTATGTTATATTAGATCTTAACAAGTACTTAGAAACAAAAAATTACCATAGATACATACTAATACTAATTATGCTAAGTTGACTGTTTGATTTTTATATTTTAGCAACTAGAAATTCCAACAAACAAGATATCAATTTTATGTTATATTATTACTATTTAAGACTGAATAAGCAATAAGCAACTGAAAAAGCAAGTAATGATCAAAGTTATAGTATAAAGACAGAAATGAGATTTTTGATAACTTACAATAAGCTTTCCTGCTCAAACCATGAACCAAGAACAATCTTAAAGAATCTCCACAGATTCACTAACCCAAGGCCTTCCAAAATCAACCCTGCTCCATTGCTTATCACCAAGATCTTTGCAGTTTGACTTTTGTTGACCAAATTTGTATATATGGAATTTTTTATCTTAGACTGATTAGTAAGTTACTAAAAGCTTATTTGAGCTTCTTGGGAGCTTATGTGTACTTATTGATCCTTACCATCCACTACAAACAACATTAGACTTTATTTAGAAATTTGAAATGAACTTGAAAATTGCTCAACCTGAGATAACAACACAAACTTGATTTTTATTAACTAAAAAGCTTACTAGTACACTGAGAATGCTTAACCTGAAACTATGAAAGCTTAAATTACACTTGAACTTTAAAAACAACTAATACGACATACACTTTTTAAAATTAAAAACTAGATAGATGACTCATCTGCTTCTCTTCCTTTTATAATCTCCAATTAGGGTTTCTTGTGTGACTTGGAGCTTTTCCCACTTCAATCTTGGCCCTCAATTTCTCTGAATCAATCTCATCCATTTAAACCAATTTTGGCGCCAAAAGTCTTCCAAGTTAACTTGGGGCCAAAGGTGAACAATTAAGGATAATTGGAGTGTTGTGGATGTGTCAGGGGACAAATTGGAAGATTTTTAGACAAGTTGGGGCAATAGGGAAGAAAACAGAGGAGGTGGTATGGTTTGGAAGGAAAATTTGTGGGAAAGGCATTAAATGTGGTGTGGGATAGGTGTGTGAGGTGGAAAGGAGGTGAGGGGATGTAGGCTAGGTGAGCTGGGGGGTTAAGGTGGCACAAAACCACCTGGTTTTCAGGTTTGCATGCGTGGGGGAGACGGGTGAACAGTAAGGGCGGTATTTGTGGGGTTTGACTTTGTTTGACCCGGTTTCAATATAAGGGTGTTGGGCTGAGGGTGGACTGGGCCTAGGGATGGTTGGGCTGTTTGTGTTTGGACTGGATTTGGTTTGTGGATTAGTAATAAAAAGGGTCCGGTTGGTTTTATTTTTACACAAGGACCATTTTTGTAATTTGAGCAAAGTTAAGGGGCTGGAATTGTGATTCTTCCAAAGTGTTTTCAAGGACTTAACTTGCCAAATATGATAAACCAGGGACCAATTTTATGATTTTTCCATTTAAAAATATCCAGGGACCTTTTCTGTAATTTCTTAAACTCCAGGGACCATTTATGTAAATTTAGATTTTTAAGGGACTGTGGTTGTAATTTCTCAAAATATTATCATAAGGACCAATTTTGTCATTTTAGAATAGTTCAAGGTTTATTTTATTAATTTCCCATTTTTAAAACCTTAAGGACTAATTTTGACATTTTTGAAACTTGAGGGACTAAAGTTGTCATTTTGTAATTTTTATCTTTAAAAGACTAAACTTGACAACTTATGAATCCCTAAGGACCTTTGATGATATTTTTCATGTTTTGATTTACCAGGGACTAGATTTGACAACTTTTGAAACTTGAGGGACTGAAACTGCCAATTATGCAAACTTTGTACATTTTTCATCTGTTTTTGCATATTTTGTATTTGAAACATATGAAACGCACTTTTAAGATATTTTAAGTATTATGATGCATATTTGAGTGTTTTTGTACGTTTTGGCAGTTCAGATTGGTATAAAATGATGAGTATTTAGACACTCATCAATCCCCCACACTAAACTATTGCTAGTCCCTAGCAATTTATTTGAGAAAAAATTAATGGATTTTTACTCTTTACCAAAAGCCATCACTTCTGGAGTAGCCAGGTGTAAGAACTGTGGCACACCTGATAACCGTGTGATTTTGAGCAAACCACCAACTGTCAACGGATTTGATTAGTCTTTACCAAAAGCCGTTTGCTTCTGGACTAGCCAACTCTTGATGGAATAGTCAACATCTTGGTGAGCTGATTACCAATTATGGATTTTTCACTGCCTTTTCCACAAGCCATAATCTTGCGGGCTAGCCAACTCATTCGCTTTTTAGGATATGGCGAGTTGAGGTACCATACAATTTTGGGCAAATTGCAAGCCATCAACGGTTTTGAGATGTCTTTACCAAGAGCCGTTTGCTCCTGGACTAGCCAATCCTTTTGTGGGTTAGACATGGAGGATTGATACCATTATTTGCATTTCTAAGTGTGAAAAAACCGGTAATTTTGATCAAATGGGGGTTCTTGATGGAACATGTGTTTTGCATTCGTGAGAACGCTCCCCCACACTTAGAACTGAATATTGCCCTCAATATTCAAAGTACTTGGTGTCCCACCAAGACTTAGAACGTAAGAAGGAAATACTATTAACCTTTTATTTTACTCTATTTACATACAAACTCACTTTTTTCTTTTTCTTTGTCTTATACCATTTTTTTTTTTGAAAAAATATTTACATATGTACAACATGTGGTTCGTCTCCCCCACACTAGGGTAGTAGAAAGGGATGAGAAGACAGAAATATGGGTGACGACCCATATTGCAACTGTTTTTGATTACCGAGTCGCTAGCTTGACTCGACCTCGAATTGAATTGTCCATGAGGTAGCTACTGTTTTTGATTACCGAAATTGTCCATAAGAAAGCAATAGTGGTAAGTATTCCCGCCTGTCACGCGGGTGACCCGGGTTCGATCCCCGGCAGCGGCGCCAAATTTTGACTCCTCCCAAACCAACCAGTCAACCGTGTGCAGCTGATAGGCCCACCTGGGAGAAAGTGCAAGTTAATATTGACGGTGGAAGTACAAGGAAATCCCCGGGTCGTTAAGTCCCAACGAGATTGAAATTGTATTTGTAAACGATTAGGAGAGTGAGTGGTACTGAGGACAGTAACAAAAATGATTTGAGGGTTGATTATACTACTGATTGCTTGATATTTGGATAATATGAAATGATATAAACTATAACAGAAATACAGATATAAGCACAAAAGCACAAATTGGAAAAATCAGATAACAAATAGAGAAAAGTGGGTTTTAATAAGTTACAAACTACAGGGATTAAAAGTGAAACTTTTGAAAACTTAAAATTAAAGAAAATGGAAAATGAAATTGAAATTATGAAAATGATTATTATAATATTTAATTACTATTTAATTAATAAAACTAATTAAAATCTAATTTAAAACTTAATTTAAATTAACTAAAAATGACAAGTATTACAAATTAACCTAAAAACTTACAAAAATAATTTCTAAACCTAAATTAGAACTTGAAGAAAGTATAAAAAATGAAAATAAATATTTTTGTCTTTTTATGAGTATTTTATTAATTAAAAACTATTTAACTTAATTAATCTAATTAAACTATTTTAAATGACTATTAATACTAAATTACCTTAGAAAATTATGATAAAATTTATAAAACTATTTAACCACTACAGGAATACTACAAAATTATAAAAAGTTGCCAAAAATTATATTTAAGCTAATTGAATAATTAATTACTTATTAATTAATTTAAAGCTAACTTAATTAATTTAAATAGGAAAATTAGAAAATGGACAGTAGAAATTATGAAACTATTTTCTAAAATTCTTAACTACTTTATAAAACTTAGGAAAAATATAAAATTCTACTTTTGTTAATTAAAATTAAAGAAATCTATTTAATTACTAATATTACCTATTTAATTATTTAAACTAATTTTAAATCTAATAAATAGTAAACGGATTAGGAAAAATCTAAGAAATTTATTTTAGCTACTTAAAGGTACTAGGAAATTTATAAAATTATAAAATTGGAAAAGTGCATATTAATAAGCTGAGATGAAAATTAAATAGATAATTTCTATTAAATAGAAGCTATCACTATAATTAAAGTTTGCTTTTTCTGGTTTTTCTTTTATAAAACTACTAAAATACTTAAAATAAGAAACTTTTACAAAGAAAACTAATTTAGAAATCAAGAATAAGCACTGTAAGTGCTTATTACCCTAGACAGTTGACTATGGTTGACCACACAAAGAAATAGGCTAAATTGGAGTTATGTGGGGTCCACACTGGTTAAGCCAGGTTCACCTAAGTTACTTGAACTTATTTAAACTAGGTTTGGTGAGATAAGCTCATAGGATAAGCTGGAAAGCTAAAATAAGCAATTTCTTATTTGGTTTCTGACTCAGAAATGGGACAGAGTTTGGGGACAAGTCCAGGTGGGGTCCACTTGTTTCTAGGTCAACCAAAGGGTCAAACCTTGTACCCTGGTAGGAGGGGGTAGTCTAAACCAAGAATGAAACACTAAGGCCTACTGAGTTGGCCACAATCAACCACCAAAGTGGTGGTGGTGGAATGGTGGTCTGTGTAGCAGGGGAGCTTCTTCCCCTGCAAGTGTTTTTGGATGAGCTTATCTTGCACAATAAAAATCTTAAAAATGAAACAGACGTGGGAAACTAAAGTTAAGCTGGTAGGCTTCAATCCCAAAAAGTTTCAAAGGCTGATTCACAACACTAAATTCTATAAAATTCCTTGAATTTTTGGTTTTTTCTGTCAAATCACAATTTGACTTTTTAAGATTTTAAACTAAGTTGACTAAAATGAACTTATAACTTGATTTTCTGAATGATTATGTTATAATAAGCTATGCTAAGATTAAAATGAGCTAAATCACTAACTTATGAATGGTCTTGATGAGTTTTGGACTCAAATTCCACCACAGTTAACTGTGGTGATGAATTGAGTGTGATTTTGACTTTCTTACTAATAATACCTAGTTATGGTGATTGTTCTGAGCTAATATTACCCTAAGTGACATAAAACAAACAAAAACAACAACTAAAATCACTTCTAGCACAGATGAACAACCTGATCCAAACACACCTTATACTAGACTGTTTTGTGATTTGTGAAGTAAATTGCTTAAAGAACTTATGCAACTGAACTACAATAACTTATTATGTTATATTAGATCTTAACAAGTACTTAGAAACAAAAAATTACCATAGATACATACTAATACTAATTATGCTAAGTTGACTGTTTGATTTTTATATTTTAGCAACTAGAAATTCCAACAAACAAGATATCAATTTTATGTTATATTATTACTATTTAAGACTGAATAAGCAATAAGCAACTGAAAAAGCAAGTAATGATCAAAGTTATAGTATAAAGACAGAAATGAGATTTTTGATAACTTACAATAAGCTTTCCTGCTCAAACCATGAACCAAGAACAATCTTAAAGAATCTCCACAGATTCACTAACCCAAGGCCTTCCAAAATCAACCCTGCTCCATTGCTTATCACCAAGATCTTTGCAGTTTGACTTTTGTTGACCAAATTTGTATATATGGAATTTTTTATCTTAGAATGATTAGTAAGTTACTAAAAGCTTATTTGAGCTTCTTGGGAGCTTATGTGTACTTATTGATCCTTACCATCCACTACAAACAACATTAGACTTTATTTAGAAATTTGAAATGAACTTGAAAATTGCTCAACCTGAGATAACAACACAAACTTGATTTTTATTAACTAAAAAGCTTACTAGTACACTGAGAATGCTTAACCTGAAACTATGAAAGCTTAAATTACACTTGAACTTTAAAAACAACTAATACGACATACACTTTTTAAAATTAAAAACTAGATAGATGACTCATCTGCTTCTCTTCCTTTTATAATCTCCAATTAGGGTTTCTTGTGTGACTTGGAGTTTTTCCCACTTCAATCTTGGCCCTCAATTTCTCTGAATCAATCTCATCCGTTTAAACCAATTTTGGCGCCAAAAGTCTTCCAAGTTAACTTGGGGCCAAAGGTGAACAATTAAGGATAATTGGAGTGTTGTGGATGTGTCAGGGGACAAATTGGAAGATTTTTAGGCAAGTTGGGGCAATAGGGAAGAAAACAGAGGAGGTGGTATGGTTTGGAAGGAAAATTTGTGGGAAAGGCATTAAATTTGGTGTGGGATAGGTGTGTGAGGTGGAAAGGAGGTGAGGGGATGTAGGCTAGGTGAGCTGGGGGGTTAAGGTGGCACAAAACCACCTGGTTTTCAGGTTTGCAGGCGTGGGGGAGACGGGTGAACAGTAAGGGCGGTATTTGTGGGGTTTGACTTTGTTTGACCCGGTTTTAATATAAGGGTGTTGGGCTGAGGGTGGACTGGATTTGGTTTGTGGATTAGTAATAAAAAGGGTCCGGTTGGTTTTATTTTTACACAAGGACCATTTTTGTAATTTGAGCAAAGTTAAGGGGCTGGAATTGTGATTCTCCCAAAGTGTTTTCAAGGACTTAACTTGCCAAATATGATAAACCAAGGACCAATTTTATGATTTTTCCATTTAAAAATATCCAGGGACCTTTTCTGTAATTTCTTAAACTCCAGGGACCATTTATGTAAATTTGGATTTTTAAGGGACTGTGGTTGTAATTTCTCAAAATGTTATCATAAGGACCAATTTTGTCATTTTAGAATAGTTCAAGGTTTATTTTATTAATTTCCCATTTTTAAAACCTTAAGAACTAATTTTGACATTTTTGAAACTTGAGGGACTAAAGTTGTCATTTTGTAATTTTTATCTTTAAAAGACTAAACTTGACAACTTATGAATCCCTAAGGACCTTTGATGATATTTTTCATGTTTTGATTTACCAGGGACTAGATTTGACAATTTTTGAAACTTGAGGGACTAAAACTGCCAATTATGCAAACTTTGTACGTTTTTTATCTGTTTTTGCATATTTTGTATTTGAAACATATAAAACACACTTCTAAGATATTTTAAGTATTATGATGCATATTTGAGTGCTTTTGTATGTTTTGGCAGTTCAGATTGGTATAAAATGATGAGTATTTAGACACTCATCAATCCCCCACACTAAACTATTGCTAGTCCCTAGCAATCTATTTGAGAAAAAATTAATGGATTTTTACTCTTTACCAAAAGCCATCACTTCTGGAGTAGCCAGGTGTAAGAACTGTGGCACACCTGATAACCGTGTGATTTTTAGCAAACCACCAGCTGTCAACGAATTTGATTTGTCTTTACCAAAAGCCGTTTGCTTCTGGACTAGCCAACTCTTGATGGAATAGTCAACATCTTGGTGAGCTGATTACCAATTATGGTTTTTCCACTGCCTTTACCACAAGCCATAATCTTGCGGGCTAGCCAACTCATTCGCTTTTTAGGATATGGCGAGTTGAAGTACCATACAATTTTGGGCAAATTGCAAGCCATCAACGGTTTTGAGATGTCTTTACCAAGAGCCGTTTGCTCCTGGACTAGCCAATCCTTTTGTGGGTTAGACATGGAGGATTGATACCATTATTTGCATTCTAAGTGTGAAAAAACTGGTAATTTTGATCAAATGGGGGTTCTTGATGGAACATGTGTTTTGCATTCGTGAGAATGCTCCCCCACACTTAGAACTGAATATTTCCCTCAATATTCAAAGTACTTGGTGTCCCACCAAGACTTAGAACGTAAGAAGGTAATAATATTAACCTTTTATTTTACTCTATTTACATACAAACTCACTTTTTTCTTTTTCTTTGTCTTATGCCATTTTTTTTTTTTTTTTTGGAAAAAAATATTTACATATGTACAACATGTGGTTCGTCTCCCCCACACTAGGGTGGTAGAAAGGGATGAGAAGACAGAAATATGGGTGACGACCCATATTGCTACTGTTTTTGATTACCGAGTCGCTAGCTTGACTCGACCTCGAATTGAATTGTCCATGAGGTAGCTACTGTTTTTGATTACCGAGTCGCTAGCTTGACTCGACCCAGAATTAAAATTGGTCCATGGGGTAAGTTTGGAAAAATCACCCAGACCTTAGGTGGAAACAAAATCACCCAGACCTTAGGTGGAAACAAAATCAACCCAATTCTTCCAATCCGCCTAACCGTTACCAACCAACCGGTCCACCATCCAACCGTACTTTCAACAACAATCCTTCTAACAACTATGGTAGTACCAACAATCTTGAAGGATTGATGTCTAAGTTCATGGCATCTCAAGAAGCTCGCATATCTAAGTTTGAAGCCGATTTCAAACAAAAGCAAAGCGAGATGACCACTAGAATTGACGCATTGTTGAAAGTTCTCAATGATCGAGAAATGGGAGCACTCCCAAGCGACACAATCAAAAATCCGAAACTAAACGTTAATTCCATATCCTCAGTTTCGTCACCCACTTCGTGTCCACAATACTACTCGGTTAAATCAACGAGCACGTGTTTCAAACAAAACCAAATTCTTCAAAAAGACCAATCAAATAAAACACCCAATATAGAACCGGTCAAAAGTATAGTTGAAACACCTCCTACGCAAGACCTTGACGATGAATTCAAAGAACTTCACCTTGAACGCCCCGTCATTGATGTCTTAGCGCGTGCTCCTTACTATAGTGCCCTCCTAGAAAAATATGAGAAGTTTAAACTAGGTAAAAATGGGACCGCCTTCGTTCAAAACAAGTTGCCTAAAAAGCTTGATGATCCGGGTATATTTGTTTTGCCTTGTAAGATAGGAAGATCCGAAGCTTTCGACACTCTAGCAGATTTAGGGTCAAGCCTCAACTTGATTCCCTTATCCTTATTCACCGCTCTTAAGCTAGGAAAGTTAGAGGAAACGGAGGTATTGATAGGGCTAGTGGATGGGAGTATTGCCCACCCGGTTGGAATGATTAAGGATGTAGTTGTTCACGTAGGAAAGTTAACTATATTGGCGGATTTTCACGTCCTTGACATGGTTAGTGACACTACATGCCCATTATTGGTTGGAAGAGGATTTTTAGCAACCGCTAGCGCCATGATAGATTGTAAGGAGTCTAAGATAGCGGTAGGTGAAGGCGATACTTGGTCGGTGTACGATGTAAAGAAGCATAGTTATGATTGTGATGATGAACCGACACCGCATTGGGTAGAGATGAATAGGAAACCGTCTAGATATGGACCTTGGATAGAAAGGAACTTTATAGGACCTCAATGCCCATTTTATCTAGAGAAAGATTTCGTAGAAAAGACACATTCGGTAGAACAACTCATAGCTAGAGACGAAGAGCTAGATCCCTTTGAGGACCCCTTAGTCTTTAGAAAGATGATTGAGTTCTTGAGCGTAATGCCTATTAATATAGAGATGAATAAGTGGAAAAGAGAGGGAGACAAGTGTAAATGGAGGTGGGACAAGCCACCTAAAGAAGGTGATGGATCATGGCATATGAGGATGACTTTGTATGACCCGGATGAAGAAAAGTTTGAAAGGTCATACCATACTAAGGAAACCGATAGGAAGTTGAAACCAAAGTTTGATCCCAAAGATGTCCTCAATGAGGAACTCACCCGTATCACGTAGTAACTCATGACCTTGAGTCTAGCTACAAGACTCGTAAATAAAGAAAAGCGCTTCTTGGGAGGCAACCCATGTTTTGTGTGATTTTATTTGTTTGTTTGTTATTTGCTTCCGTATGCATGCTTAATTTTTATTGTTGGTTGATCATGTTTCTAAACTAAATAGTGGAAATACTTTACTTTGTTGTTTTGGCCTAGTCTTAACTCCACCTAAAAGTATTTTTGCAAAAGATAAGTGTAAGGGGAAACCCCAAATATGTTTTTAAGAAACAAACCGATCATGATTCTCCACAATATTAAATGAACATGTATATTCGTGTTTGTTAGAGTCAAATGCTTGTATCGAGTCATAATGAAGTTTTGCAGGATTTTCCAGGAAGTAGGACCAAGTTTTTCCAGAAATTTTCCGGAAACTTAACATAAGGATTTCTGCAGGTCACTTCTGACGGCGTCATGAGTTTACTCTTGACGGCGTCAGGTGTAAAAATCTGGAAATTTTACCGGTTTTGTTTTTCTAACGGAGTCTTATGGTTTTTGTGAATTATTAAGTTTTATAATCTCCAGGAGATCTGCAAACTTCATTCCACAAGCATTATATCTTATCTTGTTTTCTAGGATTTAGTAACTTATATAGGATGCCGCCGATTTTACGCGAGGTTGTCTTGTCTATTTTATCAGGTTTTACAGGTTATGTATGACAAGAAGATGATTTATATTCTGGAAGGGAAGCTTTGATTGTTCATTTTCTTGGAGGAAGATTTAACCTGGCCATCCTATTATCCATACCGAGCGAATCAGGGGCGTATTTGATTTCATTCTCTTTACTTTTTCACTTTTACATTCTTTACTTGAACATTGGGGACAATGTTCATCTTAAGTGTAAGGGGAGGGTAAAAAGATGATACCTTACATATGCACTTTCGCTTGAGTTTGTTTTGTTTAATGGTAGATGTGTAATAAAACTATGAGAAATACTTGTTAGTGCAATTTTAGCGCCAAATTTAAAATTTTTTACAACATTTAGGAGTGAAACTTTAGCCATAGCAAGTGTCTCATGGATAGGAGATTGTATGACTAGCACATAACCGTATATTCAGAAAAATTTTTCACCCAAATATGTAAGGTTCGCCTTTAGATTTGATAGGAAAAGCATTTACTATTAGTGCTTATGAGTGTACCGGTAGCATTTAGATTCTAGAACTTGTGTTAGTGATGCATCCCAATACCGCTAGTGAGACTACATTCGTGTAGTAGGATTTACTACATGATAAGAGGCATTAGGATTACCCTTGTGTTAAACCCGTATCATAATTACTTGACCATTTATGTCATATTACTTGGCTAGTTAAGTCAACTAATTTTTCCCACACCCTTAGCGTTGTACTCATTTTTAGTACACGATACCCCTAGTACACCCCTCCGAGCCTATCTTTTCGTTTCTAACTTTAAGCATTTTACTTAAAGGAAGAATTTGTTACACCCCACTTAAATGTACACCCAAATCGCCTTAGCCTTCCGTGTATGCGCTCATCTTTAGTGCATTATTGTTATTTGTTAAACCCTAAGTTAATTATCTAATTGATTACATGGTTGCTAAGTCGAGTCATATCCTTGTACATATTGTTTTGGGACGATTGGGACTCATGGGTAAAGTACTTATTTTATGGAGTAATGGGGAAGAACATCATTTATTACCCCCATATGTACGTTAATCTTAAAAGTGCTCCAAGTGTTTTGATTTTCTTAATTCGAGTCATTAGTTTAGTTTATTGTAAAGTATGTAAAGATTCAAGTGTAAGGGGAATGCTCATTCCCTATGATGTATTATTTTGGATGGTAGGGTAAGAGTGTATGCAAAAAAAAAAAAAAAAAAAAAAAAAAAAAAAAAAAAAAACGGACTACCATCCCTTTTCGTTCTATGTTCATTTTATGTTTTTGTTATTTTTCATTTATTAGCTTAAGTCGAGTCTAGTCTTGGCTTAGCAACGCCTTATTGTACATGTAATTGACTAAGATTGTTAACTCGCCACCAGTAAAAACTTCCTTTATCCAACAAAACCGTGTATTTCATATCCCTACACCTAACGTTACAACCCTTTAAAAGACCTCTTTGATAGTTTATCCTAGGTGCTTACGCCATGTGGTGGAGGTTTGATCCTTTCCCAAGCCTATGGTAATCTATTTTGCTATGACAGGTAGTGAGAGATATCTTCCGTTTCCATATTGTAATTTACACTTTATTACACCCGAGAGATGTGAGTATCTAAACACTATTTGTGAGGTGCTTGTGTATGACCTCCGTGCTTGTCTATTGGTCTTTAGTGGAACGATTATTTGTTGTAATTACTTTTATATTAGTGTTAAATGACCCCTAACTTGTCTTTTGAGTAGAATAAAAGCGCATTTGCTTGAGGACAAGCAAATCTCAAGTGTAAGGGTATATGATGAGGCGAAAAATGATCCGTTTTTAGGGGGTCATTTAAGCCCGAATTCGAATTTATTTGATCAAATATTGCCCTAAATCCTTCCTTTTGTGATTTTAGGTACTTTGGGAGAGAAATCTGGAAAAGGAAGCAATTCAGACGTTTTTGGAGCATAAAAGTGAAGAAAACGCCAAAGTCTTAATTTTCCATGATGGGAACAGTAGGTGATGGCGTCAAGAGTAATTCTTTGACGGCGTCAAGAGCAGAATTCCATGACGACCCAGTACAGATTTGACGGCGTCACGAAGGTAGGGCGTCAAGAGTTAAAAGTCATGACGGCCTGGAAATGATTAAGTCTTGACTAAGGGTGAGCATGGTCCAAAAACCGGACCGGACCGACCAAGACCGGACCGGACCGAAGACCGAGAACCGGAAAAACCATAGACCGAGACCGGACCGAATGTGGTCGGTCCGGTCTCGGTCCGGTCCGGTCTTCGGTCGGTCCGGTCCAATTAGTCATATTTTGGCACGTTTTTTCGGTTACCGACCGGACCGAGGACCGAATTAGCTAAAAAGCCTAGACCGAGGACCGGACCGAATGTGGTCGGTCCGGTCCGGTCCGGTCCGGTCGGTCCGGTCCATCCGGTCCGGTTGCTCACCCTTAGTCTTGACGGCGTCAAATGTAGATCAAGGCAGTCCGAAAATAGTTTTGGCGGCGAGGTGACGGCATCACAATGTTTGTCTTGACGCCGTCAGACCCATTTTTCTATATATAGTTTTCTAATTTTCACACATTAGGGAGAGAAGTTTTGGAGAAACCCTAAGTACGATTTTGGTGCAACTTTTACAGGTTTTTCAAGGGTTCCAAACCCTTGATACCTTTCATTGTAATTAAGATAAGTGTTCTTTTAATTCAATCAATATGTCTATGTGTTGGTTGTCTATATCTTGTTCTTATCTTAATTCCATCATGCTAGGCTAGATCTATCTTGTGTTTGCTTAGATCTAATGAAACCTAGATGTTAATTATGTGTTGATTACTTGTTTATTCTTGTCTTGGATGAATGATTTATATGTTAGGCTTAAGAAAACTGGCAGATCTCCAATTGGTAACATGCTTGAACGTCTTAAGAAACATGAACCGACGCGCACTAGGTCTTTATTGGTTGTATTTAATGCATGAGCCACTGTTTACAATCCCTATAGTTGTGTTGGGCATGGTGTAGGAGGAGATAAGAGCTCATAGAATTGGGGAGTTATGTGTGCCACCCCATGAATGGTATTAAGGAATACGATCCGTCATCCATGCAATTATAACAAGTAATTAACGTGTAAAAGATGTCTAGGGAGTAGTGAAATCTAAGTAAACACATTTTCTCCAATTACTGCTCTCAACTTTAGTATAAATTAGTTTATTTTTATTTTTAGTATTTTATTTTGATTGCATCTTAGTATTGGGTTAGTTGATTAGCAACTAATTCCACCCAAATCCTTCAAACCCGAGATATTTACTTGCTTTCTAAAAAATATAAAAATACAAAAATAATCATCCCTCACCTTTAGAAGTAGTATTTAGGCTTTCTAATCCTAGCGACACTATTCCTAAGCTGAACGATCAATCCCCCGGTACTTGTCACTATACTATACTACAACGATCAGGTACACTGCCTGGTGGGGGTTGTAAGCTTCTCGAGATCCCTCGAGAGGTAAAGCCTGGTGCAATTCCCACGCATCAGCAGCCTCATAATAACTATACAATCATGAAAGAAGATGAAGTGCAAGGGTTGCCCGAATTGATCACATGGCATTTAGTATAGAATTAAAGTTGGTTAGATGAAGTGCAAGGGTTGCGAAAGGTTGCAAGAATAATTAATGATATAACCTAATTCATGCCTATATAAACCAGCCAAAATCACATTTAGTATGTACAGATTCACACATCTTTTAGATCTTTGATTGTTGGTAGCGGTATGTAAATTCTCTTTTGCAACATTTTGGAGATGATTAACACATCTTTTAGATCTTTGTAATTAACTCGGCCTTCTTTTTTTCTTAATTTAGTTATCATACGCAGGTACCATGAAACTCACACAAGATAATGCATGCTCAGATAAATGGAACCAAAGACTGGGATACCAACTATTTTCTTTGTTTCATACATATTTACGTGATTGTTATAGATAAGCATATATATATATATATATATATATATATGTGTGTGTGTGTGTGTGTGTGTGTGTGTGTGTGTATTATGTTAATGCATTTTCATATACAAGTAATTTATGTGTGTTTTCTATTGATGTAGCTCACATGTGCGAATTGATTCAAGAAAATGTGCACGAGCATGTATGTAAAGCCACATTTAAATGGTTAAATAATACTTTTTAGCGTGATTAGTTTATGTAAGTAGTTGCTTTCGAATGCTCTTTGAGAAATATTAGAATGAATTTATTGTGTGCAATTGAATTATTATTGAAAAGAAGAAGGTCCGCGCATCGCAAAGTGTTTTCTTTTTCTATATGTAGAATCATTAGTAAGAAACCAATATTTACGCCTATTAAATGAGTTTGCCATAATAGCAAAATACAACATATTAAAAATGTCACATTGAGTAATGAATAAAAAGGAAAAAATACATAATTTTGACTTAAAGCCATTTGTAAATTATAATATCAAATAAAAAAGTTGAGTTTTAAACATAAGCAAAAGTTCAAACTTTTATCGAAAAACAAAACCGATGCATTTAATGTGAAGTATATACAACATCGAGATGGAAGTGCAAGGCTTTCCGGAATTGATCACATGATATTTAGTAATTAGTAGAGAATTAAAAGTCGGTTATGGATTCAGATGAAGTTGAAAATGTTGCAAGAATAATTGATGATTTAACCTAATGCAATATATATAAATATATGTATTTTGTTAATGCATTTTCATATACAAGTAATTTATGTGTGTTTTCTATTGATGTTGCTCACATGTGCGAATTGATTCAAGAAAGTGTGCACGAGCATATATGTAAAGCAACATTTAAATGGTTAAATGATACTTTTTTTAGCGTGATTAGTATATGTAAGCAGGCATCTTGAATAATGAATATAAAAGGAAAAGTACATAATTTTTGCTCGAACTCATTTGTAAATTAAAAAAATTAAGTTTAAGACATAATAGTGCAGTCCAAAAGATTTTAGGAATTATTAATAGTGTGTTAATTTTAATATTCATTTGGTTAGCTATTTGGAATTGAGTTTATTGATAAAATTTATTATTATTAGTTAGACTTCAAAGTTAATTTTCAATTAAATTAGTTGTACAATAAAATGAGATAACTTTAGTTTTTAATCATAAACTTTATAAATAAATACTAATATGTTATAAAAAGATTAAATATAAAAATCACCAAACAACTAATGGCATACTTACAACAGATGTAATACAATCACAACTTACGAACCTAATAACAAAAATAATTAACGTAAATTATACTATAACAAATAAGAAAAAGCCAGTGTGCTTCGTATTACCATGCAAAAACCATATATTGCAAAATTATTGTTGGATTACGTAATAGGCCAAAACAATCAAAGGAAATTACATCAAGCGTATGAAAATTTAATAACGACAACCCCATTTAGAAAATATAAAGACCAAAAAACCAAAAAAATATCAACCATTTTTATATTTTTAAACAACAAACTAAAAACGTTTCATACAACATACTAAACTAAAAATACAAATCCACTCGACAATACACAAAAACAATACTCGCGATTAACAATTAGATTAAAAGCCTGTGCGTGGCACAGGTTCTGCATGTCTCGTGTGTATATATATATATATATATATATATATATATATATATATATATATATATATATATATATATACATATATATATATATTTAAGGATTACTTGAGGGCAAGCAATAGTTAAGTATGGGGGTTTTGATAACGCTCTAATTATACATATTTATTCCCTCGATATTATATTATATACCTATTAAATTATAAAGAATATTATGTTATTTGTGTAGATTTGGTACTAATTTGGTTGCAGGATTGATCGAGAGAAGAAGTAAGAATATCACTTAAAGGGACGATAAAGTAATAACAATAATAAAAAGAAGGACTTGGAATGGAAATACATTATAAAAGACCCAAGTACGCCGGTCTTAGGAATGTGTGCGGCGTACTCGCTTGGCGGGTAAATGAGTTTGATTATACACGAAGTACGACACACTTGTCTTATCAGTTACAAAGAAGAGTTAATACTTGCATTCATTAAGAGGCCGATCATTTGCCCTCATTAACCAAGCTCTGGAGTTAAATTAGGTCATAAGGACTTATATAAAGAGAGGAACGAAACCAAAAAAGGGGGCAAGCAAGGAAGGAAATAAAGAAAGAAAAGTATCAAAGGTTACTAAGGTGATATTGGTGAACTCATACCAAGTTCACCATATGAAGGTTGCGCTCGTGATCCAAGTACTGTGACAGAGGCTAGGAGAAGGAGTCGAGTCAAGTTTTCTATGTGGAAACTAGTTATTTTTTGGGTATTAGTATATTTTATAATGTCATCATTTTAAAATTTCATGATGCACTTTGTGTGCGAGGTATTTAGTGGTTATGTTTGTATAAAAATAGGCATTTTAAAAGGGAAATGATTTGCATACTCCATTTTTATTGGAACATTCAATCTTGTGAATTAAACTATAGTATTGTGTATTTACACTGATTTAATTGGTTGTATACATGAGTGTGCAAATCAAAACATAATGTGTGCAAATTATCTCCTGTTTTTAAAAAGGAAAGAGTGATTATTGAGGATAAAAAATGAAAGATAATGAGAGAAGAAAAAAAAAAACTGATACAATCGATCCCTCTACACACAATCGATCGATCAATCGATCCCTATCGATCGTTCTTATTGTGGCGACTCGATCGATTGGTTCTTTTGGATAAGGGTCGTGTAAGCGATCGATAATCGTTTATGTATATTTGTTTTGTTTCATGGGAGAAAGCACCAAAATTCAACCGTTTGGCAACGGTTTGCAAAAAATTAGAAAAAAATAATAATAAAATAAAATAAAAAATCTTTTAAACTTACTTATAAATACACAACATAACCACAAGTTTCACACTTCTCTCATTTCAAAATTTCTAAGAAAACACCACAACCAAAAGGCCAAAAATCTCGATTGCCACAAAACGTTCCGCAATTAACACCGGACCCGAATTTCTAGTTAACCGGTGTCTCACCAAACGTGAATTTTTGACCCGCTTCTTTTGAATATCATTCGTAACGACCTTTCACAACAACAAACTCACAATCCATTTTTTATAAATCATCCATTTGTTCACCCTATCCTAACAACCAACCAACAACAACAAAGCCAATCCCGTCGAAGCTTATCCCAACAATCTATTTTTGGCTCACCATAATCGTTGTATCGTCCAACAATGGATTCATCGACGTCTTCCCAGTCAAATTATCAACAGTATTCTCCGGTTAACCGCATTAATCTTGTTGCTTGTGATTTTGAAGAACAATTATACAACAACCCATATTTTTATGTGGGAACTGGTTCAGGTTATTTGGCTCATGGCTATCCGAGTCAAGAGTATTCTATGGGTCAAGGTTCGGCTCAGGGATCTTTTCACAATTCGATTTCAAATGTTGTTGATGATGATGATGACGACGACGATAATCCTTTTGAAGAGATGTCACCGGTCAAACCTAAGAAACCAACGAAACGAGCTACAAAGGCAAAAAAGAATGATGCCAAGAATGATTCGTTGAATTGGACACACTAGGAAGAGGTGGCGTTGTGCCGAGCTTGGTGTGATGTGTCTGAGAATAGCGTGATGGGAAACAATATGCAGGCTAAGGGATTTTGGAATAAGATTATTGCTTACTTTGAAAAAGAAGTTGGTGCAAATAGAACTTACAACTCGATCATTACCAAGTGGAAAAATAGGATTCGTTCTAGAGTTGGTCAATTTTGTGCAATTTACAACAATGTTAATAAGACTCATGGAAGTGGTGAGAATGACTTCAATACTTACAGACGAGCGTGTGAAGAATACCAAGTGCTGTATGAGCATGCCTTTACATGGGAGCATTGTTGGGAAATTTTGAAGGATCATGAGGCTTGGAAGGATGTTGAGATGCCTCAATTTGAAAGCCAAGAAACGAGTCGAAAAAAAGCCAAGACTTATGAAACCGGCTCGGATGTGCCTGCTTCTGAAGAGCCTCAAAATGAACGACCAATGGGTCGTGACGAAGCTAAGAAACATAAGCCGAGAGTTCCAAGTCTTCGTATATGGAAGGGATAGCCGACAAATGAAAAACCATTAAGTCCATGACATTGGTAAAGAAGAAGGAGATGGCAGACGAATACTACGAGTTGAAGAAACAAGAGTTGGAGCAAAAGAAACAATAGTTGGAGATGCAAGCAAGAAGAGATCAAAAAGCATCGGAAATGGAGGAAAAAAAATTTCCACTAGAACAACAAAAACTTGAATTTGAGCGACAAAAGAAATAGGAAAACAATATCATTTTCTATCTTAAACCAATCGATCAATCTTTGCCCGCACTACAACGACAAAAGCTGGAGGAAATCAAAGATTCAATAAAGGGACACTACAACCTAGATTATTAGTTTATTGTTAATTTTATTTGAATTATTTTGTAAGGTTTGAATTATTAATGAAATTTAAGTTTGTTGTTAATTATTATTATTATTATTATTTTTTTTTCAAAAAAGAATTTAAAAATAAAAATAAAAAATGAATGTCGTTTTTACTGTATCACTCAATCGCTTGTAGATTGTCGGAGAGAAAAAGCTGACGTTAGAGAATAATTTATCGACCCTTGTTTAGCCTGATATCTCAATGAAACAATTGATATTTAAGATAGTCGCCTACCTCTAATTACTAGTGTACAACCAAGCCGACAAAAGCACTTGCACAAAAACACAAACAAACGCTCTCCAATCTCCACCTTTAAATACAAAATATCCCATCTCTCCCCAAACTACCCTTCCCAAAATCTCACATCATTTCCATCTCACCAACACCATCTCTCTCTCTCTCTCCTTGAGCCTCCCCTCACCATAATCATTTCAATCTTCTTCTTCTCATGGGTGGTCAAAAGCATCATCAACGTCACGAACAACCAACAAACTCCGTGAGAAGAAGCTTAAAGAGGAAGCTAGAAGACGAATTCATCATTACTAATAACATTACATCGTCTTCATCTGATGACGTCACTATTAGTCCAGATCTAGTTAATCAAGTCGCTCTTCAGGTCCAGATACTTGAATCTGAACAAGATGATGAGGATGATGACGATTATCGCTTGGTTGTTAAGGACGCGATTCGTATCTTGTCTGACCTTGCTAAAAACGGTACGGAACTTGTGAATAATTCTGATCCGTACGGAATTTTAGCTTATTTTTTTTTTTGCTTAATTTTATGAAAAAACAGAATAATTTGATTATTTTATCATCTATTTAGCTTTTGTTAATTTTTTAGGTATAGGTGACTTTTTTTTTTTTTTTTAATAGGTGAATTTGAGTGTTTTTAGTGTCTGATTTAGCTTTTTAAATACTAGTCGATTTTGTTAATTTTAGGGAAATTAGGTTAAATTAAACATTTTGTAGCCTTTTTTTTTTTTTTTTTTTTTTTTTTTTAAGCTATTTTTGTAGTTTTAGGTGAAATTTCATTTTGTTATTATGTTATTTAGCTTTTTTAATTTGTGTTGTTGTAGGTGAAATATGATACTTTTTGAATTTATATGCTAAGTTTGTTAAGTTTGAAGTTATAGGCGAGATTTGTGAATTATGCATTAATATTGAATTATTGATTATCGTGTAGCATCTGCATGTAGCTGTTGATTTGTTTAAATTGGTGAATTCATTTTCGCTGATTTTTGTTACTATGTTATTTAGGGTTTTTGAATTTTGTAAATTTTGAATTTATATGTGAAGTTTGTTAATTTGTTTGAATTTGCGAATTTTGTTAGTACTGCGTTAAACGTTGTAAACGAGTTTTTGTGGAAAGTAGGTTAATCTGCCTGTAGCTCTTGATTTGTGTTTGTTATTAAATTTTGTAGTTTTGGTAATAAACGGTCAATTCATATCTTATTAAAGCTTGCCAAAAACGGTGCGGATTTTGTGATTATTTTTGTACTATTGTATGGTTTTTGAAGATGTGATATGATTAGTGATCGCGATAGTGAAGTTAATTGTTTTAGCATCTGATTCAGCTTTTGATTTAGTGAAATGAATTTGAAAATAGTAATTTTTAGGCGAAATTAATGTGTTTTGAGTGAGTATTTGTAGAAATATAGGTTAATTTGCTTTATTTATCGCTGATTTAGCTTTTGTTAATTTTGTTCTTGTAGGTAAAAATATTAATCTGATGTGAATTTGATTACTTTTTACTTTTTTTAGCATCTGCAAGTTGCTGTTGATTTGTTTGAATTAGTGAATTCTGTAGTTACTTGTTAAAATATATGTTTTCGGGTGGAAAATTAGGCTAGTTAGCTGAGTAGGCGTGGATGATTATGTTTATTTTGCGGAGAATTTGGTAGTATATTTTTTGCGTTTACCAATATATCTTGTTTTGTTTTTGTTATTGAGTTTTGTAGTTATAGGTTTAAGTTATAATCTGAAATTCTGATAGTTGTTAATGATTAGGGTGATTTTGGTAGCAAATTTGATTACTTTTAGCGTCTTCGTGTGGATATTCTTTTGGCGTTGTTGAACTTTGTCAATTTGGTAGTTATAGGATAAATCTAGCTATTGAGTGAGTAGTTGTGAATGATCGGCGTGTGCGGACTTGATTATTTGGATTTGATTTTTTGTAGCATCCGCCAGTAGCTCTATTTAGTTGGAGATCTTAGAGTTGGTGAATCTTTTTGAAGTTTGTAGTTTTAGGTTACATTTATTACTTGCGTGAGTAGTGATGGAGGATTATGGTATTATGGCTGTGGGTTTGATCTTTTTAAAGCGTCTTTTTGTAGCTCTTGTTTTGTTGTTGAATTATGTTATTTTGTCGTTAGTGGTTTAATTCGTCTTTTGAGTGAGTTGCGGTGGATGACTATATTAATGAGTATTGAATTTGTATGATTCTTCTCTATTTTGACTTTTGTTTAGTGTTTTAATGTTAGCGGGAGATTTGATTTGCTTATTTGTATTATTTTGTATGATTGCAGAAAATAATGTGAATTTAATTGTTGAATCTGGGGCCGTTCGAGCGCTCGTACGGCATCTTCAAGTGCCACAGTGGAAAGATGACGTTGAAGAACCAAGGCCACTTGAACATGAAGTGGAGAAGGGGAGTGCTTTTACGCTTGGACTTCTTGCTATAAAGGTTATTATTCATAGTAAATAGGCTATTCATCATTTTTGCACGCATGATATTAGTTGTTTTTTGCTGGACTAATAGAGTAATGAACTTTCGTCTGAAGTTATAAACTTCAATACTGAAGACGGCCACCCGTAAACTAATGCATCAATCATGTGATGTAACTATATCACATGTCATGCCTGGTTCTATAAGATCCCTGCCTAGGCATTTTAACTTGGTTTTTTATTATATATGTAACGTTACCACAAAACACTACTGAATGTTCCAAGCCTATTAACTTGGTTTTATAGCATCACAAATTTTACATCCTAACGTACCCATGATTGTTGAACTTGCAGATCTTTTTTTCCTACTTAAAAAGAACTAATTTTCAACAAGTATCACTTATATTCGCCATTCACTGAAATTAATTTTAAAAGTAGATATTTTATACTTGATGCTTCTAGTGGAAATCAAATAACTTTTAATGATTGTCTGTTTCCCCTTCTGAAGAGCATTAGCCATTATGATTCCATGTGCTCACTTAATTGCAATTGATTAAAGTGTTCGGGCCACATGGTTCATTACCATTCTATATTTTTATTACATTGTAATCATTTTGTCGTGGTTACGCAGTCATCCTCTAGCCCACCAAGCTGATTTTCTTAACCAGATTTTGAAGATCTTTCTTGAACATGCATTCTTTTTTATGCTTTTTTAAATTGCACTTTAAACTTTAAAGCATTGTTTTGCATAGTCTTTAAACTATATTTGGGGTTTGAGATATTGTAATCACTATACCGTCACTGAGATGATGTTGGTGATTTCTTTTCTTGGCAGCCTGAGCATCAACAACTCATTGTGGATGCTGGAGCCCTGCCTCATCTTGTTGCTCTTCTTAAGCGGCATAGGGATGGTCAGAACTCTCGAGCAGTCAACGGTGTTATAAGAAGAGCTGCAGATGCAATCACAAACCTTGCTCATGAGAATAGCAGTATAAAGACCCGTGTCAGGTCAGTTTGTTTGCACCCTTTACCAGTACGACTTTAGTATTTCAGTTTGTTTGACAGCAAAATTGCATGTTCAGGGTTGAAGGGGGAATCCCTCCTCTTGTTGAATTGCTTGAATTCACTGATGCGAAGGTGCAGAGAGCTGCTGCGGGGGCCCTGCGTACTCTAGCTTTCAAAAACGACGAGAACAAAACTCAGGTTGGTAACTTCGTAGATTAGCAGAATGTGTTTTAAGGATCAATGGCCAAGTTATTTAACTTAAGAATCCTTCCATATATGCAGATAGTGGACTGTAATGCTTTGCCTACTCTAATCTTAATGCTTCGGTCTGAAGATACTGCAATACACTATGAAGCGGTTAGTTTTATTTATTTCATGAATAATTGAATCTTGCACTTTCGTTCAGCTTATAAGATTATCCAATTAGCTAGGAATGATTTCTGAATGATATCTCAGGTTGGTGTGATTGGGAATCTTGTCCACTCATCCCCTAACATTAAGAAGGAAGTTCTTATTGCTGGAGCGTTGCAACCCGTAATCGAATTGCTTAGGTATTAAAATACGCCCCTTTACATATCTCGTCAGGGTTGAATTCTTTTTCTACTAGGTTGCGTTTGATTTAGACCGCTGGGATGATGCGAACGGTTGATGGGATCTATAGTTGCCACTTTTGCTCTAAAATGTTGGAATAACAAAAATCATTCATGGAAGTTATAATAAACACACTTTTTCTCTGAATTGTTGAATTAACACAAACTATGCATATAAAATTACTGAATATGCACTCGATTCTTTCGAGGATGAATAAAAGATTGAAACTCCCATCTACACCTATAAGTACCCTCTTGGAATCTGTATCTGTCATTTACATATTTGATTGTTCCAGAAATTTTGGTTCCATAGTGGTATGTACACTGTCAAGCTTTTAGATAAGAATTTGTTTGTTATCAAGTTTAATGACACTGGTTAAAGTTATGACTTTTGAACACTGCAACATTTTTACTTTTATAATTTAAACAAAATACTTCTCAATAACAAATTGGTGAATTTGAATATTTTGACCCCTTTTATTAAACAAATAAAGTGTTTTCACTCTGAATTATTGTTGATTTCTATACAACTTCATTTTTATATTCTTTGTGCCTCTTTAATCTTCATTGTTCTATTGACAGCTCAAGCTGTTCAGAGAGCCAACGCGAAGCTGCCTTGTTACTTGGACAGTTTGCTGCCGCTGATACAGATTGCAAGGTTGATTGAAATTTTAATTCATTATCACACTATGTCTATTTCTACTCTTGTCTTGAGATGTCTAGTTTCAACCCTGATGGAGGTAATTTTGTTTTGCAGGTTCACATAGTCCAAAGAGGCGCTGTTGGTCCACTTGTTGAGATGTTGCAGTCGCCAGATGCTCAACTTAGGGAGATGTCAGCTTTTGCCCTAGGAAGGTTGGCGCAGGTAGTAAATTTCTTTCTTTTATATTTTATTCATTAACAATCTGATGCCTTAACATTATACCTTGTTGGCTCTAAGGTGCGTTATCACCTGACATCATACTATTATATTTAAGGTTTTATGTGGCCTTGCACGTGTTTCCCCCTTCCAAAAGTAAATTTAAGTTACGTGCTTCTGCTTGAATACCAACACTTGGTACACATGCTACATCATAATGAGTTGAAGGGGAAACTTTAATGATGGCAATTATAACTAAGCTTCTCTCCTAGTAAACGAGCGATAATCTTCCATAGCAGAAGTATATTTTAAGGCTGTATACATATTGTCCAGCAAATCATAAATATCCTATTCGGGCTTGCAAGATTAATAAAATCTAATTTCTTTAGATTGCTTGTGACTTATTTCCTTGTTTGGTCATAGTGGAAATGGATTGTGTTTTGTGTTCACGATTCTGCTGGCTAAATAGTTTTTATCTACCAGGATACGCATAATCAAGCTGGTATTGCACATGGTGGCGGTATACCCCCGTTGTTGAAACTTCTTGATTCTAGAAATGGTTCCCTGCAGCACAATGCTGCATTTGCACTTTATGGACTTGCGGATAACGAGGTAATGTGAAACTTTTTAGAACAAATTGTTAAGATTTATATACTTTATAAGTCATATCTTCTAGTTGAAACCTTTTTTTAGGACAATGTTGCTGATCTTATAAGAGTTGGTGGTGTACAAAAGCTGCAGGATGGTGAATTTATTGTCCAAGTACGTACTATATTAGCTAACGCCTTTCGTGAAGTTCTTTATTTGGTTTTTTGAGCTTTACATATTGCAATTCTTTCTTATTATATGTTCCAAAAGATAGTGCCCTGACTAGTTGTGATAAAGGCTCATTTAACATGGTAGAGATTTTGTTTTTGCAGCCAACTCGAGATTGTGTTGCTAAGACATTAAAAAGACTAGAAGAGAAGATTCATGGGCGGGTAATTATATTAAATTACTTATACCTTTGTCCATTTTTTATTTCTTTTCTAATATTTAAAGCATTTATTGTGTTTAGTAAAACAGTATTACTACACTGATTTAAATCTTTGAATCAAATGATATAAGAGGTTGTGTGCCTTAAATAGACGTTACACGGATTTCAACCCTTTTAATTCGTTTCCCTTATATATATCTAGCCGAAACAAGTTTCTTAATTTTTAGGAAGTTTTTTTTTTTTTTCAATGTTTGCCATATATTTTGCAATAATCACAATATCTTGTGATGCATCTCTTATCAGGTATTGAGTCATTTGTTGTACCTAATGCGAATTGCTGAGAGATCTGTTCAGCGAAGAGTTGCGTTGGCTCTTGCACATCTTTGTTCACCTGAAGATCAGAAAACGATATTCATTGACGGCAATGGTAATTTTTGTACGCTGATTTTGATCACTTGAATGACTTCTAGATGTTAATATAAAAATCTTATATTTCACTATTTTGGTCAATATCTCAATGGGAAATGCAGGACTGGGTATACTCTTGGAGCTTTTGGAATCAACCAATTTAAAGTATCAACGAGATGGTTGTGTGGCCCTTAGCAAGTTGGCTGAAAAAGCTAGTTCGCTCTCTCCTGTTGATGCAGGACCACCATCTCCAATATCTCAGGTTTCCATTTTATTTTCGTGTCGTTTTTTCTATATCTGTGTACGACAGGTTGTAAGATTTGAATTAGAAAATATGGGTCATTTTTACTTTTCTGACGATGAGTTTATGATAATACGGAGTATTATATATGAAACATGAAGTTTTGGCTTTAATATCTGTTAATAATTTATCTATACTGTTGCAGGTGTATTTGGGCGAGCAGTATGTGAACAATCCTACACTATCCGACGTAACTTTTGTGATTGGAGGTGAAACTTTCTTTCTTTAAAAAAAAAAAAAAAAAAAAAAAAAAAAAAAAAAAAATGCTTGTTGAATCTTACATCTGTTGTTCGTGGTGTTAGGCAAACGCTTTTATGCTCATAGAATTTGTCTACACTCTTCTTCTGATGCCTTCCGGGCGATGTTTGATGGCGGGTACAAGGTAACTCATGTGTGATTTTTCCTTTCTTCCCAACTCCTGACTGTATTCTTAAAATATTTAATTGTGCGTCCTTTTCCGTTTGGATGCATTTTTGGTAGGAGAGGGATGCCAAAGACATAGAAATTCCAAATATTAGGTGGGATGTCTTTGAATTAATGATGAGGTATGGTGATCTACATCTTCCTTTTTGTTTTAATATAACAAGCATACTAGTCTCTGTAATCTAATATCTCCCTGCACTGCATTGCTTACAGATTCATATATACCGGGTCCGTAGATGTGAATCTGGAAATTGCCCAGGACCTTCTTAGGGCTGCAGATCAGTATCTTCTTGAGGGTCTGAAGCGTCTTTGTGAGTTCACCATTGCGCAGGTTAGTTGGAAAATTTATTTCTGCTTCTGAACTAATATTTGTCAGAGGTGGCAATCTCCCTTATATTTGGTTTTCCTGTGATAAACTTGTTGTCTCCTTTTATTAGGATATACGGGTCGACAATGTATCCCTTATGTACGATTTGTCAGAGGCCTTCAATGCTGTATCACTTAGGAATGCGTGCATTTTATTTGTGCTGGAGAACTTCGACAAATTAAATGCAAAAACAGGGTATGTTTTGCGTTGCATTACACTCTTATTACAAAATGAAAACCTCACTCTCATGGTCAATAAATGACAAATTTCAGGTACAAGGATTTAATTGAGCGCATATTACCCGAGATGCACAACTACTTTGTGAGGACACTTGAAAGGCCTGTGGATGCTGACATGAGGCAATAGGCGAGCGAAGTTCATTTTTTTTGGATCAATTGATTTTAACCTAGAAGAGCCTCATGAATGTACAGAAAATGGTCTAGTGTTTCATTTGTCGAAAAAACCCGGGTAGGATCCTGACAAACTAGCTTTCTCGTTTCACCTTCGATGGACCGGAAATTTCACATTTTGGTGGCAGTTTGTAATTGGGAAGAAACCATGCTTGTGCCAAATGTTAACATGCATGAAGTGTATCTAACTGTCACTTAACTTATTTATTCTCTTATCTCATCATGATGTTGATCTCCAGCTTTCCAATCTTTTTATAGTTTTTTAATACTTGGAAGAGTTATTGAACTAGTTGGTTATTTGATTATCCAATAGTTATGTTGACTTGGGTATTTGGGTAATTTTATACGTAGAGCTTAATAGGTTTTTATATTTTTGAATAAGCTTAATTAAAAGGCTTATTAGGGGAGGAAAATAGGATAAGCTGTTGACTTGGGTATTTGGGTAATTTTATACGAAGAGCTTAATAGGTTTTTATATTTTTGAATAAGCTTAATTAAAAGGCTTATTAGGGGAGGAAAATAGGATAAGCTGATTTTTTTGTTTGTGGGGTGGGGGGCGCTTACGAAATGTGTTTAAATAACATCAAATCACTCTTAATCTTTTTGTGTTATGGTTTAACAATATTATTGTAAAAAAGAAAGAAAAAGAAATCCTATTTTTAGAAACAAAAACAGGTCTTGTCAGGATTGTTGATCACTGTGCTAGAATCGGTCCTCGTATCTAAGCTAAGATCGAGCTTTTGCAACTTGGTTAAAACCACGCTCTGGTCTGTGTTTCAATTATAAACTGGTAGCTGAGAACTTGTCTCAATAAGAAGAAACAGCAAACTAGTTTTAAAATTTCGTTACTCGCATAGAACATTACTCTAATACAATAAGGTCAAACCTTGCACTTCAAAGTGCATATGAATTCTGAAATCTTATTCCTAAAATCTTCCTTACTTTCAATACGCTCAACAACAGCTATTAAAAAACCAGTTTCTAAATAGCTCACAAACCTAAATTCTACCTATACTATCTGTATCTCTGATGTTGCATAAGAATTTGAATCATCACTGCTTGACCACGTGTCTTTGAGTCCACAGGCAGCGAGAGCCACACGTGGTGGCCTTTCTATTTGAAGCTCATATGAAACTTCTTTTTCTAACTCGGAACAGTACCTGCCAAATGTACGCAGGCTTACATGGAGTCTGAAGTCCAGACCAAATAAGAACTTCATCTCCAATCTGTTCAGTTCTGCTGTCGTTACTCCTCCAACTTTTGCATAATATGCATTGTTGTAGAATCTGCAAATCAAAAACTAAGGATTTAGCTCACACAAATACAGTTTCTAAGTCCTCCCTAGGGGATACAGTTCTGAATGCGTAAACCTCATACAACGATATATTTAAGAAAGAAAACGTAAGTTTTATATCAAGAAGGTATTGAAGTTTCTCAGGGTGTCTGGATGTGGTGATAGTTGAAGTACCAACACCAGTTGGATTTTTGCAGTGTTTTTACTTTACCAACCTGGTTTTGTTTTTTCTAAAATTTTAAGACCAAAATAAATAAAATGCTGAGAATCGGGTATGGCTTTGCTAGAACAAAACTGTCTTATGGAGCAAATATAAAGTTAAGTCTAAAGTGTTTGGACATAGTGAAACGTATTCTGGTTTTATCTAATTTTTTTTTTTTTTTTTTTTTTTTTGGAAAAGCGGTTTTATCTAATTTAATTAATGGTCCTATAATTGGTTTTAGATAATCAATTTCTTCAGAATTGTTACTCATAAACACTTATTTAGGGTATCATTTTACATGTAAATCCCTGAATAATCTGACTTTACCAAGCACTCAATTTTCACTATTTCAAATAGCATAAGCAATTTTGAAACACACATCCAAACACCACTTGAAGAAAACTACACATAACAAAAACAATTCATAATAAGAGCTGAGTTATAAACAATACTTACGCATCATCAATGAACTTAGCAGCAAGCATTATACTAGTGATGAGTAGACGATGAACACTCAGGGAAGTCAAATTAGCATTTCCACATTGAACAAAACGATCCATATAAACCTGTGCCACAACAAAACATGACGGACTGCAACGCGCATACTTAAAAATGCGATCAATGTACTCTTTAATGGTAAGTTCAGGTGCCCTTGAACCATGAAAAACCGTTAAAACATCTTTAGTTTGTGTGGTTTCAAGTAGCGTCTCGTTCATGCGGACAGATCTCTCGAGAAGTGAAGAAAGACGTGACAATACTTTTGGGGTTGATGAATTCTGTTTGAATGTTTCTTTGAGTCCTAGTTTATGATATGTTTTTGAACCCGTAATGTCATTTTCAAGCCCTGCAGATTCCATGCTGAAACAAAGCTGCGCAAAAAAGGGAATAGCGTGTTAGAAAAAGAAGTTGAGTCAAACGGGCCGAAAGTCACCAAAAGTGTAAATTTCACTGATACAACATCCCAAGTTCTTTATACAAATGAATTGATAATTATTCTAATAATATAGTACTCGTGAGCTAATTAGTTATAGCTATTTCAAAAAAATTGGATAACAGGAGATTTTCGTTTTCTCCAACATTAGTTACATCAGAATTCAGATATTCGAATATGCTAAATTGCTTAGAAAATCATAGAGTATCTTATTAGGTCAACGACATAACCTGAATGTTTTGCATGTTTACCATAACAGAAACACTTGAGTATGAAATTTAAATAGAGTATGTATAATGAAATAACTATTTGGCAAAATCGACATAATGCATACAAGAGGTGCCAAAAAAGAAAGATTACAAACAGTTACAAACAAAGTCAAACAGGTTAACTAGATTATATTACCAATTAAGACAAAGAAAATAAGTTACAAATTGAACCAGTCTTCAACTCTTATTGACTTTCTATATCATGAAGCATTTCAACCTACATCTAACGTCTAGAATACGAGTGAGACTCCCTCATTCATTTAAAATTAGCCGAAGTGTGTGGATAGATGAAGACACCAAATGGACAAGCTCTATACAGTCGGCATCAACTTGACACTTAATCGTTTCAGTTATATAAAGAAAATGATTGCGGTTACTGTTTAGTGACATAACCAAGAAGAGATGCAAAAAGTTTGGATTTTGCTAATCTCTGCCCACTGGGCAAAGGATTAGCTATATATATAGGGAATGTTGGAGTTAATTAATATTAAAATGATGATCAATTACGGTAATTTAAAGATGAATAAATGTTTATTAAATGCATTTTTTGATTTAAAAGGAAATTTTGTCTTCATTAATTACACTTAATCCTTTGCCCAGTGGGCAGAGATTAGCAAAACCCAAAAAGTTTTGGCAAATAACTTACCAAATTTCTCATTCTCTTGTAATTAAACTACAAATCTTAACATAGGCCGGGGATAGAAAGAAATACAAAAGAGGTTCAGCTAACTAAAAACTTCATTATAGAGATGCATTCCAATGCTCTCTAGTATTATCTACATCCTTAAGATAAGATACTAAACACAAGCATATGCATAAGATAAGATACTAAAACAGTAACAATAGGTAAAGAGAGAAACATATACAAAACTTAAAACCTGAGATCTAACAAAAAACCTAACACCACACAAACACAATCTAAGCTTCATAGCATATAACTATAAACAGACGAGGTTTTCCCTGTTCAGGTTACTGATAGGGCAAGTCTTTGACTCAGATGTACGCGGCCTAACCAGTGTATTAAACATTTAAACTTAACATATAACTATGTCCCAAAAAAACCAAATTCACCTCCAAGAAACTAAAACTAAACCAATTTAACTACAAACCCATATCACAAAACCAACATAAAAAAACACCCTAAAAAAACTTACAGATGCATCCATAGGAAATGTTCTACATTAGCAGCAAATGGGCTTATGAAAAAAGTATTATTTGTATAGAAAGTTACATCAACATCAATGTTTAGTAGGAATGGTAGGTGGTGGTATATGATTGTACATACATAAAAATGAATTTGTTTTTAACTTTATTGAAATGTCAAGCAAGAATGATAAATATTACTAGTAGTTGTCTTTTAGGTTAGTCATAGATATTAAAATTTGGTTAAAGATATTTTTTTTATATTGGGTTTGATTGATGTGTGAATAGATACAGTGGATGATGGGTGGGTGTGGGTTACTACGTATTATGGAAGTAAGTTAAAGTGTCGGTGTGTACTTTTTCTGTCATGAAATTCGGTCAATAGTGAAACATGAAAAATGATTAGTACTTGGAATGAGAGCATAAGTTTGCTAATCGATGTAAAAAGAAGTAAATTAGCTGGATGATGGTGTGGGACCATCCGTAAGGGTGGGGGGAGTGCTCCACTCACTCCCCTTCCCTTCACTCACTCACAACCAATCCCATTCCGCCACATCATCTCCTATTTTTTCCTTCACTCACTCTTCACTCACTTCATTTTTGGGGGCGGCACCTTCACTCACCTTTCACTCACTTTTTTTTTTTTTTTCTTTCTTTTTTTCTTTTTTCTTTTTTTCTTTTTTTCTTTTTTTTTAAATTATATTAAAAAATGTATTCGAAAATAAAAATTCCATTAAAATTTAATTAACATTACATAATATTATTAAAAATTCCATTAAAATTTATTGACTCAAACGGGTCGAAGTTTGTGGGAATTTGCGGGAGGGTTTGTTGTTGGGAGAAAAAAATTTGTGGGGATTGAGGATACATTTGGGGGTGATAAGGTTGTTGTTGAGACGATGCTTCGGGACCGGGTTGTGATTGAATCCGAGGACGAATTGCGCCTCTCGATCCACCTCTCGATCCGCCTCTCGATCCACCTCTTCTTGGATCTCTATTTTTACCACGTTCCATATTTTTTTTTTTCTTTCGAATTGCAGCAGTGGGAAAGATGTAGCAAGAATGAAAGATGTATTTTTTTTTTTTTTGGTGCTATCTTTGTTTGGGGTCTGCTGGTATATAAACAAAAAAAAAAAAAAAAAAAAAAAGAGCCGTTTGGCTCTCCCTTCAAACGCTCCAACGTCTCTTTTTCAACGGATTTCTTCCTCCCCGCGTGCGTGAAAACACCACTCAAAAGCCCTCCCCGTGCGGGGTTCCCCGCGAGGCGGCGGTGTTCCCGTGCGGGGGTTCACCGTCCCCGCTGCTTCCCCGCACCCACTCCCTCTCCTCTAATAAGCGCCATTTACACGCATCCTTTGTACATCTGGCACCTCTTGCACGAGTCTTTGGCCAACCTGATCGTTTGAATGATCGAGTCTTGGAGCTGTGTTTGTGTAGGTGTATGATTTTGGTTTTTGTGAGGTATATTTATGTTTAAATGAGGTATATTAGGTGGTGAAGTTGGTTGTCTTATTACACTAAGTTAGTGATCAAGTTGGTTGTAGAGAGAGAAAGCAGATGTGACGGTGGTGAATACGGTGTTTGGGTCTCCTTATTACACCAGTCTTATGCTTTGGTTAAAATTACTGAATTGATATTTTGATTATAGAACGTGTAACCAAAGGATTTAGTTACTTACCACCTTCAACTGTCAACTTAAGGGATTGATTCGCACACTTTTTTACAATACTGTAATACACAGAGAGTGCACAGTACAATACTATAATACACAGAGTATGGTGCAAGAATAAAAAAGTTTGGTGTAGGGCATTGATTCGCACACAATTTTTTTTTTGTTAAACACACCATTTTGTACAACACTGTAATGCACAGAGAGTACACAGTACAATAGTGTAATGCACAGAGTGTGCTGCAAGAATAAAAAAGTTAGGTGTGCAAATCACCGCCCGTGAACTTAGGGATGTTTGGCTAAAGGCATGTTTATTTAATGGGATTTTCTACAATTACCATATTTAAAACTTAGGTGTACAACACATGTTTAAAACATTTAATGAACTAAAATTACCATAATAGAGTATAAAACTTCTTTCTCTCTCTAAATAATATTCTCCTCCTTCTCTCTAGAAAAAGCCCACCGTAGCTGCTCTTCTCTGGCGGTCGGCTATGGCCGGCCGTCCGGACCTTTCCCTTTTGCTCTTTCCTTTCTTTAATAAATGCTTGCCTACAGATCTGTCATTTCCTCCGATGCCGCTGTTGGTCGCTGCTGCCACTACTGCTTCTGCTCAGATCCGATGGCTTCCGGCCTCTTCTGCTCAGATCTGTTGTGGTCCGTCATTGTCGGCTTGCTGCTGCGTAAGGATTTGGTTTAGATCTGTTAGGATTCTGTAAGGCTCCTTTATGGATGCCTTGTTTTGCATCTTTGTATGTATATTGTACCTAGTGTACTTTTGTCAAGCTACACCTTTATATGGTTGTTTTCAGTCAAAGCTCACTCGGGTGATTCCCCCCACCCTTTGAAAGGTGTTGTTATAGGCTGTTACAGCTATATGGTGTATGTCTTGTGATGTAACTTGTTATGTTGTTATCTTCCTCCGTTTGTGAGGTTATGTTTCGATGTAATTTGTTATGTCGTATCTTCCTCCTTTTGTGAGGTTTGAAATGAAATTAATCTTCGTTCAAAAAAAAAAAAAAAAAAAAAAACTAAAATTACCATATTTAAATGTATGTTGATATTATTATTTTCCAAAATTTCTTTTATTTAACAAGTTTAACGATGTTTTACATGGAAATGAATTTAATTTAAGAAAGAATTATGTTCAATAAATACTTCTAAAACCATGCCCCCATGGCACAAATTAGAAGACCCTTTATTTAATTAAGTAGTTCAATATGAACATCTTAATTAGCCTCTTATTGAAGAGAGAGAAACGTTAAAGCTTCCTCCAATTAAGAGGCATTAAGGGTTTGAGCCTAAATTTCGTTCTCATTAAGAAGAAAAGAAACACCCCCTAAGCTTATATGACGGGCTTACAAGCTTAATAGCTTTATGTGACTCAAATAAGCCTGAACTGAGTGTTTGACAAGCTTATATGGTTGGCTTATGAGTTTATATAAGATAAGCCTAGAAATTGTGGCATTTTTAGAGAGTTATGCTTATATAACATGCTCCATTTTAAATAACTATTTTACCCACATTCATACTCCAACATTCATACTTTCTTTATCAATGTCCTTTTTTGTCATTTACGAATAACCTAAACTAAATACTTGAGTTTACCAACTTATTAAATAAAAGTTAATCCAAACACTCATTATGAGCTTATGATATACAAGCTATAAACTGCTAATATAACATAAGCATAAGCTCAATCATAAGTTTAGCCAAACACCTTTTCCGATAAAGTTAATAATCACTCTTTAACTGAATCAAAAATTCAAAACAATGCGTTTAAACCGAAAAACCATTAAGGGTGTGTTTGGCAAAATAACAATGTGCAGTAGCTGTATTTCGCTGTATTTCTTTTATAAAAATGTTTGGTAACGTAACTATAATTTAATTATAATATGTAAAACAGCTCTTAAATGTTACTTCATGAAACGTTAAAAACAAACATTCCTATAAAATAGATAATGCTGTTTGCCGATAAAGTTAATAATCACTCTTTAACTGAATCAAAAATTCAAAACAATGCGTTTTAACCGAAAAACCATTAAGGGTGTGTTTGGCAAAATAACAATGTGCAGTAGCTGTATTTCTTTTATAAAAATGTTTGGTAACGTAACTATAATTTAATTATAATATGTAAAACATCTCTTAAATGTTACTTCATGAAACGTTAAAAACAAACATTCCTATAAAATAGATAATGCTGTTTGCCAAACGAACATTAAACATTAGAACGTTCAACGCTTATCACTCACTGCTTGTAAATACTCTTAAAAGTTATCCGGCAAACACACCATAACTTTGAAAATTGTTTTTCCCGTTATTATCTGCTTTTATATTCAATTTTGAGTAATTTACTTTCACAGGCCATAACACAAAATCATAGTCGACGGACCCTTAAAAGAAGTATATAGGTTGTGTTTTGATAGGGGCTTATGAGGACTTGTAAGGAATTATTTTTTTTAAAATAAAAACTTATAAAATAAACTTCGTTTGTCATACAAGCTTGTGGAACCGTAGAGGGGGGGGGGTTGAATACGGTTTCTTCGGCTTTTTAGATGTTTAAAAACTTTAAGCCAAAGAGAACACTAAGTGGTTGTACAATAATCCAACAACCACTAACACAACCAAAGTATATAAAGCGAGTAAAGAAAGACACCACGATATATACTGGTTCGGGATGGGGGGTTTATACCATCCGTACGTCTAGTTGCGAATCCGCGACTCCGATACTATTCACTAGTATAATCCATTCGGTGGACTACAAACCGTTACAATTCACTCCACCGATATTCACCAATATCGATGCTCACAAAGAAGGAGTTACTCCCCAACGGTATTCCGCCCTCGGAAACCACCCAATATAATCTCGCGATTCGACTTCACCTAAGGGTTACCAAGACCAATACCAAGACTTCCCACCGGAAGTATCAAACCCCAACTAGATCCCCAATGATCTAGGCTTGGTCACCAAGACACAAGACTTACCTTACAAACAATTGAATGAAAGAATGAATGTTTGTTTAATCAAGCCCTAACCTAACCTAATGACTCGATTCTAGTAGAAAGGGTATAAGGAAGAAGACCCTCGACACAATCACAAGAGTGAATTAGGTTCTTGTGATTCTTCCCTTGCAAAGTAGATGTGTTCTTTCAAAGATGTTAAAGTAAAAATCAAGAACACAAGATTAGAGATAGAGATAGAGATTTGAAAGTGTTTAGAGAGAAAGAATCTAGAGAGAAAGAATAATGGCAAGGGGTAAGGAATACAAGAGGCAAGGGTGGTATTTATAGGCCAAGAACCCAACTTGGGAAAATTTTACCGAGGCTGGCGCGCTGCCCACGCGTTGACGCGTGGGTGGCGCGCCAGACACCCTGGGAAAATTTTCCCAAAGCTTTGGGTGTTGGCATTATAAATACCTTACCTTGTTGTTAGGTCACCATTTATGTAAACACAAGTATGATAATGAAAGAAATGAGATGAGAATGAGAGATGGTTGATTATAAGAAATGAGAGAAGATAAATTGCAAGAGTTTCCTTAACGTATTCAAATAACCAACAAATGTAAGAGTTACATAAGCTTAGTATATATAGGGGATGAGTAGGGCAACACTCCCCTCCTCCCTCATTCTTCTAGAACATGGGCTTTATGGCCCATTGGACATTATAACTTAAGCCTAGTAACATAAGACATAATGATATAAATAACTAAGCAACCTATTACAAAAAGTAATGACCGAGACTTGACTAAAATACAAAAGTATGATCCCAACACTTGCTAAACCCCCAATTGTACTTCACACTAAACCTTAACATTAATCAATCTAAGGTTTACCAACTTAAATAGCCAATTTGGAAAATGTTTTGCGAAGGGTTTATGAGAAAACAAATTACCAAGGGTATAAGGTGTAGATAGGGTAATTTGGAAGGGGTAGAAGTGTTATTCCTCACATGGCATAGAAAAGAGAGAAAGAATATGCCAAGGTATATTCCAATCCTTGGGGAGGAAGAATGAGATGGAGGGTTGAGATAAAATGGTTTGAATTGGATGGCTAGGATCAAAGGGAGCCTCCCTTGTTTTTCAAATAATTTGGCATGTGAGAGAAATGAAGGGTTGAGATGTGTTTATTTGAAATGAATGGCTAAGATCAAAGAAGCCTCTGTGTCGGATGCTGGCAGAAATTGCTGGCTTTGCATGTATCTGTCTGTAGCAGGAGACATAGGCATAGCTGAGGTAGCATAAGCTGAAGTAACATCTTCAGTTCCTGAGTTTGATGACACGCTGATAGGGTGGGTGTTCGAAGACATGACACTGTAATAATTTCCCGATTAGTAAATGTAAGCATAATCATAATCAATTTAAAATGCTATAAAGTAAATAATACTTTTTACCAATTATTGGAATGCTCAGGCACGAAGGGCGTAGGATGGTATTTTATAAAAATTTTGTCCCGTTAAAAGTGTAGTTATAGTCCAATGTTCCAAAAACACTTGGTTCACTATAACCGTGGCTCTGATGCCAATCTATAACACCCCCAAAATCGAACAATACAGCGGAAGACTTATAATAACAGCGGAAGACTTTTGGGGTATTATATCGTGGATCTCTGTCACAATTATAGAAAATGACTCAAATGAGACGTTTTAAGTTTTATTTAAAATACCAAATATTCATGTTTCCAAGAGGTTTCATTATTCAACAATAAGTTTTTATTCAAAGAGAAATAAACGTTTCTTTATTTACTCACTTCGTGCCTTTGCCATCCATTCCATTTAGTTACCTGAAATAAACATGCTAAAAGTCAACAAAAGTTGAGTGAAATTCATAGGTTTATAATTAATAGTTTGAACACAAGAGATAGGTGTTTATTGTATATAGATACCAATAAACAAGTTAGAAATCACATTCATTATTGCCTTAAGCTCATGACACTCAACGATTCAACAAACATCAAAATTATCCATAATAATGATGTGAAATAAGTTGCCCCCAAGATAGGTATTTGCCAGTAACCTATGATATTTAAATAAAGTGCATTTGGTGACTTTCCTCTAGCAACCAAATGGGGATCGTCAATCCCTAATAGATCTATTCACAATTATTTACGTTCACTCTTCAAGTGATTAAGGTTCATGATCGAGGGACTTTTGGCAATAGCTACTTAAGCAATAATAATATCAGGAAAAGACTTGTGTTCAGTTTTTGAGCATGTATCCCCCCCACAAAACAAGTTAAATGTGGGCTATGAACTCACCTTAGTAGTATAGTAGAATAATCATAATCTCAACGATGCAAGGCAACAGCTTCACACACGACCTAAAAGATATGGCAAGTTTCAGTTTCTAAGTCTCGTTTTATTGCGAACATTTATTATTAGTTATGAATAATCCATAATGTGCATAGGTTATGTGTTACGTCGTAGATGTAAAAAGAAAATAATTATGTATTGTTTTATCGTCTAAAATTTAATTATAGTTATATAAATTGTTATACGTATATATATATATATATATATATATATATATATATATATATATATATATATATATATATATATATATATATATATATATATATATATATATATATATATATATATGTTGCGTTTATCATTTCTATTTTCTCCAATTTACACATTTTACCCTTAACGGAATATATTTTCGTCGTTAGTCCAAAGTTATATATATTTACGTTTTAGGTCCAATTACATCAATATTTACATTTTTCAATCCCAAGTTTCAATATTAACAGTTTATACCCTTAGAAAACAGATTTGACACTTTTTACCCAAAGTTTACACGTTTGACAATTTTAGTCCATAGTTAACAAAATTTTGCAAAATTAGTCCAAAAATTACCAAACTTGAATTTTAACATTTTTAATATTTCAATAAGCACAGAAAGTGTAGAACAACTTATTTCAATAGCTTATTTGCTTATTTTCCTTATTTTTCATTAAATGGGCTTAACGAGTCCAAAATAAGGGCCCGTTAACGTTTTGTGATCCAAGGGGTTTGGGGGAACATTGGGTTTATCAAAATCCATCATTTTAAGTTCTAATAACATTTCAAAAGAGATTTTACGATCAGCTTATTAGAATAAGCTAAAAATAGCTTTTTGGGCTTAACGACCCATATATAGTTTTTATTTCCTGAAAAACTTACGAAAATAGCGATATGCTTTAGGCTCGTTTAAGCTATCAAATTAAGTTGTTAGGTCGAATTATTTATCATTCTCGTTAGTAGACCAGGTAGACAATTAGCTCGTATAAAAATAATAGGTGGTCATGTGTTGAAATTTAAAATGGCGAGGCCAAAGTACACGGCCAAAACTCAATACGCAAAACTTATAAAACTTGAAAAATAATCGAAGTGTTTTAGTATATAACGTATAGGTCCAAACTACTTAGAAACGTGTGATTATTTTTGTGTATACGTTAATATAAGTTCAAAGTTATTAGAGGTTCTCGTTAATGGCCTATCCAAATAATAGTACGATGCATAAAACATATGTGTTGTGTTTACGTTTTACAAGTTATTAGTATCAAGTGATTGTGCACAAAACATAAACGTACGTATATATATAAATAGAAAGAAAAATCAAGGTCTCACCTCACCTTTAAAAGGTGGAGTAAAACGATGTGTAGAGATCGTGTGAGGGCAAAATGGCTTCGTGGTTCACTTCACGTTCCACCAAAGGTTCAAGAGGCTACAAGCTTGATCTCCCAGGTTCACTTGAGACGTGGTACGCTTGACAATCCGTTCGTCCTTCACATCTAGTGCATGTAACGCTTGTGATTGCATGGGAGGCTTATATAGGGAGTTTTATGGTGTGTAAGAATAAGATAAGTTCACAAGGGTGAAGGGTGCATGTTATGCGAATAGTAATGCCACTCTCCACACCCAATCGCATGTTTACATAGCTTATATTTTGTGAGATTGTTCCATGTACATTCCTGACAGTCACAAGGTGTATAGTGATCGATTACTTGTCATTGGGGAGCAGGGGTGGCATGTAAGGAATGTGGTAACACGTTTGGACGTATCTTTGCATGGGTCGTTTGTGGTTTACTTTGGTCATTTCTAAAGTATCAAACGAGCGAGAGGGAGTGTAATATTTATCGTTTTCTTGGGTATTAGATGAAACGAGACAAGCAAAAATATGTATATGTTGTGTATAAAAATCGTAAGAACTAGGCGTGTTTTGGACGTGTATCGCGACAGGAAAGAAAGAAAAGGAAAAAAATTAAAAGGGTGCGTTTGGGCTTGTTACTGGGCTTATGGTTTGTGTCGGCCCAAAGAAAGAAAAAAAAAGAAAAAGGAGTCCGTTTGGTTTGTAAATTGTATCCGTGGCCCATTAGGTGTTGAGGGCCCACATGGTGTGTTTCAAATATCGTGTCGAAGTTCAAAAATATAAATGAGCGTTCTCGGGAAGTTTCGTAGGTTCGGGGAATATATAATTAGTATACGGTATTTAGACGAAACGTATAGTTATAAATATAAATGTTTTATATATATTTATAGTTCGCAATAATTATAGGTTATCTAGGTTGTGTGTAAGCATCGTTCCTGGGTAAACGGTCAATCACAGTAATCGTAGTGGTTCCAGTATCAAGCCATAAATTAAAAAAAAATTGTTACCCGTAAAAATGGAGTTAAGTTATCATAACATCGTTTTATTTCTTTGTGTGCATTTACTAATCGTAAGGGAAATTTACGAGAGGTTACATGATTGGATTTGTCTTTTGTATAAATGGGATTAAGAGAAGATTAGGAAGTAATCTAATTGTCATTAAGAAGAAAAAGGTTTAGACAATTAAGATTATAAGTTGAGAAAATCATAGGTTACTTATAAGTTCAAGTAACACAATGTCGAGAATCCATAGTTTCATATCTTGTGACTTTCCACGATTCGTCGTTCTCAACTAATACCTTGGTTCAAACAAGTTAAGTGCTTTGCCTTGATTGTAACGCATAACCCAAGTGGGAAAGGATGCGTTTACGCAAAGTGACCTTTGACTTAGTTTGACCAATAAGGGAGTAAACCCGTTACATAATTAGAGAAAACGTAAACACGGGATATGAGCATATGGATGCTTCAACACGATGTCACGTGAAATATACAAGCTCCTTAAGTTTAGAAAAGCCTTGGCTAGAGGTGATAGTTAGAAAACATGAGTTGGCGTTTTCCCGTAAATGGGTGTTTTAAAAGTGGGATCTCTCAAGTCACAAAACTCGTTTTGAGTGTTCTCAATTAAGCACATAACATATTCATACCTGTATTGAAAGATCCACATTTGTCAGGTAAGGGGAAAGCCGACTTTCAAAATTCACCCGGAACCATACAATGTCCTAGCGCGTCACCCGCGCGTTGACGCGCGGGCAGCGCGCCAGGAGCAGACATGGGCTCCGGCGATTTTGAGCTAACGTTTGTTATTTTATGTGTTTCGATGGTTTATTTGTCATCATTAAAACATGGAGAGATCTTGATCATGTTGCCTCAACAATCTCCCCCTTTTTGATGATGACAAATAAAAACCGAAAGCAAATAAAATTACAAAACTTGGCGAAGACAAAGCACGCGCCTTTGGTGTAGCTTGCGTCTTGACCTTTGCCTTGTAATTTGGTGAAGCCTTAAACAATTCTAGAATGGTCTTCACGTTCTTGCTTTCTTTCTCCCCCTTTTGTCGAATCAAAAAGGTGGGACTTCCAATCAAGCCAGGTTTCGAACTTGGGCCTGTGGGATAAATAAGCTAGCTTGTATGTGCACCCGAATGTGCTCCCCCTTGAACATAGCTCCCCCTAGATCGTTGCTCCCCCTTGTTTCAAGGCGGGGATCCATGGGTCAAGAGCCTCACCTTTTGGCCTAGCTACACATAGAAATTACAACATGCAACAAACAGGAAATCCTCACATGTGAAAGTTCCAAAATGGGTTAGGTTACCATTTGAAGACTTGTAACATGGGTTAGTTCACATCATAACAATATATATATATATATATATATATATATATATATATATATATATATATATATATATATATATATATATATATATCCAAGTGTAATTTGAATAATCATCTATGATCATTAAAGTGTAGAAGTTTCCTCCATAACTTTGGACCGGAGATGGACCATACAAATCCAAATGAATCAACTCTAAAACCTTACTAGTTATCACTTCCCTTTTATTCCTATTATTGGTTTGTCCTTGACTCCCTAGACATTTGTCACAATAATGCCTATCAAAGCTCAACTTTGGTAAATTCCGTACTAGCTCGTTAGAAGCTAGGTTTTGGACTAACCTCATATTGGTGTGACCTAACCTCCTATGCCAAAGCGTTGAGTTTTCCACCATGGACGTAAGACATATGTGTTGCTTAGAGTTATCACCCAACTTGCATGTATATAAGTTATTTCTCCTATGACCTTTTGTTAACACAACACCATTTTTACTAATAGTACAATCCACCTTAGTAAATTTGACCTCACAATCATCATCACATAATTGACTCACACTAATCAAATTGAAACTTAGACCCCTAACATGCTCAACATTGGATATTTCTATGGAGTCATGAAGGACATTACCTTTGCCGACAATTTTGCCGTTAAGTTTGCTTCCAAAAATGACTTGATTGCCATTATACGCCGTGTATGATGTGAACAACCTTCTATTCCCGGTCATGTGTTTAGTGCAACCACTGTCCACTACCCACTTATCCGGTTGTAGATCACTTTTGAGGCAAACCTACAACAAAAGTATAACTCATGCTTTTGGTACCCATTGTTTCTTGGGTCCATTTTGGTAAGCATTTAAAGTGCCCAAGTTAAACATTCTTGGGTCTTGAAGTAAGACACATAATTTCTCAATACCAAATTTAGAAAAAACGGACCAAGGATTATTTTGTTAGTCATTTTGAATTTGATAACTTGGTCTAAAGTTATGATATCCTTGAGGTCTAAAGAAGTTTTGGTTTGGGTAGGAGTTGTCTCTCTTTTGGTAATTGTTATATTGGTATTGAGAAGACTTTTGACCATAGTTAGAGAAACTTCTTCTTTGTTTATTTTGAAAAGTTTGTCTTTGGTTGTATGAGGTAGAATATCTCATATTTGGTGTAGGCAAAAGTGGTCTATGATTTACTCGAAGCTGTGAGTATCCAAGTCCATTGCGAGAGCTTGAGTTAGAAAATTGTTTTGGGTTTTCTCTTCTTGAAATGGGAGCTTGATTACCTTGAGTACTTACAAGAGGAGCTTGAGGAGTAATTGGTTTAATGACATTGTTTGATGAAGACCCAATTTTCCTCAGAGGCCTGGCGCGCTGATGACGCGTAGACGCGTCAGCCAGCGCGTCAGCCTCGGGGATTTTTGGGGTCTCATTTTCTTTAGCCTTTACATAAGTTATTGGTTTTGTTAGGCTTATGGGAGTGGTTGTTCCTTGTTTAAAAAATCCAAGACCTCCCTTATCTTGAGAAATCTTTTGGCGACTTATTATTTCTTCTAAATCATTTGAGCTCTTTTTATATTTTGAAATGCTTAATGACTCATTTTGAAGTTCCAACACCTTTCCATTCAAAGAGTTAACCTCAAGTGTGAGTGCTTCACAACTTTTACAAGGCTCAATCATCCCTTTGCAGTGTTCTAGTGTTTTTACTTTACTTTCAAGTTCACAAACCCTTTCTTTAGATTTGACATTTTCTAATTCAAGAAGACGTTTTTCTTTGAGAGCTCTATCAAGAGTTTTTCTAAAATCATCATTAAACTTAACTAGTTCCCCATTCTCCTTTTGCAAATTGATAATATCTAAGTTATTGGAAGAAGAAGAGTTTAGAGATACCTCAAATTTTTCTTGAGCCATAAGATACGTAGCGTCATTTGTTGGTTGGTCTTCATCTTCACTATCACTCCATGCACCTCCAACGAATGCCTTGTTCACTCTAGGCTTAGGGCATTCATTGATGAAGTGACCCTTTTCTCCGCAATTGTAACATCCTTGGATGCGTCTTGAGCTTTCACCAACCTTGTTGTCACTACTTCGGTTCCCCCCAAAGTTGTTCCTTCCACCATTATCTCGGTTTCCAAACCGATTTCTTCTTCCAAAGTTACCTCCTTTCCTAAAGAACCTCTGAAAGTTCTTAGCCATGAGATTGTATTCTTCGTTATTCATCTCATCTTCTTCATTGCTATCACTTGACTACCACTATCATCACTAGCTTGAGTACTAGTGACTTTAGCCTTAAGAGCCAAAAACTTAACCTTCTCCTTCTTGTCTTTGGTACTTGCCTTGTCGTTCTCAAGAATCATCTCATAGACTTTGAGATTTTCAATGAGATCGTCAAGAGGTAGTTCCGCCAAACTCTTGGCTTTTTCTATCGCCGTCACCTCTGGCCTCCACTTTACTGGAAGTGCTCGAAGAAACTTTCTCACATGGTTCTTTTTGTAGAAGCTAGGATCTAGAGCCGTGAGACTAGTGATAATAGCATTGAACCTTGTGTAACCATTATCAATGGTTTCTTCATCCGAGATCGAGAACTTCTCATATTGTTGTATGAGTAGATCAATCTTTCAATCCTTTACTTGAGAGTTGCCTTGATGAGTGATGATGAGAGAGAGTGCCAAATTTCCTTTGCGGTCTTGCAAACATGAACCCTCTCGAACTACCTTCGAGGTAGAGCATTATAGATCAACATCTTGGCTTCATCATTATTGCCAAGCTTTCTCCTCTCATCATCATTAAGATCCACGTGTGGCTTTTTCACCAACAACTTTGTTTCCAAGTCTTCCACCATAAACTCAAAGTTGCCATTTTGGACGATTTCCCACAAATCAAGATCTTTGGACCTAACATAGGTCTCAAATCGGGTTTTCCAAAAACAAAACCCATCGGTTTCTAGCAAAGGTGGTCTTTGCATAGAACACCCCTCAACATAGTTCTCTTGAGCCATGGATCTATACTCTACTTTACCAAAAATCTAAGTTAGGATTTTAGATTTTTGGGAAAGAAGTTTTTGACTTAAAACGACTTCTCGGGAAGGCTTTAACGCTAAAAAACTTGAGTATACCGCTCTGATACCAATTGTAGAACCGTAGGGGAGGGGGTGAATATGGTTTCTTCGGCTTTTTAGATGTTTAAAAACTTTAAGCCAAAGAGAACACCAAGTGGTTGTACAATAATCCAACAACCACTAACACAACCAAAGTATATAAAGCGAGTAAAGAAAGACACCATGATATATACTGGTTCGGGATGGGCGGTTTATACCATCCGTACGTTCAGTTGCGAATTCGCGACTCCGACACTATTCACTAGTATAATCCCTTCGGTGGTCTACAAACCATTATAATTCACTCCACCGATATTCACCAATATCGATGCTCACAAAGAAGGAGTTACTCCCCAACGGTATTCCGCCCTCAGAAACCACCCAAAAGAATCTCGCGATTCTGATGCGTAGGGATTGCACCAGGCTTTACCTCTCAAGGGATCTTGAGAAGCTTACAACCCCCACCAGGAGTGTACCTGATCGTTGTAGTATAGTATAGTGACAAGTACCGGGGGATTGATCGTTCAGCTAGGAATAGTGTCGCTAGGATTAGAAAACCTAAATACTAGTTCTACAGATGAAGGATGATTATTTTTTTATTTTTATATTTTTTAGAAAGCAAATAAAAATCTCGGGTTTTGAAGGATTTTGGCGGAATTAGTTGCTAGTCAACTAACCCAATACTAAGATGCAATCAAAATAAAATACTAGAAATGAAAATAAACTATATGAAACTAAGGTTGTGAGCAATAAGTGGAGAAATGTGTTTACCTAGATTTCACTACTCCCTAGATATCTTTTACACGTTAATTACTTGTTATAGTTGCGTGGATGACGGATTGTATTCCTTAATACCATTCATGGGGTGGCGTACTTAACTCCCCAATCCTATGAGTGCCTACTTCACTCCTATGTCGAGCCGGCTAAGAAGCTCCTAACATGGGATCATTAGAATTTACTCATGCATTAAATACAACCAATAAAACCTAGTACACATCGGTTCATGTTTCCTAAGACGTTCAAGCATGTTACCATTTGGAGATCTGCTAGTTTTCTTAAGCCTAACATTGAAATCATTCATCCAATACAACCATAAACAAGTAATCAACACATAATCAACATTTAGGTTTCATTAGATCTAAGCAAACACAAGATAAATCTAGCCTAGCATGGTGAAATCAAGACAAGCACAAGATATAGACAACTAACACATAGACATATTGATTGACTTAAAAGAACACTTATCTCAATTACACATGTAAGGGTTTAAGGGCTGAAAACTGTTAGCATTAAAAAATATATATATATTAAAGTGATGGTCATTCTCATATTGTAACTCTGTGTCGTTGGTTAAGATTAGTAATAGTTTAGTCATTGGGCCTTGGTCTTGGTAAGCTAATATGCTATTAGTTATGTTTCATAAGCCTTTATAGATAAAAGAAAGCCAAGCCCAAGACCAAGCCCATGGAAAGCCTTTAGGGCATCCTAACTCTTGTACTATATATACACCTCAAAGCTCATTTGAGGTGTGTGCTTGTGTGTGTAAGTGTGTGTGTTTATTAATAAAAGCTCTCTTATTTCATCTCTTATTCTCTCATATACACAACATATACATAACATCAAGTCACCATATTTCATCTCTTCTTCATCATCTTCTAGTGCTTATATTTGTGTTAAAGATGATATATCTAAGGTCCTACAAAAACCCTTGAAAAACCTGTAAAATTCGTATATGGTTCGGCCTTAGGGTTTCTCCAAACTTGTTCTTCTTTAATGAATGAAAATTAGAAAACTATATATAGAAAATAGAGGCTGACGGCGTCAAGAACAACCTTGTGACGCCGTCATCTCGCCGCCAAAAGAATCCTCGGACTGCCTTGATCTAAATTAGAAAACTATATATAGAAAATAGAGGCGGTCCCATTTTTACCTAGTTTAAACTTCTCATATTTTTCTAGGAGGGCACTATAGTAGGGAGCACGGGCTAAGACATCAATGACGGGGCGTTCAAGGTGAAGTTCCTTGAATTCATCGTCAAGGTCTTGCGTAGGAGGTGTTTCAACTATACTTTTGACCGGTTTTATATCGGGTGTTTTATTTGATTGGTCCTTTTGAAGAATTTGGTTTTGTTTGAAACACGTGCTCGTTGATTTAACCGAGTAGTATTGTGGACACAAAGTGGATGACAAAACTGATGATATGGAATTAACGTTTAGTTTCGGATTCTTGACCGTGTCGCTTGGGAGTGCTCCCATTTCTCGGTCATTGAGAACTTTCAACAATGCGTCAATTTTGGTGGTCATCTCGCTTTGCTTTTGTTTGAAATCGGGTTCAAACTTAGATATGCGAGCTTCTTGAGATGCCATGAATTTAGACATCAACCCTTCAAGATTGTTGGTACTACCATAGTTGTTAGAAGGATTGTTGTTGAAAGTACGGTTGGAGGGTGGACCGTTTGGTTGGTAACGATTAGGCGGATTGGAAGAATTGGGTTGATTTTGTTTCCACCTAAGGTTTGGGTGATTTTTCCAAGAGGGGTTGTAGGAATCACCGTAAGGGTTTGGCTCGGGTTTGAAAGTGTACCACTTATCTCCGCTTCGTCGGTACGCGTGGATGCGTAGTCCGCAAAAGCTGTTCCGGGGAGTTCCACACAATCACGAGTGTCATGGGGACCACTACATAATTTGCATGAAGAAGTGATTTTGTTCACTTGGCTTGAAGGCTTAGGTGCTTCGTAAGATTTCATGAGAAACTTGACTTGGTCCTCATGTTCCATGATCCTACGGTCAGGAGTGCTAGAGTTGTTCGAAGGCAAAGATATTGCCTTGACCGTTTTGTTTAAATCACGGGGATCATTCCAACTTTCATTGTCATAGAGAGCAAGATCTTCTATGAGTTCCCATGATTGTTCCGCACTTAGATCACGTAGCTTACCACCGGCCGATTGGTCAATGGCTCGCCTCGTGGAGAGATCGATATGGTCATAAAAGATTTGGACTTGGAGCCAAAGATCTATGCCATGATGAGGGACTTTTTGGAGTAAGTCCTTGAAACGAGTCCATGCTTCATAAAGAGATTCATTTTGACATTGTTGGAACATCAAGATGTCATTTCTAAGCTTGGTAATTCTCCCCGGTGAGAAAAATTGAGCAAGGAAAAGAGTGGTGAGATCATCCCATGTGGTGATGGATCCCGCGGGTAAACGCTCAAGCCATTGACTAGCTTGATCCCGTAGAGAGAATTGGAATAGGCGTAATCGGGTTGTCTCTCTAGTCGCAACATCTAGGTCTATGGAGTCTACGATTTTTAGGAAGTCCTTAAGATGTTGATTTGGATCTTCGGAACGAAGTCCATGGAATGCACATCCGCTTTGCACCAACCGGATGATGTCGGATCGCAAGGGGGTCACATTGGCTCCGGTGAGCTCAATGGTGTTTCGATAGCCTTGGTGATTAGGTCGGGAATACTCTCCTAAGGTTCGGGGCCTAAGAGGTTCTAGTGGTGGGTTTTGTTGTGGTGGGATGACGGGTTCAAAGATGTTCCCATCGTCCATGATGTCGGGTGGTGAAAAGTTACGAACAAAAACACAAAGAAATAAGATAGACTAAAGAAAACCTAAAAATAAAAATAAAATCTTACTAGAAAGGAATCTAGCAAGTAGACCTAATAAAAAGAGATTCTAACCTAGACAATAACTATTCTCCGGGATGCGGCGCCAAAAACTTGATGCGTAGGGATTGCACCAGGCTTTACCTCTCAAGGGATCTTGAGAAGCTTACAACCCCCACCAGGCAGTGTACCTAATTGTTGTAGTATAGTATAGTGACAAGTACCGGGGGATTGATCGTTCAGCTAGGAATAGTGTCGCTAGGATTAGAAAACCTAAATACTAGTTCTAGAGATGAAGGATGATTATTTTTGTATTTTTATATTTTTTAGAAAGCAAATAAAAATCTCGGGTTTTGAAGGATTTGGGCGGAATTAGTTACTAGTCAACTAACCCAATACTAAGATGCAATCAAAATAAAATACTAGAAATGAAAATAAACTATATTAAACTAAGGTTGTGAGCAATAAGTGGAGAAATGTGTTTACCTAGATTTCACTACTCCCTAGATATCTTTTACACGTTAATTACTTGTTATAGTTGCGTGGATGACGGATTGTATTCCTTAATACCATTCATGGGGTGGCGTACTTAACTCCCCAATCCTATGAGTGCCTACTTCACTCCTATGTCGAGCCGGCTAAGAAGCTCCTAACATGGGATCATTAGAATTTACTCATGCATTAAATACAACTAATAAAACCTAGTACACATCGGTTCATGTTTCCTAAGACGTTCAAGCATGTTACCATTTAGAGATATGTCAGTTTTCTTAAACCTAAAATTGAAATCATTCATCCAATACAACCATAAACAAGTAATCAACACATAATCAACATCTAGGTTTCATTAGATCTAAGCAAACACAAGATAAATCTAGCCTAGCATGGTGGAATCAAGACAAGCACAAGATATAGACAACCAACACATAGACATATTGATTGAATTAAAAGAACACTTATCTCAATTACACATGTAAGGGTTCAAGGGCTGAAAACTGTTAGCATTAAAAAATATATATATTAAAGTGATGGTCATTCTCATATTGTAACTCTGTGTCGTTGGTTAAGATTAGTAATAGTTTAGTTATTGGGCCTTGGTCTTGGTAAGCTAATATGCTATTAGTTATGTTTCATAAGCCTTTATAGATAAAAGAAAGCCAAGCCCAAGACCAAGCCCATGGAAAGCCTTTAGGGCATCCTAACTCTTGTACTATATATACACCTCAAAGCTCATTTGAGGTGTGTGCTTGTGTGTGTAAGTGTGTGTGTTTATTAATAAAAGCTCTCTTATTTCATCTCTTATTCTCTCATATACACAACATATACATAACATCAAGTCACCATATTTCATCTCTTCTTCATCATCTTCTAGTGCTTATATTTGTGTTAAAGATGATATATCTAAGGTCCTACAAAAACCCTTGAAAAACCTGTAAAATTCGTATATGGTTCGGCCTTAGGGTTTCTCCAAACTTGTTCTTCTTTAATGAATGAAAATTAGAAAACTATATATAGAAAATAGAGGCTGACGGCGTCAAGAACAACCTTGTAACGCCGTCATCTCGCCGCCAAAAGAATCCTCGGACTGCCTTGATCTACATTTGACGCCGTCATGTATTACACTTTTCTAGGCCGTCACGTGTTTAACTCTTGACGCTCTTCCTTGTGACGCCTTCATTTCTGTACTGGGCCGTCATGATTTTTACTCTTGACGCCGTCAACTTGTTACTCTTGACGCTGTCACATACTATTCCCAGCTTGGAAAATTAAGTCTTTGGCGTTTTCTTCATTTTATGCTCCAAAAACGTCCAAATTGCTTCCTTTTCCAGATTTCACTCCCAAAGTACCTAAAATTACAAAAGGAACGATTTAGGGGAATATTTGATAAAATAAATTCAATTCTGGGCTTAAATGACCCCCTAAAAGTGGTTCATTTTTCGCCTCATCAGATTCGACTTCACCTAAGGGTCACCAAGACCACTACCAAGACTTCCCGCCAGAAGTATCAAACCCCAACTAGATCCCCAATGATCTAAGCTTGGTCACCTAAACACAAGACTTCCCTTATAAACAATTGAATGAAAGAATGAATGTTTGTTTAATCAAGCCCTAACCTAACCTAGTGACTCGATCTAGTAGAAAGGGTATAAGGAAGAAGACCCTCGAGACAATCACAAGAGTGGATTAAGTTCTTGCGATTCTTCCCTTGCAAAGTAGATGTGTTCTTTCAAAGATGTTAAAGTGAAAATCAAGAACACAAGATTAGAGATAGAGATAGAGATTTGAGAGTATTTAGAGAGAAAGAATCTAGAGAGAAAGAATAATGGCAAGGGGTGAGGAATACAAGAGGCAAGGGTGGTATTTATAGGCCAAGAACCCAACTTGGGGAAATTTTACCAAGTCCGGCGCGCTGCCCACGCGTTGACGTGTGGGTGGTGCGCCAGACACCCTGGGAAAATTTTCCCAAAGCTTTGGGTGTTGGCATTATAAATACCTTACCTTGCTAAACCTCCAATTGTACTTCACACTAAACCTTAACATTAATCAATCTAAGGTTTACCAACTCAATTAGCCAATTTGGAAAAAATTTTGTGAAGTGTTTATGAGAAAAAAAATTACCAAGGGTATAAGGTGTAGATAGGGTAATTTGGAAGGGGTAGAAGTGTTATTCCTCACATGGCATAGAAAAGAGAGAAAGAATATGCCAAAGTATATTCCAATGCTTGGGGGGAAGAATGAGATGGAGGGTTGAGATGAAATGGTTTGAATTGGATGGCTAGGATCAAAGGGAGCCTCCCTTGTTTTTCAAATTATTTGGCATGTGGGGAAAATGAAGGGTTTAGATGTGTTTATTTGAAATGAATGGCTAAGATCAAAGAAGCCTAGGTTAGGGTTGAGAAGGGATATTCCAAAGGAATATGCTTTGCTTGGGGGAAAGGAGAAATCAATGGTTGAGATGGTTTTGGTTTGAAATGGATGGCTTGGATTAAACACATGTGATGGTATAGAGAGGAGGATGAGATGAATGGTTGAGATATGTTGTGATACGTGGAAATCGCACCAGGCTTTACCACTCGACGGATCTCGAGAAGCTTACAACCCCCACCAGGCAGTGTACCTGATCGTTGTAGTATAGTATAGTGACAAGTACCGGAGGATTGATCGTTCAACTCAGGAATAGTGTCGCTAGGATTAGAAAGCCTAAAAACTAGATCTAGAGGTGAGGGATGATTCTTTTTGTATTTTTTATATTTTATAAAAGCACTTAAAATCTCGGGTTTTGGAAGAGTGGGCGGAATTAGTTGCTAGACAACTAACCCAAATAACTACAGATGCAATCAAAATAAAATAACAAAAATTAAATGAAACTAATTATACTATTGTGGTGTAAAAAATGATGGGGAAAGTTGTGTTTACTTAGGTTTCATTACTCCCTAGATATCTTTTACAGGTTGATAGTTTGTTGCAATTGCATGGATGACGGGTCATATTCCTTAATACTAGTCGTAGGGCCGTGTACAATATTCCTTAACTCTATAGGATCCTACTTCACTCCTATGTCGAGCCGTTAGAAGCTCCTAACATGGGATCATTAGAATTCTCCAACGCATTAAATACAACGAAATATCATAGTACACCTCTGATCATGTTTCTTAAGACGTTCAAGCATGTTACCAATCGAAGTCTGTTAGTTTTCTTAAGCCTAACATCGAATACAATCATCCGTAACAACTATAAACAAACAATCAACCCATAATTAACATATAGGTTTCACTACATCTAAGCAAACACAAAAGAAATCTAGCCGAACATGTTAAATTGAAGACAAGTGTAAGATATATTCAAGCAACACATAGACATATTGATTAAATTGAAAGAGTACTTATCTCAATTAGAACATGGAAGATTCAAAGGGTTGAAACCCTTGAAAAAGCTGGAAAATTCGACCTAGGGTTTTTCCCTCAAAGTTGCACACTAATGAATGAAATTTGGAAAACTATATATAGATTATACAGGGTGACGGCGTCATGTGTAAACATGTGACGCCATCAACTCGCCGTCTATAATGAAATCGGATTGCCTAGATCCACTTTTGACGCCGTCAGTGTAAATTTCTTCTGGGCCGTCACTAATACTTGGACCATGACGGCCTTGGGTAACACCGTCATCTCCTTATGTACAAAACTCTCTGGATCGTCACGTGTATTGTCCACATCCATGATGCGTGGGAATCGCACCTTGCTTTACCTCTCGAGGGATCTCGAGAAGCTTACAACCCCCACCAGGCAGTGTACCTGATCGTTGTAGTATAGTATAGTGACAAGTACCGGGGGATTGATCGTTCAGCTTAGGAATAGTGTCACTAGGATTAGAAAACCTAATTAATAGTTCTAGAGGTGAAAGATGATTATTTTTGTATTTTTATATTTTTATGAAAGCAAGTAAAATCTCTGGTTTTGGAAGGGTGGGCGGAATTAGTTGCTAATCAACTAACCCAAAGCTATTATATAATTAAAATAAAATAATGAAAATGAAAATAAACTAATTATACTAAAGTTGTGAGCAGTGGTTGGAGAAATTGTGTTTACTTAGACTTCACTACTCCCTAGATATCTTTTACATGTTAATTACTTGTTACACTTGTATGAATGACGGATTGTATTCCTTAATACCATTCGTGGGGTGGCATACATAACTCCCCAACTCTATGAGCTCTTATCTCCTCCTACACCATGACCCAGCACAACTATAGGGATTGTAAACAGTGGCTCATGCATTAAATACAACCAATAAAGACCTAGTACGCCTCGGTTCATGTTTCTTAAGACGTTCAAGCATGTTACCATTTGGAGATCTGCCAGTTTTCTTAAGCCTAACATATAAATCATTCATTCAAAACAAGAATAGACAAGTAATCAACACATAATCAACATCTAGGTTTCATTAGATCTAAGCAAACACAAAAGAGATCTAGCCTAGCATAGTAGAATTGAGACAAGAACAAGATATAAACAACCAACACATAGACATATTGATTGAATTGAAAGTACACTTATCTCAATTACAATGCAAGGTCTCAAGGGTTTGGAACCCTTGAAAAACCTGTAAAAGAGGCACCAAAATCGTCTTTAGGGTTTCACCAAAACTTCTCTTTCTTTAATGAAAAAACTAAAAAACTATATATAGGAAAAACAGGCTGACGGCGTCAAGAGTTACTTGTGACGCCGCCACCTCGCCGCCATATACTTCCTCGGACGGCCTTGATCCACTTATGACGGCCTATGTGACGCCGTCACCACCCACAGTATTATATTCTTGCCACTTTGACGCCGTCATGAAGCCTTCTGACGCCGTCACCACCTACGATGTTTAATTCCTCATGTCTGACGCCGTCAAGATGGTGGTCTTGACGCCGTCACCTTGTATCTTCAGCATGGAAATTTGGTACTTTGCCGTTTTCTTCACTTTTATGCTCCAAAAACATCCAAAATGGCTTCTTTTCCAGAATTCACTCTCCAAACACCTAAAATCACAAAAGGAACGATTTAGGGCAATATTTGATCAAATAAAGTCGGATTCGGGCTTAAATGACCCCCTAAAAACGGATCATTTTTCGCCTCATCATATACCCTTACACTTGAGATTTGCTTGTCCTCAAGCAAATGAGCTTTTATTCTACTCAAAAGACAAGTTAGGGGTCATTTAACACTAATATAAAAGTAATTACAACAAATAATCGTTCCACTAAAGACCAATAGACAAGCACGGAGGTCATACACAAGCACCTCACAAATAGTGTTTAGATACTCACATCTCTCGGGTGTAATAAAGTAATATAACATTATGGATATGGAAGATATCTCTCACTACCTGTCATAGCAAAATAGATTACCATAGGCTTGGGAAAGGATCAAACCTTCACCAAATGGCGTAAGCACCTAGGATAAACTATCAAAGAGGTCTTTTTAAAGGGTTATAACGTCAGGTGTAGGGATATGAATTACACGATTTTGTTGGATAAAGGAAGTTTTTACTGGTGGCGAGTTAACAATCTTGGTTAATTACATGTACAAGATGGCGTTGCTAAGCCAAGACTAGACTCGACTTAAGCTAATAAATGAAAAATAACAAAAACATAAAATGAACATAGAATGAAAACGGGATGGTAGTCCGTATGTTTTTTTCTCTTTTTCTTTTCTATTTTTTTTTTTTTTTTTTGCATACTCTCTTACCCTACCATCCGAAATAATACATCATAGGGAATGGGAATTCCCCTTACACTTGAATCTTTACATACTTTACAATAAACTAAACTAATGACTCGAATCAAGAAAATCAAAACACTTTGAGCACTTTTAAGATTAATGTTCATATGGGGGTAATATATGATGTTCTTCCCCATTACTCCATAAAATAAGTACTTACCCATGAGTCCCAATCGTCCCAAAACAATATGTACAAGGATATGACTCGACTTAGCAACCATGTAATCAATTAGATAGTTAACTTAGGGTTTAACAAATAACAATAATGCACTAAAGATGAGCGCATACACGGAAGGCTAAGGCGATTTGGTTGTACATTTAAGTGGGGTGTAACAAATTCTTCCTTTAAGTAAAATGCTTAAAGTTAGAAACGAAAAGATAGGCTCGGAGGGGTGTACTAGGGGTTTCGTGTACTAAAAATGAGTACAACGTTAAGGGTGTGAGAAAAATTAGTTGACTTAACTAGCCAAGTAATATGACTTAAATGGTCAAGTAATTGTAATACGGGTTTAACACAAGGGTGATCCTAATGCCTCTTATCATGTAGTAAATCCTACCACACGAATGTAGTCTCACTAGCGGTCTCGGGATGCATCACTAACGCAAGTTCTAGAATCTAAATGCTACCGGTACACTCATAAGCACCAATAATAAATGTTTTTCCTATCAAAACTAAAGGCGAACCCCACATTTTTGGGTGGAAAATTTTTCTGAATATACGGTTATGTGCTAGTCATACAACCTCCTATCCATGAGACGCTTGCTATGGCTAAAGTTTCACTCCTAAATGTTGTAAAAAAATTTAAATTTGGCGCTAAAATTACACTAACAAGTACTTCTCGTAGTTTTATTACTCATCTACTATCAAACAAGACAAACTCAAGCGAAAGTGCATATGTAAGGTATCATCTTTTTACCCTCCCCTTACACTTAAGATGAACATTGTCCCCAATGTTCAAGTAAAGAATGTAAAAGTTAAACAGCAAAGAGAATGAAATCAAATACTCCCCTGATTCGCTCGGTATGGATTATAGGTTGGCCAGGTTAAATCTTCCTCCAAGAAAATGAACAATCAAAGCTTCCCTTCCAGAATATAAATCATCTTCTTGTCATAAATAACCTGTAAATCCTGACAACAATAGACAAGGCAACCTCGCGTAAAATTGGCGGCATCCTATATAAGTTACTAAATCCTAGAAAACAAAGTAAGATATAATGCTTGTGGAATGAAGTTTGCAGATTTCCTGGAGATTATAAAACTTAATGATTCACAAAAATCATAAGACTCCGTTAGAAAAACAAAACCGGTAAAATTTCCAGATTTTTAACTCCTGACGCCGTCAAGAGCAATACTCTGACGCCGTCAGAATGGACCTGCAGAAATTCTTATGTTAAGTTTCCGGAAAATTTCTGGAAAAACTTCGTCCTACTTCCTGGAAAATCCTGCAAAACTTCATTATGACTCAATACAAGCATTTGACTCTAACAAATACGAATATACATGTTCATTTAAAATTGTGGAGAATCATGATCGGTTTGTTTCTTAAAAACATATTTGGGGTTTCCCCTTACACTTATCTTTTGCAAAAATACCTTTAGGTTGGAGTTAAGACTAGGCCAAACAACATAATAAAGTATTTCCACATTTTAGTTGAGAAACATGATCAACCAACAATAAAAATAAAACATGCATACGGAAGCAAATAACAATCAAACAAATAAAATCACACAAAACATGGGTTGCCTCCCAAGAAGCGCTTTTCTTTATTTACGAGTCTTGTAGCTAGACTCAAAGTCATGGGTTACTACGTGATCTCATCATTGGTTCCACTCTCTAGGTCGTCTTCTAAACTAGTATCGCTTTCATAGTGCAGGTACTTCGGATCTTCGAATTCGAAAACATCTTGTCGATACTTAGAACCAAGCTTACTAACATTCTTAAAGAATCCACATGATAAATCAGAAATATTCCTACACCCTCTCCTAACATCCTCATCACACAAGATAAGTTGGGAGCTCATCATATCAAGCCCGTCACAATCTATTCCCTTAAGGTCTTTTCTCTTGTATGGCGTTTGGTATGAAATCCTCCTAATCCCATCAGTGAAGGTCATGATTCCGTTCAAGTCATCCACTATCAAATTAGTGATTTCACAAAAGGGTGCTCCAAAGACGACTTGTGATAACCTAGGGTCGACATAGTCCTCGATGTTATCCACAATTGTGAATTCCATAAGGAATGCCATATTTCCTACAAACACCTGGATTTCATGATCCTTGCCAACCACTTTCTCTCCTTTGTAAATCATCCCCCATCTGCAGATATTGTTATAGTGAAACAATGACATAAAATTCTTTGGTAGGAATACATTAATGTATATGTTATCGAAGTACTTATGACCGATCATGCAGGGGATTTTGAGATTATCTGGATCACGTCGTCTTATCTTCCCCAACTCTCCATCCTTTGACCCATATAGATTCCCCTCAAGAGATGGACGATACTCGTACACCTCCTCACTATCCCTATGAAAGATTACCTTCCTAACACCATTGGTGAGTACTACACTACCATCTTTCTCATCAAGGATTGCTCCTGATTCATTGATAAATGGTATCCCAAGGACAAGGTGGGTTAACGTTTGATTGGTGAAAGGGTCCACGTCGTCAACCACGGTGAGGTCAGCACTGTAAACAAGCCCTCAAATCCTAATTGATAAATTTTCTATTACTCTCTTGCTCGCAACATGCTCTGGGAAGGTTTTGTGGTATAGGGAGAGGGGGATTATGTTGACTGGGAAGCTAGGATCTATATGACTATCGGTTAAGAGCTTTTCCTTAATGGTACAGGGGATTTTGAAAACTTTAGGGTTACTTTCCTTAGTATGATTGTTACCTACACTAATAACATCCTCCATTTTTCTCTCGGGTTCTTCTATAATAGATTTACCCAAAATGGTTGGATCTTTCTCGTGCTCTTCCGATTTCTCTTTCCTTTCATCCGGTTTGTCGGATTCTTGCGCGGTGTATTGCTCGGGTGAGTCGGTAGGTTTTCTTGCCAAATCATGGTCAACCCTTGAGGCCTCATCTTTCGCTGTCTGATGGAATTTGTTAGGTTGTTGTTGGGTTGGGTTGGGTGTTGAAGCAGGTATTGTGGTGATGGTGTTTACGAAGTGGATTGGTCCAGGGGGGTTGACAGGTTCTTCTCCGTTAGGAGACAGATGTTTGAATAGCTTGCTAGGACTTTTTATTTTTACAGGGGAAGCTGGTGGACTCATGATGGTAGCAGATTTAACCTCATTAACGGGAATGGGCCTATTATCAACATGCTCTTTGATAGCAGTCAACAGATTACAAATCTTGTTGTTTACATCATCCTGCTGTTGTTTGAATTTGGCCTCGAGCGCAGCGAGCTGTAGTTCTTGAGAGAGAATGAATTTCTTTAAAGTATCTTCACAGCCTTGCCTAGGATTACCTTGTGATGGAAAATGCTCGGACCAAGTGAGTGGTGAGGAGTCATTGAAGGATACGCTTCGCGTTTGGTACCTTCTAAAATCAGGTTTATCCTTCCATGCCTCATAGGCTTTGGCAGAAGTTTGAGGACCCTGACATATGTGCGATGATGTGAATTCGTTATAAGCACGTTTTGGAAGTTCCATGCAGTTATGGGTCTCATGAGGACCATTGCATAGTTTGCATGTAGAAGCGGTTCTGCTTACTTGGCTTGAAGGTTTATGGGCTTCGTAGGATTTCATGAGAGACTTGATTCGACCTTCAAGTTCCATGATCCTACGGTCGGGAGTGCTAGAATTGTTCGAAGGCAAAGATATTTCCTTGACCGTTTTGTTCAAGTCACGGGGATCGTTCCAACTTTCGTTGTCATAGAGAGCAAGATCTTCTATGAGTTCCCATGATTGTTCCGCACTAAGATCACGTAGCTTACCACCGGCCGATTGGTCAATGGTTCGCCTCGTGGAGATGTCGATATGGTCATAGAAAATTTGGACTTGGAGCCAAAGATCTATGCCATGATGAGGGACTTTTTGGAGTAAGTCCTTGAAACGAGTCCATGCTTCATAAAGAGATTCATTTTGACGTTGTTGAAACATCAAGATGTCATTCCTAAGCTTAGTAGTTCTCCCCGGTGGGAAAAATTGAGCAAGGAAACGAGTGGTGAGATCATCCCATGTGGTGATGGATCCCGCGGGTAAACGCTCAAGCCATTGACTAGCTTGATCCCGTAGAGAGAATTGGAATAGGCGTAAACGGGTAGTCTCTCTAGTTTCAACACCTAGGTCTATGGAATCTACGATTTTGAGGAAGTCCTTAAGGTGTTGGTTTGGATCTTCGGAACGAAGTCCATGGAATGCACATCCGCTTTGCACCAACCGGATGGTGTCGGATCGCAAGGGGGTCACATTGGCTCCGGTGAGCTCAATGGTGTTTCGGTAGCCTTGATGGCTAGGTCGGGAGTACTCTCCTAAGGTTCGGGGCCTAAGGGGTTCTAGTGGTGGGTTTTGTTGTGGTGGGATGATAGGTTCAAAGATGTTACCACCTTCCATGATGTCGGATGGTAAAGAGTTACGAACAAAGGCACGAAGAAATAAGATAGACTAAAGAAGACCTAAAAATAAAAATAAAAATCTTACTAGAAAGGAATCTAGCAAGTAGACCTAATAAAAAGAAATCCTAACCTAGACAATAACTATTCCCCGGGCTGCGGCGCCAAAAACTTGATGCGTGGGAATCGCACCTTGCTTTACCTCTCGAGGGATCTCGAGAAGCTTACAACCCCCACCAGGCAGTGTACCTGATCGTTGTAGTATAGTATAGTGACAAGTACCGGGGGATTGATCGTTCAGCTTAGGAATAGTGTCGCTAGGATTAGAAAACCTAATTAATAATTCTAGAGGTGAAAGATGATTATTTTTGTATTTTTATATTTTTATGAAAGCAAGTAAAATCTTTGATTTTGGAAGGGTGGGCGGAATTAGTTGCTAATCAACTAACCCAAAGCTATTATATAATTAAAATAAAATAATGAAAATGAAAATAAACTAATTATACTAAAGTTGTGAGCAGTGGTTGGAGAAATTGTGTTTACTTAGACTTCACTACTCCCTAGATATCTTTTACATGTTAATTACTTGTTACACTTGTATGAATGACGGATTGTATTCCTTAATACCATTCGTGGGGTGGCATACATAACTCCCCAACTCTATGAGCTCTTATCTCCTCCTACACCATGACCCAGCACAACTATAGGGATTGTAAACAGTGGCTCATGCATTAAATACAACCAATAAAGACCTAGTACGCCTCGGTTCATGTTTCTTAAGACGTTCAAGCATGTTACCATTTGGAGATCTGCCAGTTTTCTTAAGCCTAACATATAAATCATTCATTCAAAACAAGAATAGACAAGTAATCAACACATAATCAACATCTAGGTTTCATTAGATCTAAGCAAACACAAAAGAGATCTAGCCTAGCATAGTAGAATTGAGACAAGAACAAGATATAAACAACCAACACATAGACATATTGATTGAATTGAAAGTACACTTATCTCAATTACAATGCAAGGTCTCAAGGGTTTGGAACCCTTGAAAAACCTGTAAAAGAGGCACCAAAATCGTCTTTAGGGTTTCACCAAAACTTCTCTTTCTTTAATGAAAAAACTAGAAAACTATATATAGGAAAAACAGGCTGACGGCGTCAAGAGTTACTTGTGACGCCGTCACCTCGCCGCCATATACTTCCTCGGACGGCCTTGATCCACTTATGACGGCCTATGTGACGCCGTCACCACCCACGGTATTATATTCTTGCCACTTTGACGCCGTTATGAAGCCTTCTGACGCCGTCACCACCTACGATGTTTAATTCCTCATGTCTGACGCCGTCAAGATGGTGGTCTTGACGCCGTCACCTTGTATCTTCAGCATGGAAATTTGGTACTTTGCCGTTTTCTTCACTTTTATGCTCCAAAAACGTCCAAAATGGCTTCTTTTCCAGAATTCACTCTCCAAACACCTAAAATCACAAAAGGAACGATTTAGGGCAATATTTGATCAAATAAAGTCGGATTCGGGCTTAAATGACCCCCTAAAAACGGATCATTTTTTGCCTCATCAATCCACCTCTTGTATTACTCTTGATGCCGTCATGTAGAAGCTTGTGACGCCGTCAGGTACTGTTCCCAGCAAGGAAAATTAAGACTTTGCCATTTTCTTCACTTTTATGCTCCAAAAATGTCCAAAATGTTTCATTTTCCAGATTTCACTCCAAAAGTACCTAAAATGACAAAAAGAACGATTTAGGGCAATATTTGATCAAATAAATTTGAATTCGGGCTTAAATAACCCCTTAAAAATGGTTCATTTTTCGCCTCATCATGTTGTAATTTGAATTGGATGGCTTGGATTAGATGGAGCCTCTTTGGAATTCAAACAATTCCCATGTGTTGAAAATGAAGGGTTAGGATGTGTTGTAAGGGAATGGATGGTGGAGATCAAGAGTGTGTAAGGAATGAGTTGGATTGTGTAAGGGAATATGTAAGAGTGTAAGAGATTGTATAAGAGAATATTTGATTTGGATATGATTGGATTTGTCTTTTGTATAAATGGGATTAAGAGAAGATTAGGAAGTAATTTAATTGTCATTAAGAAGAAAAATGTTTAGACAATTAAGATTATAAGTTGAGAAAATCATATGTTACTTATAAGTTCAAGTAACACAACGTCGAGAATCCATAGTTTCATATCTCGTGACTTTCCACGATTCGACGTTCTCAACTAATACCTTGGTTCAAACAAGTTAAGTGCTTTGCCTTGATTGTAACGCATAACCCAAGTGGGAAAGGATGCGTTTACGCAAAGTGACCTTTGACTTAGTTTGACTAATAAGGGAGTAAACCCGTTACGTAATTAGAGAAAACGTAAACACGGGATATGAGTATATGGATGCTTAAACACGATGTCACGTGAAATATACAAGCTCTCTAAGTTTAGAAAAGCCTTGGTTAGAGGCGATAGTTAGAAAACATGAGTTGGCGTTTTCCCGTAAATGGGTGTTTTAAAAGTGGGATCTCTCAAGTCTCAAAACTCGTTTCGAGTGTTCTCAATTAAGCACATAACATATTCATACCTGTATTGAAAGATCCATATTTGTCGAGTAAGGGGAAAGCCGACTTTCAAAATTCGCCCGGAACCATACAATGTCCTGGCGCGTCACCCGCGTTTACGCGCGGGCAGCGCGCCAGGAGCAGACATGGGCTCCGACGATTTTGAGCTAACGTTTGTTATTTTATGTGTTTCGATGGTTTATTTGTCATCGTTAAAACATGGAGAGATCTTGGTCATGTCGCCTCAACAAAGCTTATGAAAGCTTTATAAGCAATAAGTCTTTATATGCCCAAGCTAACTGAAACGATCTTTTAAAAATGAGCAAGGATTATAGTTAGTTAAATTACTTAAATATTTTTAAAGTATAATGGATTAACATGTAAAAGATTGAAATATATGTGTATTTAAGTTGATGGATTTTTGATTTACAATAATAAGTTTGCTCCAATTAATTCGACAATTAGCTTTAAAAAAAATACAAACTCCAACTTCTAGCATATAATATAAGCACCAGTATAAACCTGATCTTCAACTACAGCTCCAACTTGTTTCGCCAAACATACTTACAGTGGATGGAATAAAATGAAAATAAAGAAAACAAATGAAAGTGAAACACTATAATCCAAGGTTTTTAAGATCGGGATCCTACCAAGAATCATTTTCGACCTTGTAAGATCATGATCGTAAGATCGGATCAGGATTTTAAGATTCTATTATAGTGTCACTTTTTTATTGGACGTTGTAAAATTATCCAAATCCAAATATAATTATATATCATATATCAAGAAATATATGTCAAAATTATGATTAGGAAGTGTTTAATATAATTAGCTTCTTATTTTTTATATTTTACAAAACTTAATACATAAATTTGTAGTTTTTTTAACTTGTGGTTCGAGAAAAGTAACATCAGATTAACGATATCTTAATATATGGTCAAGATCGGAATCCTATTACTATCTTGCAAAGATCCTACGTAGGAACGGAATCGTTTTTGCTTTGTAATATCATAAAATCGTAAGTTCTTAAAATCAGAATCGAGATATTATCAATCATGCTATAATCTATATTGTTAATTAAAGAATGAGCAAAAATCTATAATTTTTGACCAAACCACAAAGACTATAAAATTTTAGCCTAAATGAAGTTGTAAATTAAAATGTAAGAAACTTAGCTAGTTTTCAATTATCGGGTTTAGTTTTGTGTTATTGTCATATGATTGGATTGAATTTCGCCTAACATTGCGTCAAGGTCACATTACTTAGAAGGTGTTTTGACATGTGATGGAAAATATAAATGTTGTTTATATTGTAAGGGGGCGCAAGAAAGGGAAATATGCTTTGTTTACGATAAAAAATAATCATAAAATATTATAAATGTTCATTTTTGTCAAACACAGAACTAAAGAAGTGTACGACCCAAATCCTACCTTTGACGTGCCTTTGTGCAATAGTGCCAAAGTTATTATTTATTAACACTTCCTTACATGAGTTCGTTCTTGAGAATCCTGTTAATCGAAATAAACTTAATTTTTGTTAAAGAAGTAAATAATTGTTTCAAATAAATGATAAGACGTCTTAAACGTTACATGTTTCTTCTAACTCTATATAATTTACGAGGCACATAAAATAAGTTGTGATGGGCCTTTCAAAAAATAATAATAATAATAAGTTGTGATGGTTCATGTTTCGTTTTCTCCATGGACTATTTGAAATTTTGTGTTGAAACTGTATTCGTCATTACTCATTTGTGTGTTTTTAGTTTTTACACGTATAATTTAAGACTTAATAACTTAAACTAGTTAGGGACTTTAATTGTATAATCAAAACTTAATTAGAATAATATCCGGTATAAGCATAGGGGACTAAATTGATATTATATTCTAGAAAATAATAATCTTTACATTTCTAAAGAGTTACATCAACACTCACATTTTTCCGGCAAGAAAAGTGTAAAAAAGAACAACAAACGTTGATCCATCGGTGTTGCTCATCGTGGCTACGGGTTACCGGTACGGAAACTGTTCGTTTACATTTCATTTGTACGTTTTGAAATCGAAAAACACATTTATCAAATCATTTGTGTTTCAAGATATTGGATCTTGGACATTAATGTATATGACGTTAGGATTCAAATCCTCTCATGTTTATCCTTCGAATGTTGTTCATACATTTCATTGTCTTTTCGTATATTAATGCATAACAAAACTTCTATACGTGGTGCATGTGCGACATATTTAGCGAGTCTATGATCATCTTCTTTAATCTTCACAATTACAATGAAATTGTTCTTCATTTATTTTTATGATAGAAAAGCAAATATTCACACCTATTGGTTAACGAGTAAGTCACATACTGTTAGCCCAATGCCGTTTTGTAATTTGACTCGAAAGAATTAAACATTGGATGTTAATCAAGAGCGAATGACTTGACTCGTTTGCAACTCTAATTATTAGTCACGGTCATTGTATAACACACAGGTCATCTCTTCTATAAATTTGGAAGTTTACATTTAAGATGAAACTTTTAAAAAAATGTGTCGTTGCAATGTAGAGATCGTAATGCATATAGTTGTTAACTGTTCTATGTATATTGATCGAAATTCGAATAGCTCTTGACCAACCCGACGGCTAGCTAGGAGCATGACCTGACGTGAATTTAAACTCTTAAGGATTTTTAGCTTGAATTTGATGGATATTAGATATTTCTAGCCAGGTTCAATTCTTCACTTCGACGCATAGGAAATATACCAGATCTTCATCATGCTAGTTGTGGACGTCAGATTGAGATCATCAACTGAACCTCATATATTGTTATGTTTTCGTGGTTATTTAGTTTTACTTTTGTGTTTTCAACACTTTTTAGTTATTTTGGTTTTATTGCTTACAAACCAATATTTATATGCTTTTCTTTGTAATGCTTAAGAAACATTAATCTATCATGTTTTCAGGATAGTTCAACATGGATTCGACTCACAGTCCCATGCGTTCGATCAAGCTCTGGCCTCCAAGCCACAGTACGAGACTAGTACTTGTAGAACGAATACTAAAAAACCTCACAACCCCATCAATTTTATCAAGAAAATATGGTCTTCTAAGTAAAGAAGAAGCAGAAGAAGACGCTAGACAAATAGAATCCACAGCATTTATCGCCGCATCCCAACAATTTGACAAAGAACCTGATAGTGATGGAGGGTCTGCTGTCCAAGTTTACACTCGAGAATCAAGTAAACTGATGGTGGAAGTTGTCAAACGCGGGTCCAGACCAAAAGAAGATCGGGAAATCGAACCAGAGTTGGTCACAGATCACATTTTTGACATTTCCAGAGGGCGTAGGGCCTTTATTGATGCAGAAGAAGCTAAAGAGCTTCTAAAACCATTAAAAGAGCCCGAAAACAAATTTACAAAAATATGTTTCAGTAATAGAAGTTTCGGTCTCCCTGCTGCCCATGTTGCTACAACAATTTTGTCGGGTATTAAGGCCCAGCTGACCGAAGTTGACTTATCGGATATTGTTTCAAGGAGACCTGAGCCCGAAGCTGTTCAGGTTTTAAAGATGTTTTCTTCAGCTCTTGAAGGTTCAGATTTGAGTTATTTAAACTTTTCTAATAATGCATTGGGTGAAAAGGGAGTTCGAGCATTTGGTGATCTTTTAAAGTCGCAAAGTAATCTTGTCGAATTGCATCTGATGAATGCGGGTATTTCACCTGATGCTGCGAAGGCAATTTGTGAGTTGCTGCCTTCGACTAATAAACTAAAGGTTCTTCACTTTCATCATAACATGTCCGGAGATGATGGGGCAATCGCCATTTCTCAACTTATAAAAGGATCTTCCAGTCTAGAGGATCTCAGGTACGGTGGTAAGGTGGACGCGCTGGGTTAGTAAACAGATTTTGATAAAACCAGTATATTAAATGCTTTAACTTATATGTAAATAGTCCCTAATTGCACTGTACTTGTGCTAGCTTGCTCAATTTCTAATTGAAATATTTATGTACGATTTAGGTAATTTACTCATAATTCACCAAATTGATACGAGTACTATTTTATGTGATTACTTACACTTTTATCCTCTTAGGTATATAAATAATTCGGCTTCTAATTAGTCCCTAGAGGGTAACGAACAAGGGACCAAAACTTGTACTAAATAGTGCAATTAGGGAGTGTTTGTTCAAACAAGTTCTGTAGGTATTATATGGGACAATTAATCAACATAAACACACACATTCAATAAATAAATGACCTTCTAATATTGTCTATTCTTATTCAGATGCTCCTCTACAAGGATAGGGTCAGGAGGTGGAATTGCTCTATCTGAAGCACTTGGTACGTGCACCCTTTTAAAGAAGCTCGACTTGCGTGACAACAATTTTGGACCAAAAGCCGGGGTTGCTTTAAGTCAAGCTATATCGCTTCATGCTAATCTCACTGATCTTTACCTCAGTTACTTACATTTGGAAGATGAAGGAACGATAGCCATTGCAGATGCTCTAAAAAATTCCAATTCTACAATCCAAATAATCGAGATGGCTGGAAACAACATCACTTGCGACTCAGCTAAATCTTTGGCTGAATTTATAACAGCAAAGAAACATTCGTTAACTAAAATAAACTTATCAGAAAATGAGTTAAGAGATGAAGGTGCTATAGCTATTGGTAAGGTACTTGAAGAGGAGTTTGGACAATTGTGCATAGTTGATTTAAGTGCGAACTCCATCAGAAGTGATGGAGCCAAGACATTGGCAAAAGCGGTTGTAGGCAAGTTAAGGTTTAGGTTACTTAACGTTAATGGCAACATGTTGTCTTATGAAGGAATCAATGAAGTGAGAGAGATCTTTAAGGATTTCCCTAGAATGCTAGGACCTCTCGACAACAACCATGAGGGTGATGATTATGATGAACTTGAATCGAAACTCAAGGACCTTGAAATGAAGCAGAAGAGATGAGCTTGTCTTATTATTGATTTAACACCATCACTGGATATTGGTGTAGGCACATATTTGCCAAAATAGGCGGAATAGGCAACGAGTCAAACATACAAAATCTTACACCGGGTCAGAAGAGGTTGCAATATTGGTTAAGTTTCCTCAACCATTTCTTCTTTCCTTTTCTTAATTTGCTAATAACTGTATGTTAGTTAAGGTTACAGAATTTATATGAATAATGATTCAATTTTTTAATAAAGTAAGTGATCATGAGTTGTTGCGATTTTCTACATACTCATTGTAGATCATGTTATAAGCTAGCAGACTGTGGACTCCTTCGTTGTTTCTTCGATATCATACATCAATGTATTCAAGCAACAAATTCTACATTAAATCTTAAAGGACATATGCAAAGACATGGAATGTTATCTTTTTGTTCCTTGGTTTAATGTCTCGTTTTTACTATTTTAGTTTCATTTCCGTTCAATGATTCATATAATTCATGTCGAAAGTTGGTAGATTCGATATGGCCTAATGGGCTTTTCGATCATAATAAAAACCAAACTGCAACTTAAGAGTTAAGACCAGTTTAAAAGTTTGATTGCGTAAAATAGTACAAATGACAGGATATCGCTCATTTTACAATCGACAATGAAAATTTTAAAACACTACAATAAGTAGAAGAAAATGCAAACAAAAATCATGAAGACAAAGTATTTAAATAGTAAACTAAACACTCCCAGGTCGGCGCTTCGCTGCAACCATCAACGGTAAAGACTCAAGGTTAGCGCTTCGCTGCAACCATAAACGGTAAAAACATCGGGCATATACAGTTTGATCAATTTAATCAGAGAATAATGTAAACTAAACATAAACTATCATTAGAATACTCATAAAACCTACAAAATGGTGTATGTGTTTTAAACACCAAAACATAACGTTTAAATGATATTTATTAACTTCAGGTTACATTAGACGCATATGGCGTTATAATTCAAAAGATACTAACCAATACATTATAGCTAGTAGGTTATGCCACAGCAAACTTAACTTTTTTTGTCATGTCTACGTTTCTTGGATGATGTCTCTTTTGACTCGACACCACCATCACCTAAGGAGGATAACTGCCCAACGTCTGGTGTAAGCTTGACCAGAGCTTCAATGGTTTTCTCCAGGTTTAATATTTTTACCCTTTCGGCAGATTGATATATGTCCTCATACTGTGATCACGACAAATAATAGCAATTAATGAAAAGTATAAAATAAAATAAAATTAAAAAAAAAAAAAAAAAAACAACAACAACAAAACAAAACAAAACAAAACAAAACAAAAAAAAAAAAAAAAAAAAAAAAAAAAAAACAAAAAAAAAAACAAAAAAAAAAAAACAAAAAACAAAACAAAACAAATGGGGAATTTTTAGCCTGTTTAATTTATAGAAAACAGGTTGATCTAGTTATCATTTTGTTTATAAAATTTTATCATCACATCTATAATGAATTTGTCAATCAACCCAATGCTACTACCCGCCCTCTTTTGACTAGCCCAGCAAACATTACTCTTCTTGACCTTTTATCCGACCCGTCATTTGATATCTATAGCTAATAGTGAGATCAAATCATTCTTAAGGCGCATAGAAATACCAAGCAGTCGATAATCATAACTAAATTTAATGTCAAAAGATGGTTGAAGGTACAGTAACGATACCACTTCAAGTTTCCCTAGAGCGATCTCCAATTTTCTTGCAAGCTCATGATTTTCCAAAGTTAAAGCTTCAACCTGAAAGAACAAAGCCCATGATCATAACAAACGCTAAATATAGCGTCAATTTTGCAGTGATACGAAGGGTATAACTGTAGAAGCATAGAGTGAATTTAGTAGAGTGGAAACACCATTGTTTTTCACAAAATGTTTTGTACAAAACAAGGAAAATAGAGATTACGTTTTCCTTGTAACTCCCCTTGTTTTCTTGAGAAAAGAAAACAATATCATTTGTATGCGTTTTCTATGTTGTGGAAAATTAAATCCCCTCCTTTTTTTCACAAATCTAAAAATAGAGAATTAAGAAATTTTTTCTCTAACTAAACGCACCCATAACATTTCTTTCTTTTTTCCCCAGCTCGAGAAAACAAGAAATAATTAAGAAACAACAATTATTATTTTTCTTCCCAACTAGAGAATGCTTAAAGAAAGCTATTTCACTCTCTTTTCTCACAAAACTGAATAACGTGTAATAGGAAAAACGGGTAACCTTCTTTTGAGATTCCGTGTATAGACTCTTGTAGAGACTAACGGAAGTGCTCTCACGTGAAACATCATTGTCTGCTCCCTGTTACTCATGTAACAACATTAGCTTGTTAAAGAAATATATATACGATTATATCAGTATAAAATTATGAATTACAAAAAACTGGGATATGATGACATAAACTAACCCAAAATGCACAATTTGAAACATTACTAAGCCCATTAAAGTTTAGGTAGGAACTGCAAAAAGTTCACAACCTCTTAAGCTAAAACTTGTTAATAGTGGTAAAATGCAAAGCTTGCCTTGTGTACAAATTCCTCAACTGCTTTTTCATCCAAAGGTTGTTCAACATTATCATCCTCATCCTTTTCGCTCTCTACAAGATTTATTTCTTCAGCATCTTTATTTTTAACAGGTTTGAGTATACCTTGGAGCCGCCCTGAACGCCTCACAAACACAACTTGTGTGTCTGATGGTTTCTTCAAGATAATAGGGTCAGGCACACGATGGTCTGAGCCATTGAAGGGTGTCTCCGACGTTGGACTGAGATTCTTAGCCTAGCAAAACATGTTAACATGATAATTAAGAAACTTGTCTTTAGAAATTTTACGCATTATTGTAGATAACTTGGCTTTAAAACTATACCACAATATAAGTTAATCGTTATCATAGGATGCAAGTAAATCAAACCCAAGATGTCCAATAAAATAAAAAACATGTGATTGAGCATTCTTGAACAATGAATGTAGAAAAGAGAATAAATATGACATCCGAGTTTTTCTTGGGAGAGAATGGAAGGCAAAAAAATAGTAATTGTCATATTCTCTAGTGTTTTTAGTAAAATGGAAGGCAAAAAAAAAATAAAAAAAATAAAAAAAAATAAATAGTAATTGTCATATTCTCTAGTGTTTTTAGCAAATCAAAAAGCGATTTTCCAAAACTTTCCTTCTCTTGTACCAACTCTAGAACACAAATAAAACAATAATATCCCTTTCTTTCCTTTATCTCCAAACTCTCGACAAAACTACAATGTGAGTATCAACTCATTTCAACTTATTGTTAATGTACTATTAACATAATAAAACCAGTATATTCAAAGCAAATAAAAGATTAATTTATTTCACACCATACATGTGTTAGTCTACTAACTTCTACATAGTTTAAAAAGGATATAATTATTCACATCAAAGTATAAAGGCTACAATGTTAAAGAACTTATAAACAAAGAGCTCACAATTTTAATGGCGCAACTGAGTAAAAAAAAAAATGATTACAGACAGAAGGAATAAATAAAGTCTTTACCGAAAGTTTATCTTTCACATAAAGTATTGGTATTCCAATCTAACTCGAATATTAGAAATTAATCATGGACGGGGCTCCCGGGACTCTATGTCTAAGCTTATATTTGACTTATTAGCTTATTTTTGGACTAGTTATATCACTATATGTGATACCCATCAACCAAGTGGTTGTGGGTTCAAGTCTCCTGTGAGATATGTTTGAGATAATAGGTGGTAATGGTATACAAAGGTGTGAATAATTTATCCTCTCAAAAAATAACAATAATAAAAGTATTCAGCTTACAAGCTATTTCCAGATGACGGGCTTCTTCCATTTTAAGTCATGATAAGCTCGTAAGCCCGAAAATAGGCTTAAACAAATATCTCTTTAATACCTCATATCTATCTATTTTACCACAATACCAACCCACCTATGCTAGAAACCGACCAAAAGTCAAAAAATTGAAAAGAAAAAACTAATCGCATAACATCCTAGTAGTGGAGCGTTCATGTGACTATGTGAGAACTATATATTTGGCGAGAACGTGAGAACTCTTTGAACCACATGTCAAAAAATATCTGAAAAATTCCACAAGGTATAGAACATTGGTGAAAAAATGAAATAAAATATGATTTCCTCACATATGCATATTTTCAAAAGAGTTAGCTTTGCAATCCAAAAAGGCTAGCATCGCAGCTTGCTGCTCGTTTGCCTTCAAACACTATGTAAATTCTATTTTGATGAAATAAATAAAAAAGTACGGGCCTCCCAAATGGGGCCTGTGGAATCTTGGTTTTAAAAAAATAAATAAATAAATAAATCTTATTTGGTTTTTTTTCGTAACAATTTACATGTGAATTTCGAAAGTTTTTTTTGGGTTCTTAACCAAATGCCCTTTACTCTGTGGAATTTTTTCAGATTATTTTAACATATGGTTTTACAAATCACATGTAAATTAATGGTTTTCGTGTGATTTACGGTAAAAATCACATATTATTATTATTTTTTAACGAGTCACATGTGAACTTCGATTTTTTATTTTTTGGGGGATTCTTTGTTCACCATCAATTTTCTGGACATGTGGTTCAAAAAACCTTCTAACCAAATATATAGTTCTCACGTGATGTACATACCCCATCTAGTAAATACAAACACATGCAGAAACATATGTTAAATGTATGCGAGGTGATTTTTGTATCTTCTTGTTAGTTTTTAACGATTTATAGCACAAATTTCAGACAAATTTAGCTTTTCAAAAATATTAAAAACATAAATTCACAGATCTACTAAATGAACTCAAAATCATACGGAGTAAAAATTATTATCAGTAAAACAAGAAACAAAATAGGCAAAAGAAAATAATAGGTAAAAATGTACCATATCATCAGTAACATCACTGAGTGTTTTCACCTTTGATCTCTTCCCCATTAAAACTTGAAGATGGAGAGATGGAGGAGTTAATTAAAATGATGTGATCGTTCAATATCTCTAGCTGTAATTATGATTTTAATTTAGGGACGGCTCAATGTCCTCCTAGGCACAACAAAACATAACTTAACACGGAGTTAATTAAAATGTAGTGATTGATGTTTTTTATTCTTATTTTTTTTATTTTTATTTTTTTTATTATTATTTTTTTAAATAAAAAAAATTAACTTTTTATTTATAAGTTTAAAAGTAAATGTACGAAATTAAAAACTTTTATTCATAAATTAAAAAATTACATTTAAAATAAATACGACATATGAGACAAGACACTAGAAACACCATTCATGATATTGAAAACTGAAATTAAACGTCACGAGAGAGGTGTTTGACCAAATCAACACGAAAGTTTTGATGTGCTTGTAACAATTTAATTTGTCTCATAGCTTGTAGTACTTGTTCTTGGAGTCGTAAAGGTCGTCCGGTTGATATGCTTCATCCGGATATCAATCGGGAGATATCGCCTTCCCTTTGTCTTTTCGAATCTTATAATGTAATATGATGCACGTATACATCATATTCCTTATTCTTTCTTTTTCGTAGGTCGTGTGGGATTGGCTAATATAACCCATTTTTCTTTAGAACATCAAACGCTCGTTCCACGTCTTTCTGTGCCGCTTCATGCATTCGTTTATACCTTATTCGATTGTGGTCATCTTTGGCTGGTTCTGGAATCGACTTAACGAGTGTCACCCATTCCAGATACATCACATCAACAAGATAATATCCCCATTTGTAAGTTACGTTATAAGCCACAAACGAAATCTCTGGTGCTCTTCAAGCTTTGAGATCGTTAAATAGAGGAGATTGTTATATAACGTTGATGTCATTGTTCACCCCAGAAACACCAAAGAAAGCATAATGAATGGATTCAAACATGACCACGTTTATAATATTGTGCTTTATATGTGTTCGGACAACCAAACCACGGCCAGTCTATTCAATCAAGGCTTCCTAACATTCTCGGGAACCCATGCGTTTCTTCGTGAAGCCGATAAAGCTTTTCAACGTCACTGATAGTGTGTTTTCGCAAATACTCTGCCCCAAAAATTTCCATAATAGAAGTACAACAATGATCAAGAGATACACGAGAATTTTTCTCGCCCATTTGCAAATATTCATCAACGGCGTTAAGAACAATGTCGTATGTCAATTGACGAATTGCGGCGATGCACTTCATCAATAGGGAAATGCATTCTCTTCCGGCACAGTCAATATTATCATGAAATAATGAAGAAGGAATAGTTACTTCTTGAACCATCCTTGTGAAAAGCTCTCGACTCATTCGAATCGCTCCTGAAAAATATATGTATTGTACATCGGATTCGAATTAAAAAAGGCGGCGATTAAACTATCATGAGCATCATGACGATCTCGAGGTACGATGTTTCTGGTCGGTCCATCGTCTGTTTTTAATAAAGGACAATTGCCTTCTAAAAAAATTCGAATCTCTACTAATAACTTCTTCTTCTAATGAATCGGTGAACACGAATGTTTCAGATTCATTTGGATAATGAGAAATGATAGATATTTTGTTTGAGTTGTGTATAAAAATGATGAGATATGATGGTATTTATAGGTAAATTAAATGGCGAAGTTTCAATAAAAGTATCCTTTATAGTGGGGGGCCCACTTTTTTGCACAAGAACCAAGTGGCCATTGGCCTCACTACAATCGGCTGGTTGAGGTGGTCACGTGTGACAAAGAGAGCCAGGTAGTGGGGTCGCGTGTAACTATAGGGTTTTGGTGTGAGCCCTCACACCCGTTACCTCTAGTCTTAATGTGACATTGTCTGAAAAGAAAGGGATCTAGTTATAAAAATAAATAAAACACAAAAAATGGTTTTTTGTGGTGTCCATTTAAATTGAAAAATGTATGTTTTGTGCTGTGTAGATAATGTGTTAGAAAAAGTTTGATTTGAACGCAATATTTATTTCTTTAATACAAAACAGTTTATTGAAAACAAGGATGTTTTCTTTTAACTAAGCGCATCATAAGTGTTTATTTTGAAGTTTGAACTTGAGATGATGAGATAAAAGGAAATGATGCTATCCACTTTACGTATACCATTTTTTTAGTTTAACATTACAAATATAAAGTATTTATAAATAAAGGGAGAATTACATATAGGGAAAATACAATCAAAATGTAGTGAACTTGTCACCATTTTTAATTCTGTGTAGTAATCTTTTTTTTTCCCTAAAAAAGTAACAAACTTTTTAAATCCGTCTATTTTGTGCACTCGTTGGCTGCCCAACTTGCCCATGCCACGTGGTATATACACGTGTATTTTTTTCATTTTTTATAATTTCACCTAGATTTTCCACTGAAACAAAATTACCACCAAAATATATTAAACTTGACATATTTTGTAATTCTGTGTAGTGAAGGGTTTTTTTTGTTTTTTTTTTCATACAAGTAACAAACTTGTGATCATTATAAGACAACAAAAAAGGTTCAACACTTGATATGGCAATATCTTAATCATCTTGTGATCATTATATCAAAGCAAAACATTATACATGTTTTTCTTGCAATAACATAAGATTCAGGTCAAGGTTAAGGTTTTGTCTCATTCATTATACTATTGGGTCAACCTTGAAAAGAAGTCCATTTGTATCTTGAAAAAAACAACACCCATCTCAAACTAGCATATTTCCTACAAAAGATTGTCAAGTATTTCAGAAGATTTATAACTGAGATGAGTTAAAGAAACTTTAGACGGATCAAACTGGATTAAAAGGGTCAACATTAACTCTAAAAATCTAAAATGACTATAAAATCAATAAAACAGAAAACCATGAAACAAGAGGCTCTGCATACCATTCTTTAAGAAGGCCACTCGAATAAATAAGAGCGTGAACATCACCATGACCATGAGGCTTTGTCTGATAAGAAAACATCACATGCAATTACTGAAAACTGAAAAACAAATGTAAGATAATTAAGAAACAAATGGAGCAATTTGTTTAAACTAAAAAAGCCACATGCATTATGTATTTATTGTTTGGGTCTAAAGAAAGCCTAGCATCATTATCAGCCAAGCAAGCAACCTTTTCATGCAACAAAGTTAAGGCTAGTTGTCAAGGCCATTTTACAGTTTGTGTAATGAGATGAGTGCCAAACTACCAATATTAAGCTAAAAGTTACCTGCTTCAAAAGCTTTATTTGAGTAGGTTTCATTCCAAAATAGGCGTTTGATTCTAAGAGTTTTAATGTACGCTCATGTGTATCATCTGATGTCATTATCACAAAAGGCACATCTCTTCGGCATTCACCTACAGTTCAATAATAGTAACATTATCACATCCTTAAAGAAATCTCTATATTTAACATGTAGCAAATAAAATTGGTATACAGAATTAGGTCGAAAGAGAAAACAACCTTGAGCCTGCTTGGAACTAGCTTCAGATAAAGCTAATATGGACTCGATGTAGTACTGTAAGAAACAAGTTCCAGTGGTTGTTTCCGTGGGAAGTGCTACCCGTGACATAATGAAAAGTTTACTAAATACGCCTAAGACAATTAGAAAATTTTCCACAGATACAAAACAACAATAGTCTCATGTTCTATTTGAAAGTTTGTTACTTGTATTAGAAAGAAAAAAAACATAACTACACAGAATTGCAAAATGTGTCAAGTTTAATGTATTTTGGTGGTATTTTGTTTCGGTGGAAAAACTAGGTGGAATTTATTTAAAATGAAAAAATACACGTGTATATGCCACGTGGCACGGGCAAGTTGGGCAGCCAACAAGTGCACAAAATAGACGCATTTAGAAAGTTTGTTACTTTTTAAGGGAAAAAAAAATCACTACACATAATTGAAAATGGTGACAAGTTTACTACATTTTGGTGGTATTTTACCTTACATATATATCCTTCTTGAAGTTTAATATTACGTAAATATTCTTCTCAGTTTCGTAATTACATCAATGTCCTTCCTAACCTTTTGTAATTATATTAATATCCATCTTAAACTAAATTCTAATATATATCCAAAAAACAATTAAACCATAATAATTTATATTCAAAAACTATTATTTATCTCTTATATTGATCATAACTATATTGTTCATGAGCATTTTTTTAGCTTCGAGTGATGAAAGAACTTGATAACGTAATTACAAAAAAGTTTGGATATAGATATGAAAGAACATATTGTTCATAAAATTTTATTTGATCATGTATATATTTTGGCCTTGGGTGATGAAAGAACATTTTAATTTTTGGATATTATGAGAATTTAAAAGATTGTGAAGGATATTGATGTAATTACAAAATTTGGGCAATGATATTGTTGTAAATTACAAAAATATTTGGAAAGAATGTTGATGTAATTTGATGTGCGTGTTGTGTCATATGCAGTATAGGGGTAATTGTCTATTTCAAAGTTTTAAATTTATATTTAGCCGACTTATCCTATAACACACACTCTAACGGACAGTGTATCAATATGCATATAGTGGTAAGTAGAGTGTCGATCACTAAGAGTGGAACGAAAACCTTAATTTGTCTATCAGTATTTTAATATTCTAAGTTAGTTCTACAATCTAATCTAACGCAAGGGGGTTTTAGTCTGAGAGACTAGCACATATTTGGTTTTATTAAATAGTAAATTAAACTAATGAAAACGATTCAGCAAATAGCAACACGTACACAGATAGATAATAGAGACTATAAGAAGACCTGTCCTGATAATTAAGTAGCTTGTTACTTATTTTATTGCTAGTTTTATATGAAGTGTATTATAATCTGGTCTTTCTTGTTGGATCGAGTATATCGGCGAGTAAACCCTTAATGATCACTTATGCCTATCCTACTTATCTAAAGACGTTAGATTAAATAGGCGATGGGCAGATATGGCAGTCCACGGGCTCAACTAGACACAGAGGTTATCAAAGCACTAATATAAGTCACCAAAGACATCAACATATAAACTTTAATTAATGGGAAAGCAATATTAAGGGGAGTGTACGATGTTCCGTAGTCACATATCACAAGGCCATCAATCCTGATGAATTAATGCTTACTATTACAATAAAATAAAACTATCTAATGAATTAAATACATGCAGGACCTTCTTACAACTCTAATATCTTTGTTTGGTGTGTGTCTTATGAAGCTTATTTGATTGCATTCGTCTCTTAGGGTTTTGCACTTGGTATCTCCTCTCTAAAATTCTTCTGTCCTTGAGGTATTTATACTTTCTGTCTGAGGGTAAGATGCGGCGCATTGAATAGCGAGATGCGGCGCATTAACTTAACTTCGTGTGAGGTCCAAGATTAATATATTCTGGAATATTCGTACACCTCTTTTAGATGCGACGTAACTTGGTTCTTGTATGCGGCACATGTCATTTAGCATCTTGGATTACATCTGGTGAAGTCTTGATAGTGATACACCATATGTCAGAAATATGATGCGGCGTATCTGGAGTAGAACAAGCTTGACTTTCTTCGTTGACCAAAGTTTCATATGCTGCGCATGTTATAATTGCATGCGGCGCATTATTCAAAGTCAGGCAATGGTCTTCGGATTCATCTAAATATGATATTGCGGCGTATCTGTTGAGAGAGATACGGCGCATCTTCTGGGTTCTAGTAAATTTTTGACATCTTGCTAGTTTTGCTCCGTATTTCATCCAAAATCGTTAAGTTTCACCAATTGCTTGTTTTTACCTGAGAATTACTAAAATAAATGATTAAGTATCTATTCTCATGAATAATATAATAAAACAAGTCAAATAAATAAGATAAATGATGACAATAAAATGTAGTTATTTGAGTTCATCAAATATCCCCCCACTTGAACTTTACTTGTCCCTAAGTAAACTCTAGATTATAAATTATGAAAATGTATCCTAAAAGGTATTAGGATTTATTTTTATCATTTAGGAAGTATTAGTTTTATCATAATCACACAACTAAACACTTAACGAGTTAGAAACAAATGTAAAAATTTTAATTTAAGAACGATCTAATCGTCTCATTGTTTAGTTGTGACGAATATTCTATCATAGGCTTGGCGATCTCCTCCACTAAAGCAAAGGAATAAAATGTCTAAAGCGGTAAAAAGGGTTTGTGAGGTTTAAGGGTTAAACCTAGCTTCGTTAAAATATCTCCTGCATAAACCTAGTAGATCGCTGGCACAAGTCCTCGACGCTTCAACTAACAGATGGTCACTAGTATACTTCATGAATCGCTGGCGCAAGTTCTTGACCTTTCGAATGATGGATGGTCACTAATGTGTTCCTTGGATCGCTGGCACGTTACTTTCATAACGGATGGTCACCAAGTTGCACACCATATCGCTAGCACATCATTTAATCAATCTTAAACTCGGATGGTCACCAATTCATACACTAGGTCACTGGCGCGTTAGTCAATTAGTCTAATACTTGGATGGTTACTACCTTATTTACACATTTAATATTCTCACTTGGCCATCATTTTATCCGGATGCTCGAAAGCTAACAACGAATACAACAATACGGTAGGGTAGGGATAACATTTAGGATATAAGAATGGGTTTAAAATAAAAATAAACAAACAGATAAATTAAATCCTAGTGTGGTTAATCACTTTCCCAACCATCCCATGAATAAGACTCATATCATTTAATAACTCACGCTTTTGACACTTATAACTCACGCTTTAGGTAGACACAAGTTATACTCAATAAACTCTTAATAAAAAAATAAACCTTAGTTGGCGTTCCCATAACGTCCAACTCCCAATCAATCCATAAATATAATACAACAACAAATAGTGGCGATATCAACCACTCAATACAAAACTTTACAATAGTTGGTTTAACAAACTTCCAACTTCCTTCTTTCTTTTTCTTTTCATTTTTTCGATCTTTTTTTTTGACATCAACATATACTACGATGTGTAAAATTTCACCACATCACTTATAACGATAATTCTAGATAAATTTTTTCATACTTTTCATATCTTCAGATATAACGGTAATAGTGAAAGTAGTAAACACACGAAAAATAACACGACACAGAAAATTATACAATATGTACTTTTTCTCCATTGCATTGTGCAATTTCACGACCTAACCAAATATAATGAATTTACGCACACGAACACAGGTAACGCAAGGAAACACACTTTGCCTTAAAGCAACTAACCACGGATATTAATCTATAGGGTAGGCTAAGGTTTAAGGTGTAACGAAACAATTAACAAATGTGTATGAAACGAAAGGAATGGTTCTGAGGGTTTTTCTAGGGGTATCTTACTCTAAAAATGAGAGTAACAAAGGGTTTTACACGGGGGTTAACTAACCAGTGTAGTTAGCTAATAAACATAACATATTTAGGCTATTTGGTGTAATCCTAGAAATTTACCGAGTTAGAAAAGTCATTCCTATTACAATTATGCTCATTATGGTGGATTCAAATAGTATGCGAGCCAAGTTCTAAAGTTTACAAGTCACACGCACAAAAAATATTTTAGCAAATAAAGTTATGTGTGCGGTTATGTAACTTAGATTAAACAAAAATATGCTAAAAATTTTCATTTTGATATATTAAATACAGATTAATCATACTTCTTAAAATTTTAGGACAAGTAAGCATTATAATTCCCCACCCCCCTGAACAATGTCCTCGTTGTTTCTAATAAAGATTAAAAACAAGGAAATAAAAGGAATTAGAACGGGAAACTCCCCTGAGATTTGCTCGGTATGATCCTCCATTATGCGTTTGTAAGCAAAAATCTACTTGTGGATGAAAAAGCGTTCAAGTTGATACGCCGCATCTATAAGATGAGACGTGCCACATCTACTGTAGATCTGACACACTCGACACAGAAAAACAGTAAATGATAAATCCGGGTTGTCTCCCAGTGAGCACTTTTCTTTATTCCAGAGTCTTCAAGTTAGACTCACGTTCAGCTCCTATTTTATATCATTATAAGAATCGGAAGCGTCGCGCTCCCTCATTGCCAATCCAGTAATATTGAACGCACCTTGCTCCCTCTTGATCTCCACGTCATTTCTTTTCAAAATCTGTATGAACAAGTCCCTGTCCCTTTCGGGCAGAGATGATAAAATGATAGACGGGAAATTCTTATTATTATATAGGCATAATATGCAAGAATGGGTGGTAGTTCAATAAATATAAAATTATCCAAATTAGTTTTCTCAACTACCCTCCTACATTTATTAATAACCACACAATCATACCACTCATTGTCAGAATCGTCAATAATATTATGTTTAAGCTCGGCAGGTACATTAAGGTCAATAAATTCCTCGAAGCTTTCTTGATTAGGATTAGTTGAGTTGTTTAGGATCAATGTTTCTCCCATAAGCCTAGCTTCTTGATCGAGGTCCATACGTTCTCTTAATCCTAAAGCATAAACGCTTCTAATAATGCTTCTACTAGGATTTTGGCAACTAGTTTATTGTTCCCTACTTTTAATGAGAATTTTCTTTTGAAAAACATCTATCTTAGCATGAGCAGTAGACAAGAAAGGTCTTCAAAGGATTAAAGGAATCTTAACATCCTCGGGTATATCTAATATAACAAAGTCTACGGGGAACACAAACTTCTCAATCTTAACTAGCACATTCTCTGCTATTCCCTCAGGTCGTTTTACCGTTTTATCAGCCAATTCAATCAATAGCTTAGTTGGTGTTAATTTTCTAAGCCTAGAGTTTTGAATGTCTTAAGGGGCATTACACTAACACTTGCTCCTAAGTCAGCTAAAGCATTATTGAATGATACGTTATTAATAGAACAAGATAAAGTAAAACTTCCTGGATCTTTTTCTTTGTGGAGCAAGGGTTTGTGATCAGTTGCAGAGTAATCTTCTTTCATTGTAGCCTTGATCTCCTCTTCAATCTTTGCCTTTTCTTTGAGCAACCTTCTTAAATTGACCGAAGAGTTAAAGAAAAATTCAGGCTTTGCAGCATCATTACCATTCATCAACCTTCTAGGAAACGGCACATCGGTCATGATTTCATCGGCTATGGTGATTGCCTTGACATGATCTCTTGGGTTTGTTTCAGTTGAACTAGGCAATCCTCCAATTCCCCTTTCTTGAAGTACCTTGCACATCTGACCAATTTGTTGTTCCAATGCTTTCATCGAAGCTCCTTGATTTCATGTGGTAGCATCGGTTGAGGCACGGATTTCTTTGATTAAAGCCATGTTTTCCTAATGTCTCTTAGCAGCATCGGCCATTATTTGCTTCAATGAATCATCCAAAGTTTGCCTTCTTTCTTGATAAGAGGGATTAGAGTTGTTCCTTTGGTAATAACCTGGAGCAGCTTCCCTAAATCTTCCTGAAGGTTGGAATGGTTGACCAAATTGTCTATAATATGCCTCTTCAAATGTTTCATCCTCCTTTTTAGAAGGGAAATCCTTGGTGTAGTGCGGTCCTTGGCATACTTCACATCCAACTTGAGCAGCATAAGCTTTCTCATCTCGTTTCTTCATTTCCTTACTAAGTTTATCCAATTGAGCTTGAATGGCAGCAAACCCATCAAAGTTAGTATTGCCCTTAGATCTAGTAGTGGTCCCATCATGCCATTTTTTAGAATGATCAGCAGCTTCTTGGATGGCTTTTCTGGCATTTTCTGCGCTCATCTTTGGTATAGCTCCTTTAGCATCCAAGATTTGTCTAGTTGGCACGTTCAATCCCTGATAAAACAATATTATCTCCTGTATAGGACTTAAATGTTGAGGACATTTTATAAATATATCCTTAAATCGTTCCCAAGCTTGATAAAGGGTTTCATCAGGCTCTTGCTTGAAGTTGTTGATAGCCTCCATTTTTTTAGCAGTCTTGGCAGGTGGACAGTATATTTTCAGGAATTTACTCTTCAAGTCATTCCATTTTTCAATAGAACCAGCTGGTTCATTCTTTAGCCACCTATTAGCAGCACCTGTGAGAGAGATTGGAAAGACTCGAAGCATAAGCTGGTCAATCTTGATTTTCTCAGTAGTACATAAATCATCAATTTCAAGGATCTTCTCCATATGTTCATTAGCATCTTCGTGTTCCGACCCACTGAAAGCATTATCTCTTAGTTCCTTGAGAAATTGACCCTTTAATTCAAATTTGGCCCCATCATCCAGTTTAGGCCTAGAAATTCCTGAGCTAAAGTCGGCTCAAGTTTTGTTCATGTACTCCTCCATTGTTGGTTCCGTCATTGCTTCTGTTATTCCTTCTTCTTCTTGTTCAGAAAATCAAGCTCAGATGAACTTGAAAGGTCAAAGTTTTTTGTGTTGAAAAGCTTCTTAAGCGAATGGAAAGCTCGTTTAGGTTCTTCGAATGGTTTAGTTAAGTTCTTAGTCGAACTTCTGGTCATGCACTTCCTGAAATCACCACAAAAGCATCAGTAGGGTATGTTCAACAAAGTAGAATATCAGAAAATTAACAACGAAAATGGAATACGAAAAATAAAAGTTGCTGATATCTGCAGACGATGCGCCGTATCCTAATAATAGGATGCGCCGTATCTTAATCGTTAAAAATAAATCAGACTTTTATTTAGAAAATCAATATGCCGCAATTAATAAATTAAATGTGCCGTATGTTTTAATAATCAATAAATCAATTATATTTATAAAAATAAGATGCGCCGTATTAGCATAAACTAATGCGTCGTATCTTCGTTACGTTTCAAAATAAAAGATTTTTGATTCAGATAGATGCGCCGTATCGACAAAAATCGATGCGTCACTTCCTTTTTAATTAATTCAAAATTTGTTTTTAATAAAATGTTTAAATACGGCGTATCTGTAAAACAGATGTGTCGTCTCTTCATTAGGGTTTAAAAATTTTCTGATCAAAAACAAAATACGTCGTATCTAAAAAAATAGATGCGCCGTACTCGAATAATTAAATGCGCTGTATTTTAAAAATTAAAACGCCATACGTCGCATCTGGAAAAACAAATACGCCGTATCGTTTGTATCAGCAGAATACAACGAAAGCAGTTAAAGCAGAAAACAAAGAAAAATACACAAAACAAACAAACACACACAAAAACAAAAAATGTGCAAAATATACAATGAATGCAAACAAACAAATAAAGGGTTTGTAAAAATAAAACCTAAAAAACCTAAAAAAACAAAAAGTTAGAAAAGCTAATTAAAATGCTAATAGATAAACAAGTTTTAACAATTCACTCCCCGACAACGGCGCCAAAAACTTTGATGTGCGCGTTGTGTCATATGCAGTATAGGGGTAATTGCCTATTTCAAAGTTTTAAATTTATATTTAGCCGACTTATCGTATAACACACACTCTAACGGACAGTGTATCCGATCAATATGTATATAGTGGTAAGTAGAGTGTCGATCACTAAGAGTGGAACGAAAACCTTAATTTGTCTATCAGTATTTTAACATTCTAAGTTAGTTCTACAATCTAATCTAACGCAAGGGGGTTTTAGTCTGAGAGACTAGCACAGATTTGGTTTTGTTAAATAGTAAATTAAACTAATGAGAACGATTCAGCAAATAGCAACACGTACACAGATAGATAATAGAGACTATAAGAAGACATGTCTTGATAATTAAGTAGCTTGTCACTTATTTTATTGCTAATTTATATGAAGTGTATTATAATATGGTCTTTCTCGTTGGATCGAGTATATCGGAGAGTAAACCCTTAAGTGTATTATAATATCCTACTTATCTAAAGACATTAGATTAAATAGGCGAGGGGCAGATATGGCAGTCCACGGGCTCAGCTAGACACAGAGGTTATCAAAGCACTAATATAAGTCACCAAAGACATCAACATATAAACTTTAATTAATGGAAAAGCAATATTAAGGGGAGTGTACAATGTTCCGTAGTCACATATCACAAGCCCATCAATCCTGATGAATTAAAGCTTACTATTACAATAAAATTAAACTACTTAATGAATTAAATACATGCAGGACCTTCTTACAGCTCTAATATCTTTGTTTGGTGTGTTTCTTGTGAAGCTTCTTTGACTGCATTCGTCTTTTAGGGTTTTGCACTTGGTATCTCCTCTCTAAAATTCGTCTGTCCTTGGGGTATTTATACTTTCTGTCTGAGGGTAAGATGCGGCGCATTGAATAGCGAGATGCGGCGCATTAACTTAACTTCGCGTGGGGTCCAAGATTAATATATTCTGGAATATTCGTACACCGCCTTTAAATGCGGCGTAACTTGGTTTTAGTATGCGGCGCATGTCATTTAGCATCTTGGATTACATCTGGTGAAGTCTTGATAGTGATACGCCGTATGTCAGAAATATGATGCGGCGTATCTGGAGTAGAACAAGCTTGACCTTCTTCGTTGACCAAAGATTCATATGCGGCGCATGCTATAATTGCATGTGGCGCATTCTTCAAAGTCAGGCAATGGTCTTTAGATTCATCTAAATATGATATTGTGGCGTATCTGTTGAGAGAGATATGACGCATCTTCTGGGTTCGGTAGATTTTTGACATCTTGCTAGTTTTGCTCCATATTTCGTCCAAAATCGTTAAGTTTCACCAATTGCTTGTTTTTACCTGAGAATTACTAAAGTAAATGATTAAGTATCGATTCTCATGAATAATATAGTAAAACAAGTCAAATAAATAAGATAAATGATGGCAATAAAATGTAGTTATTTGAGTTCATCATAATTACAAAAGTTTGGTAAGGATGTAGAACCGTAGAGGGGGTGAATACAGTTTCTTTGGCTTTTTGGATGTTTAAGAACTTTAAGCCAAGAAGAGCACCAAGTGGTTTAAGCAAGAACAACAACTAACACAAACACAAGTATATAAAGCGAGTAAAGAGACACCACGATATATACTGGTTCGGGAGGGGGGGGGGGGTTATACCATCCGTACGTCCAGTTGCGAATCCACGACACGATACTATTCCACTAGTATAATCCTTTCGGTATAGTACAAACCGTTACAATTCACTCCACCGATATTCCGTAATATCGATGCTCACAAATAAGGAATTACTCACCAACGGTATTCCACCCTCGGAAACCACCCAAAAGAATCTCGCGATTCGACTTCACCTAAGGGTCACCAAGACCACTACCAAGACTTCCCACCGGAAGTATCAAACCCATACTAGATCCCCAATGATCTAGGCTTGGTCACCAAGACACGAGACTTCCCTTACAAACAAATAGAAAGAATAAGTGCTTGTTTATTCAACCAAGCCCTAACCTAACCTAGAGACTCGATTGTAGTAGAAAGGGTATAGATAAGAAGACCCTCGACTCAATCACAAGAGTGGATTAGGTTCTTGTGATTCTTCCCTTGCAAAGAGATGTGTTATTTCAAAGATGCTAGTGTGAGAAACTAAGAACACAAGATAGATTTAGAGGATTAGAGAGAAAGAATGTAGAGAGAAAGAATAATGGAAAGGGGTGAGGAATACAAGAGCCAAGGTGGGGTATTTATAGGCAAAGACCCAACTTGGGAAAAATTTACCGAAACTGGCGCGTCACCCACGCGTCAACGTGTGGGCAGCGCGCCAGGACCTCTGTAACATTTTCCCAACTTGGGTGTTTGGCCTAATAAATACCTAACCTTGCTAAACCCCCAACTGTACTTCACACACTAAACCTTAACATTAATCAATCTAAGGTTTACCAACTCAAATAGCTAATTTGGAAAATGTTTTGTGAAGTGTTTATTAGAAAACCAATTATCAAGGATAGAAGATGAAGGATAAATACTAAGTCACAAACATGATGCACAAGGTGGTAAAGTAGCGTTTAGATTAGAAGAAGAAGAAGAGAAATGGGAACCTTTAGAGAGAATGAAAGAAAATAAGAAATATTAAATTGCTTCAAGTGAAAGGTCCAACCTTCTCCCTTGGTGGGAGAGGGGTATTTATACTTACAACATAAACGCCCACTCCCGGGCTGTGGATCAGGTATACAGTGGGTAAAGACACGTCCTTCTTCCACAGTGATACTTAAACTAATACTAACGAATAAATAAACTAACTACGAGCTAACATAATGCTATTACATTATTTAGGTGACCGAGTCTTTTATAGGAATAATTGTATTCCTAACAATCTCCCCCTAAGCGAGGTCACCTTTGAAATTTAAGATCTATGTCTTCAAGCCTTCTTTAGATCTTGTAGCTCGTAGGTTCTGATTCTTCACTTTTGATCTCACTTTGTACATCAAGCAATGATCTTGTGATTTGTGGTTCCTTTGGCATAAGTGTGATCTTTGAGCTTTCTTTGAGATCATCAGCCACCGTAAATCTCCAAGCTCATCCTTAGTCGTATTACCTTCATGTGATGTAGTGACTTTTGTACCGTCATGCTCACACTCTTCTAGATTAGGAGACTTTTCATCAGAGTTGCGGAGGCGTTGTTGTTAGTCTCTTTAACATTCATTATTGCAAGTCTCTAAATAGAAATGATCTTCATTTAGAATGAATAGGCAGTGTGAGCATGAGGTATGGAATGACACGATTCAGCTGTAGTTGGGTATCACCATCGCCATCGTTATATGTTCCTGAAATAAAACAATTAGAAATAAAGATAGAGAATGAATATGGCTTTGTCATTCATTCTGCGAGGACAGACTACCCTCCGGTTCTGTGAGAACCGACATGTGATCAAGTAGAATCTCTGTTAAAGAAGACTCTCCTTGACAGGAATTTCCAGCTTGTAGTAATGAATCTTCCAAAGAATCCACTTCGGAATCTTCATACTAAGCATGTTCTCATACCGGAACGTCTTGTTAGTAATTTAGTGTAATTGAGGGATATAGTCATGATACTTGGAAATGGGTTTGGAGGTACGGAGTGTACACCCATCAAGTGAATGACATCCCGGACCCAAAAGTGTTATTTGTCTTAATCCGTAAATGTTTTGATAATAATTAAATGGTAAAGAATATTATAATATTCTTTGATTAAGAATATTCTTTTTAATTATTAAACTAAGAAAAGAATATTAAAGGAATATTCCTTGGCATATTCTAGGAATATTCTCTTTAATTTTTAAACTAAGAAAAGAATATTCAAGGAATATTCCTTAGCATATTCTGGGAATATTCTCTTTAAATTTTATCTAAAGAATATTCTAGGAATATGCCTCGGCATATTCTAAGAATATTCTCTTTATTATATTAAGAATAGCATATTCTAGGAATATGCCTCAGCATATTCTTGGAATATTCTCTTTCTAGTTTCTATATATATAGAACTTTTCATATTCATATGAAACAGACAGTCACACAAATTTCTTCAGTTTAAATCTTTTCTTTCGGGTGTCTCTTGAGAAGAGAAATAGATACATGAGAAAATAGTCAAAACACTAAATACTCTTTAGCGAACGGGTTCTTATATATTGCCAATATAAAGAACAAACTCTCTGTCTTATCCTAAAGTGATATTCGTGTAACCCTGGCAATAAGGGTCGAATAATTACTTTTGGAAAGTGATACTACGATTCAGTGAGATATCCGGTTATTGATTATCTTTACCCTGCTACACGAAAAGCCAGAAAAATATCCCAACAATCAAAAGTAATTAATTCTGTGATAATCAATGGCAGCCACAATGAAGCACATGACAACAAATTTCTCCAAACTTGATAAGTTTGAAGGAATTGATTTTCGTAGATGGCAAAAGAAGATGCACTTCTTCCTCACCAGCATGAGCGTTGTTTATGTGTTAAGCACTCCTTGTCCTGAAGATGGTGGTGATGATGCTACTGTTGAAAAGATTCGAAGGAGGAGCAAATGGGAGAACGATGACTACATAGCTCGAGGTTTAATCCTCAATGGTATGTCTGATTCCCTTTTTGATATTTACCAAAACCATGAATCTGCTAAAGAACTATGGGATTCATTGGATGCCAAATATATGGCTGAGGATGCATCAAGTAAGAAGTTCCTTGTAAGTAATTTCACAAATTACAAAATGACTGATTCAAGACCAGTTATGGAACAATACAATGAACTTCTTGGTATACTTGGAAGATTCACACAACACAAAATGAACATGGATGAGGCTATTTCAGTCTCTTGTATCATTGACAAATTCCCTCCTTCTTGGAAAGATTTCAAGCATACCTTGAAACACAAGAAGGAAGAACTGACTCTTATTCAGTTGGGTAGTCATCTGCGTATTGAGGAATCCCTCGGGGCGCAGGATAATGACAAACCAAAGAGCAACAATGTTGCTGGTGCATCTGTTGTCAATATTGTGGAGCATAACAACTCCACCAGGTACAATGACAACAAGGGTAAACGTAAACATCGGAATAACACAAGGGATGGCCCTAACAAGAAGGCAACGCCAACTTGTTGGAAATGTGGCAAATCTGGTCACATTAAAAGGGATTGCAAAGGTGTTAAAATTGGCAATAAAGCCAATGGATCAGGCACAAGTGGTTCAGGGACTGGTTCAACCAAACCTCTGAAAGGTCAGATAGTGTTTAATAAGTCTTTTCAGATTTATTATGTTACCCATATATCTGAGGCATACTTTGTGTAGGATGATGATGTTGCGTGGTGGGTTGACTATGGAGCAACTGTTCATGTGTGCAAAGATAGAAGATGGTTCAAGACTTACGAGTCACTGAATGATGGTTCTATTCTTCACATGGGAAATGAGTCAACAGCCTTGGTGCATGGTCGTGGTTGTGTAGATCTTAGTTTTAGTTCTGGAAAGATTGTAACTTTGTTTAATGTTATTCATGTTCCTAATATAAAGAAGAACTTGGTTTCAAGTAGTGTTTTGAATAATCATGGATATAAACAAGTTATTGAATCTGATAAATTTATTTTGTCTAAACATGGTGTGTTTATTGGTTTTGGCTATTTGTGTAATCAAATGTTCAGGCTTAATATTGTCACTGACATTGTAAACTCAGCCTTTTTGTCAACCTCTAAACAGAATGACTCTACCCTGTGGCATGCTAGACTTGGCCATGTACATTTTAAAAGGATGCAAGATATGTCTAAGGATGTGTTAATCCCAGCATTTGACATGGACACTGAAAAGTGTAAGACTTGCATGTTGACCAAAATTACTAAGAAACCTTTTCAGGGTGTTAAACGAGAGACTGAGCTCTTGGAGCTAATACATAGTGACCTGTGTGATTTGCATGCCACTCCATCTTTAGGGAATAATAAGTACTTTGTGACATTTATTGATGATGCTTCTAGGTTTTGTTATGTCTATCTGTTACATACCAAGGATGAAGCATTAGATAAATTCAAAGTATTTAAAACTGAAGTTGAATTGCAACTGGGGTCCCTGATTAAAAGATTCAGGACTGATAGGGGAGGCGAGTACATGGATACTCTGTATTTTCTGTCTGTTGGTATAATCCATGAAACGACTGCTCCCTATACTCCTCAACAAAATGGTATCTCTGAAAGAAAAAACAGGGTACTGAAGGAGATGGTTAATTCCATGTTGTCCTACTCAGGACTGAGTCAAGGGTTCTGGGGTGAAGCTATGTTAACAGCTTGCTATTTATTAAATAGGGTTCCCAACAAAAGGAACAAAGTCACCCCTTATGAACTCTGGACTAAAAAGAAACCCAACCTGAATTATCTCAAGGTTTAGGGTTGTAGGGCTATTGTAAGACTCCCTGATCCAAAATTAAAAACTTTGGGTGAAAGAGGCATTGAATGCATCTTTGTTGGATATGCTGAGCATTCCAAGGCATACAGGTTCTATGTTATTGAACCTAATGAATATGTTTCAATTAATTCAATAATTGAATCAAGGGAAGCACTATTTGATGAGAATAGATTTTCATCTGTCCCTAGACCAAGTCAGAGGATTCCAAATGGAACTGATGACACTGGTGTTTCAGAGATCTCTAATGAGGTCTCTGATGAGGTTGTGGTACAACAACCTGAACCTAAGCTCAGAAGGAGCAAAAGGGTCAGGACTCCAAAGTCATTCGGACCTGAGTTTCAATTATACTTAATTGAAGGAACAAGGGATGAGGTCTCTGACCAATACTCCTATTGCTTCATTGTTGAGGATGATCCCAAAACATTTGAAGAAGCAATGAATTCCCAGGATGTTGCTTTCTGGAAGGAAGCAATAAATGATGAGATGGATTCCATCATGGGCAACAACACTTGGGTGTTGGTTGATCTACCACCAGGTTGCAAACCTCTAGGTTGCAAATGGATTTTCAAAAAGAAAATGAAGGTAGATGGAACTATTGAAAAGTTTAAGGCTAGGCTAGTCATTCAGGGCTTTAAACAAAAGTCAGGGATAAACTGCTTTGATACTTATGCCCCTGTAGCACGTATCAGTACCATAAGATTGCTGATTGCTTTGGCATCAATTCAAAATCTGATTATTCATCAGATGGATGTGAAGACAGCTTTCTTGAATGGTAAATTGGATGAGGAGGTTTACATGAACCAACCTCATGGCTTCATCTTGCCTGGAAATGAAAACAAGGTGTGTAAACTGATGAAGTCTTTATATGGACTGAAACAGGCACCTAAACAATGGCATCAAAAATTTGATAAAGTGGTTTTGTCTAGTGGTTATGTTCTTAACCAGTCTGACAAATGTGTATATAGCAAATTTGATGAATCTGGTAAAGGAGTCATCATTTGCCTATATGTTGATGACATGTTGATCTTTGGCACTGACCAAAATCAAGTTGACCTGACAAAGGAATTTTTGTCATCAAAGTTCTCAATGAAAGATATGGGGGAGGCTGATGTTATCCTTGGTATAAGGATTAAACATGAAAGTAACAAAATCTCAATCTCTCAGTCTCATTACATTGGGAAGGTGTTGAGGAAATTTAATTACTTTGATTGTACTCCAGTGAGTACTCCTATGGATACAAGTGAGAAGCTAATGCCTAATACTGGCAAAGCTGTATCTCAACTTGAGTATTCTAAGGTGATTGGCTGCCTAATGTATGCCATGACTTGTACCAGGCCTGATATTGCATTTGCAGTGGGTAAACTGAGCAGGTATACGAGTAATCCTAGTGCTCATCACTGGAAAGCAGTTCAGAGAGTATTGAAGTATCTGAAGAAGACTATGGATTATAGTCTCTCATATATTGGTTATCCTTCAGTATTAGAAGGATACACTGATGCAAGTTGGATCAGTAACACTGAAGACAATTCGTCTACCAGTGGCTGGGTGTTCCTACTTGGTGGAGGTGCAATTTCTTGGGCATCAAAGAAGCAAACTTGCATCACTAGTTCAACAATGGAATCTGAATTTGTGGCTTTAGCAGCTGCTGGTAAAGAAGCTGAATGGTTGAAAAACTTGCTTCTTGAGATTCCATTGTGGCCTAAACCTATAGCACCTATTTCTATCCGTTGTGATAGTGCTGCTACATTGTCTAAGGCTTATAGCCAGATGTACAATGGGAAGTCTAGACACTTAGGTGTCAGGCATATCAAGATTCGTGAGCTTATCATGAATGGGGTGGTATCTATAGAGTTTGTTAGATCTCAACAAAATTTAGCCAATCACTTGACGAAGGGTTTGGCTAGAGACTTGGTTTTAAAGTCTGCTAAAAGGGATGGGTTTAAGTCCAACTTAGTCACTGAATGCTAAGACACCCAACTCCCTCCTAAGAAAACTTGGGAGCTGAGTTCAATGTGGAAAGTTGAACATTTAGTGGACTGGAGCACATGTTTTACAAACATCCCAAGGTTGTGCTCGGAACCTGCTGAAAAAGGAGGATAAAGTTTCTACTTCTTAATGGTTAATTTCTTTGAAAAAGTGCTAAGCAGGAGCATGAATAAAGATGAACCACCTATGTGAATGTTGAAGTTTTGCCACTTCAGGGAGCTTTGGACTTTTGGCTCTTACAACATTTATGAATTGGATATGGACAGATGGCTTGTATAGTGTCAGGATAGCTTTAGAGTATTGGAAAGCTTGTGTGTATATTATTTTCAGGTATTCAAATGGGTTGAAGGGTTCAATTCTTATAACACCCCGATTCTCGAATATTTGGAATGGGTAATATACTAAGATGAAAATTCAATCTTCAAGACATTTTCATTTACGCATTAGTTTTGTTTTGGTTGTTTTCTCATGTATCAGAATTGCACTAAATTGGGGAGGATTGTTAGTAATTTAGTATAATTGAGGGATATAGTCATGATACTTGAAAATGGGTTTGGAGGTACGGAGTGTACACCCATCAAGTGAATGACATATCGGACCCAAAAGTGTGGAAAACTAGAAGGGGGGTTGAATAGTTTTCCCTTCTTTTTCATTTTATAAAAACTTTGTTTCAAAATGTTGATTCAAATTTATTCAATTGTTTGTTTGGAAAACTTCAATTAGAGTTTAGTATGAAAACAACATATAATCAATATGATCAATTATATATGTAAGCTTTTGGAAAAGCTTAGTTTTATGAATGAAGCTTTGGTCGATCTTTATGTGAATACGTTTTCCTTTTAAAATCTTAAAGCGTTTTGTATCAAATTATCTATCAAGTTAAACTTAATATGAGAAGTGTGAATAATAATCTATTTGACCATATCATGCAATTATACACACAATCACAATATTAACTACTATGTTCAACACAATCAATCATCACAACTATATAAGCAACAACTAAGACATGTAGGCAAGCATAGAAGTAAAGCCATAAATGCAAGAACAAATGATAAGAGATAAGAGAAAGGAAATGCAAACCGGACACGATGATTTATAGTGGTTCGGCTACAAGGACACCTTCCTTGTTCCTACTCCACTCCCCGAGTCACCTACTCGAGAGTTTTCTTCACTACTCAACAAGCTCCCTTTTGGCGGAGAAAACTGTACACAACTTTTGCTTACACCATTTAACGACACTAAGCTAAATGTCGAGTTCTAATAGTAGCTAGAACCAATCTCACAACACAAATTCGATCACTACACAACTTCTACAAAACTTCACGGCTTCACGACTTCATCACAACTTCTTCTAAACTTCTTCACGGCTTCACAACTTCTTCACGTCTTCATGACTTCACAACTTCATCACAACTACTTCTAAACTCCACTACTTAATCACACACCTACATCTTCACAACTACATGTCTTCTCACTACTACTTCCTTCCACTACTTCTTACTCACTCATTAAATCACTACTAAGTAAGATCATCTTGATCTACTTATTACATATACATAACTCACAACTTCACATAAGCACTAACTAGATCCTAATACATCTTTGGCTTTATGATAGGGAGGATTCTTCTCTTGCACTTTGAGTGATGAGAAATTGGATCACTTGAAACAAAGATTAATAATCTTATGATCAAAGGGTTTTAGAAGGCTGTTTAGAGAGATTTAGATCTGAAAATTTTTGTGCAAAAGGTGAGAAAAATTCCAGGTTTGAGGTGGTATTTATAGGGAAAAATTTCTGACAAAATCTGACAGGGGAGCGTGGCCGGTCCCCTTAATTGTGTGCCGGCCCCCTTAAAATTAAGGGGGCCGCCCTACTGAAACGGGCAGATTTTATGTCTTTTAGTGGGGAAAGTTTATTTGGTGAAAAACTAACTGATTTTGGTTAAAAGTTTGAAATCATATATTTAGTATGATTAAAACATTTTTCTTTATTACCAAAAGTGTTTTTCAAAAATATATAATATGTTTATATAATTAAATAAACTTTGTATTAGTTAATTAAATACCCCTTTGATCATGAGATGTATTAAACACTTGTTTATCCATACCTTAAGTGATTGTTGAGGCAAACTCGAGACGTTGAGATGTCGAGGCTTGTTGACGTAAGAATGCAAAGATGAATTGTGATCACAAGTAACTTAAGCACTTTACGTTATATGTTGTAACTTACATCTTTGTCATCATCAAAACATGAAGAGAATGTTTAGATTAAATATCGTAATATTCATGCCAACAATCTCCCCTTTTTGATGATGACAAACTATGTAAACTATAACTCATAGTAAAATGTATAAGTTACTTGTTTACACTTCTTCTCCCCCTTTTGTCGAAGCAAAAAGGTGGACACTTAGACGAGACTTCAACTACGCTTGAACCCTTGAGAAAGAATGTAAAAGGCGAGCTTGCATCATTGTAAGTGAAGCCTTGATCCAATCAACCTTAATGCTCCCCCTTGGTGTATGCTCCCCCTTGGTGTATACTACCCCTTGGTGTATGCTCAAAACTAGTTTTGGCTACCAAAGAATCGAGCGATGAAGTAATCTTTCAAAACAGAGTTAGTAGACAAGTGCAAATATATATAATGATGATGATAGGTATTTGCATGATATTAATAGGGGAACAATATATGGACGTAATAGGTATATGCACTAAAAATATGACACATGCAATTATTGTTTTAAAAACAACAACCTAACTTCCCAAAAAGAATTACCATGACCAAAGATTAAGACATGATAATGATTGGAACCTAATGCAAAGATTCTACCGACATATTTTGGCTAAAGATACCAAAATATATATTCTAAAAAAAATGATAATGATGCCTTCTTTTAAAGACGTAGAAAAATAAAGAAGGATGAGCGTGAATGAAAAGGGAAGGTAATGACAAAAGGTTGACAAATATGGTTTAGATTGATATAACATTTGACAAGGGTGGATGATTTGGAATCAAGGGATTTTTAGGTGTTTTGTTGGTTGACGACCGAAAATGGATATGCGAATGAGGTAGTGATGGCTTGACAACACTTGAAGCTTGGATATCTTCTTTGTGTTCTTCACTTGCTAGGAAGTGGAAAAGATGCATTTCATAAAGAAAATTGCTTGACTTTTAGGGGTGTAGATTTAGGAGCGGAAGAGGTTGATTGAGAGTTTGGATGTTGTTCAAGTGATGATGTTTGTTGAGATCTTGTAAGAAGATACTCAATCCAAGTGAAGTGCTCATTCAAGGCAATGGTTTGTTGTTGAAGGAAGATGCAACAAGGGCAGTTGTTGACATGCTTCTCAACTTGGTTGATGTTGTGTGGTGATGATGGTGAGTTTGATTGGGTTGGATCCAAATTGCGTTGCGCAGGATGTAATGCTAAAAGAGCACTAAGCTCATGAGCCTCTTTTAGCTCCTCAACGAACTTCAAGTGTTCGGAGGAAGGTGATGATGGTGGAACATGATGGTTGTCTTGGGTGAAGGTTTGAACATACAACATAGGAATGGCATGCGAGGTTGTAGGATGTGGTGGTGGTACTCTTGGTGGTGGAGACATGGTTGAGCTTGGGTAGTCATGAAAACATGAAATGGGTGGAAGAGGTTCTCCAAGAGTGAGTGGTGTTTTTGTTGAATGAGCAACATGTGAAGTATTGATTGAGAAATTGGGATTGTTGTTTTGGGATTGAGCATGCTCATCATAAGAAGAAGCATGAATGAGGGAATGAGTGGGTGATAGGTTGTGAGATGAGTTGTTATTGTGGGTTTGAGGTTTAGTAGTTGGTTGACTTGGAACAACATCACTTGAGTTATGACAAGAATCAAGTTTCCTCCTCCAAATGGGTTTGGCGGAGATCCTTGCGGTTCTTGAAATCTTAGGTTTCTGGTTGTTGGGAGATGACATGTTTGGGTGTGATGGCATTAATGATGGGAAGAGGGTATTTATAGTGTAGGAAGGATGTGGTTTAGGAAGGTAAATTTTGAGGGCATGGAAATGGTGGATGACTCTTGATTGATAGTATAAAGGATGATTCGGTTTTTCATTTCACATGGGTGGTTTGAGGATGTACTAAAGAAGGGTTATGAGGTTTGAGTGTAAGGTAGAGGGATATATGTGAGTGAGTGTGTTTTCCCTTCCCATTAAATTCGTGCTCATCCGGACATAGAGTTAAGCATGTAAAGGCATACAATCAAATCACATAGGAGCAAATAAACATCTAGAAACAACATATATGCGATATGCCATAAATCTAGGAATGAAAGAATCTAATGAGAAGCAAAGTTCATAAAAGTAAACTAGCGTTAAGTATATATAGGAAGAGCAATTTAATCAAGCTGGAGAATGAGTATGAGACTATTACTAGTGGTGCTCAATTCAGGCTAAACACGACCATTTTTACGGGTTACACATACCCAACTTCTCACATAGAAGCAATTCAACCGTTAGGTTAAATTGAATTTCTAGTCAATAGATTCTCCAGTAGTCATTCTCTTTTTAGAAGAAATTGAGTTCCTAAATTTACCTATCGAAGATTACCAAACATGAAGTTTGCTTGATTCACTAATACTTGGCTTAATGTGACTCAAACATCATGTTTTAATGAAGGTAAATCTAGATGATATATTTTATTCACGATCCTAATAGAGACGTGTTGAATGTTTAGATAAGAGTAAACAAAAAGTTTTAATCTTTTCTTCATGATTTACCGGTTGTTTGGTTTTGATGACATATTACTTGATTTAATAACTGTGCTAAACTTAAGAGTGCACCTTAGCATCTCTTGTGAAATGAATCTCATTAAAATTATTTATCTTAAATGAGTTTGTGATTCTCAAATGATATCAAAACTAGACATTAATATATTTTTAAACAAATATTATTTTCTATGATTTTTGCCAATGTTATATATCATACTTTAACAAGTATTTGAAAAAAAAAATTATTTGTTTATGGATTGTGACAAGTTATTTTTCACTTCTAATAACTTATATTATTTCAAAAAGGAAAGTGTAGTGCATTATCTTGTAACACAACCATTCATGCTACAAAGAAAATGAAATACATAGAATATATAGTGTGTATTATTCTTAAAAATGTATTTTATCTTGAAGTGACGATTTTAAGTAGTGTGAGCAAAATTTACATATGTTGTTAGTTTGCTCATGTTTGGTTTTTCGGATATGACACATTTATCCATTGCATTGCAATGTAAATTGCTTGAATATTTCGGACGAAACATCTAAGTCATCAATCCTACTTCATTGTATATTTTATAAATGTGTTTAAAATGTTATTCTAATATTTGGAACACAATTATTGGACAAGTAGATTCAATATGACATTATCAACACAAGTGTGAGTTATGATCCAATGCACACTTTTTTCATCTACAAAGGATGTAACTATTTTCATATCAATCTAGTGTGATTGAGTATGTAGATTCAAGACTATATCTTTTGTTGTAATTTGATATAATATTGAAGGTAAACAAGTAGCAATCCAATTTCTTGTCCACTCTCAAAAACACGTCAATTAGATTTGATGAATATATCAACCATAATTTGAATAATGAATTGATATAATATCAAGATCTTTCTTGACCTTCACAGACACTCATTTGAAATAAATAAACATTTTGATAGTGTGTTCCATTAATCCTAAGATTATTTATTAGTGAATGATTGAAAGTTGACTTATTATTTCATGATTGTTATATGCTTTGTTTTTGTGAAAGACTCTTCATTTTTACTTATTATGAACACACTTAGATTTTGAAAATACTTTTTCTTTTATATAACTATTAATGTTTTACAATGATTCAATTTCTCTTATTAAACATCTTAAGGTAAAACAAGCTAATTTGCAGAAAATATTTAAGTGTGTTGTGAAGAGTGGATTAAATTGTTTGAAATGTTTAGGTGACTAGATTGAACTCATTTACAAGATGTTTGAGTAACATTAAGCCATCTATACCTATATGCAATGCAAGCATATTATAACAATCCTAACGCAAGAAATCTAGCATAAGATCTAGTTAAGTATAAATCGGCAAACTAGCTATACACTAATAGGGCACATATGCATAGATATATACATAGCTAAACTTCAAATAACAACAATCATTTACTATATTCAATTAAGAAAATAAAATCACAAAGAAGTTCACATAACACATAAAACACTTGTCGTCGTTTTGTGTATTATATACACCAACGTTTACTTAGCTCGAATTTATTTGAAAATAAAATAGTTTCCTCCCATTCTATAATTTAATTAAGATCAATATTTTGAAAACATAAATACTTAATTTTTCAAAAGTATATCAACTAGGAATACCCGACTTGAAGGAAAAGGTAAAACAAAAGTTTTACGTTAAAACGAAACACAAATTTTTGACCACCGTATAGTATTTTGACTTTCTTACTTATTTAAGTTTGTAATAGTTACTTGTAAGTATTTTTAAATGAAAGTAGACTCAATTACCTTTAAAACGCCGGGTGGCACGACTTCTACGGAGTTACGGTTAATTTTATATGATTTTTCAAAGTTTTCGAAAAACTGTCGAACAGACAGGCGGACCCCTTAAATAATTAAGAGGACCGCCCAGTATTTAAGGGGGCCGCCCAGACAATTAAGGGGGACGCCCATCTGGTACTTAAAATTTCATTTTTTGTAAAAAATTGTTTTCTGACTTTTCGGAAAGGTGTGTATCTTTCTGATTTTAGTACCGAACATATAACACTTATTTTAAGCATAATATTATTTCGAGCTAGTATAATTAGTGTATATATCATCAAAACTAATACAAGTCAATCAACAAAATACTTTTCATATTTAATCCTCCTTAATGGGTAATTTGATACATGGATCGTACTCAATTTTTAAAACCATTTGTTTTGAAAATTTGAGCGACGTGGCTCTGATACCAATTGTGGAAAACTAGAAGGGGGGTTGAATAGTTTTCCCTTCTTTTTCATTTTATAAAAACTTTGTTTCAAAATGTTGATTCAAATTTATTCAATTGTTTGTTTGGAAAACTTCAATTAGAGTTTAGTATGAAAACAACATATAATCAATATGATCAATTATATATGTAAGCTTTTGGAAAAGCTTAGTTTTATGAATGAAGCTTTGGTCGATCTTTATGTGAATACGTTTTCCTTTTAAAATCTTAAAGCGTTTTGTATCAAATTATCTATCAAGTTAAACTTAATATGAGAAGAGTTAATAATAATCTATTTGACCATATCATGCAATTATACACACAATCACAATATTAACTACTATGTTCAACACAATCAATCATCACAACTATATAAGCAACAACTAAGACATGTAGGCAAGCATAGAAGTAAAGCCATAAATGCAAGAACAAATGATAAGAGATAAGAGAAAGGAAATGCAAACCGGACACGATGATTTATAGTGGTTCGGCTACAAGGACACCTTCCTTGTTCCTACTCCACTCCCCGAGTCACCTACTCGAGAGTTTTCTTCACTACTCAACAAGCTCCCTTTTGGCGGAGAAAACCGTACACAACCTTTGCTTACACCATTTAACGACACAAGCTAAATATCGAGTTCTAATAGTAGCTAGAACCAATCTCACAACACAAATTTGATCACTACACAACTTCTACAAAACTTCACGACTTCACGACTTCATCACAACTTCTTCTAAACTTCTTCACGGCTTCACAACTTCTTCACGTCTTCACGACTTCACAACTTCATCACAACTTCTTCTAAACTCCACTACTTAATCACACACCTACATCTTCACAACTACATGTCTTCTCCACACTACTACTTCCTTCCACTACTTCTTACTCACTCATTAAATCACTACTAAGTAAGATCATCTTGATCTACTTATTACATATACATAACTCACAACTTCACATAAGCACTAACTAGATCCTAATACATCTTTGGCTTTATGATAGGGAGGATTCTTCTCTTGCAATTTGAGTGATGAGAAATTGGATCACTTGAAACAAAGATTAATAATCTTACGATCAAAGGGTTTTAGAAGGATGTTTAGAGAGAGTTGGATCTGAAAATTTTTGTGCAAAAGGTGAGAAAAATTCTAGGTTTGAGGTGGTATTTATAGGGAAAAATTTCTGACAAAATCTGACAGGGGAGCGTGGCCGGTCCCCTTAATTGTGTGCCGGCCCCCTTAAAATTAAGGGGGCCGCCCTACTGAAACGGCCAGATTTTATGTCTTTTAGTGGGGAAAGTTTATTTGGTGAAAAACTAACTGATTTTGGTTAAAAGTTTGAAATCATATATTTAGTATGATTAAAACATTTTTCTTTATTACCAAAAGTGTTTTTCAAAAATATATAATATGTTTATATAATTAAATAAACTTTGTATTAGTTAATTAAATACCCCTTTAATCATGAGATGTATTAAACACTTGTTTATCCATACCTTAAGTGATTGTTGAGGCAAACTCGAGACGTTGAGATGTCGAGGCTTGTTGACGTAAGAATGCAAAGATGAATTGTGATCACAAGTAACTTAAGCACTTTACGTTATATGTTGTAACTTACATCTTTGTCATCATCAAAACATGAAGAGAATGTTTAGATTAAATATCGTAATATTCATACCAACAAAAAGTGTTATTTGTCTTAATCCGTAAATGTTTTGATAATAATTAAATGGTAAAGAATATTAGAATATTCTTTGATTAAGAATATTTTAGGAATATTTTTTTTAATTATTAAACTAAGAAAAGAATATTAAAGGAATATTTTTTGGCATATTCTAGAAATATTCTTTTTAATTTTTAAATTAAGAAAAGAATATTCACGGAATATTCCTTAGCATATTCCGGGAATATTTTCTTTAAATTTTATCTAAAGAATATTCTAAGAATATGCCTCGGCATATTCTAAGAATATTCTCTTTATTATATTAAGAATAACATATTCTAGGAATATGCCTCAGCATATTCTTGGAATATTCTCTTTCTAGTTTATATATATATAGAACTTTTCATATTCATATGAAACAGACAGTCACACAAATTTCTTCAGTTTAAATCTTTTCTTTCGGGTGTCTCTTGAGAAGAGAAATAGATACATGAGAAAATAGTCAAAACACTAAATACTCTTTAGCGAACGGGTTCTTATATATTGCCAATATAAAGAACAAACTCTCTGTCTTATCCCAAAGTGATATTCGTGTAACCCTGGCAATAAGGGTCGAATAATTACTTTTGGAAAGTGATACCACGATTCAGTGAGATATCCGGTTATTGATTATCTTTACCCTGCTACACGAAAAGCCAGAAAAATATCCCAACACGTCTCAAAGCAGACAGCACGATAGAGTGAATCGGTGAATTGATATTCATTGATTAATGAGAAATTGATTTATAGAAATCACTCGCGTGTCATATTATAAACATTTTGAGACACGGCGAGAGCTTTATAATTTGAATCACATTTCCATAAAAAATACTTTTGTTTGAAAGATTATACACAATCAATGTGCTCGAAAATTAGTTTGTGGGCACATTGAAAGGTTTTTGCAAAAGTATTCGTCAATCCATTTCCAGGAACAAGTTTGATTCAATGTTGAATCGCACCATCGTTGCTTTCCAGTTTTCACTTGATCATTGATCCAAGATGGATCTCACATGTCACCTACCATGAGCTTGAATGATGTTCGCTCTAGAAGGATTTCCATCTTCATCGTGAATATTTTCATATCACTCGGATGTTCTGGCAATACCACATGGATAATGCGTAGGACTCTAAATATATTATCTTACTTTCCACATTGTGTGAAACAGGAAGCATATTGGAAGTGTGTCCTAATGAGATTTGTCGATGATCTCTTTGGCTCTAGACTCAATAGTGCGTTTTGATCCGCTCCTGGAGACTGGGGAGGCGTCTCCTGTTTTAGGTATCAACATAGCTCGCAATGAGCGGTCGATACATTGCACAGGGTTCCCCGTGAGAATGAAACAAGCTCTTTTCAGAGAACTTGATTGGTTGGGAAGTTTAGTGCAGTGTAGCACTGGGTCCATGACGTCTTGTCTTTAATACCGGTGTCACCTTAGTAACCGCCAGTAGCTTATGAATTGAACCCGGTTTCTGCCCTAAGGTTGAATATATGGAGGGCTATTTCTTTTCACCCTTTCTCATTTCATTTCTTTTTCATTCTTCAACCCCTTCAGTGCTTACCGAAACTTCATCACTAGAACCTTGTTGGGTTTGTTCCAGTCCTAGCTCTATCTCAGTCGGCACTCTTCCCTTTCTCACTTTTCTCCTTTTTTAATCATTCCTAAGGACTTCTATTCTATCTAGAGAATTGTCCCTGGGAAGATCCTTCCGGTTCTGGTGGATCATGGGAACTCATACCTTAACCTTAACCTTAACCATCCTTATAACTCTGTGCATAAAGGTAAATGGCCGGTCTTAGATATTTTTCCACAAATGCCTTTTGCTCCCCCTCAATATGTGCATCGATATTCGAAAGAGTTTAGCACATATGTGGGAGCCTATTATTGAGTCCAAAAGATCACGTTTGATTATCAGATTTCATATTTAAATCACATTCTCTCCCCCGATCAAAAATTTCAAACCTTTCGAGATTTTGGATCTCAATTGATTTAAATAAGTTAGAAAACGTTTGGGAGAGAAATGCGGTCAGTTTTAATATTTTCTGATAAAAAGGAACCTTTTTCTGCTCCCCCTCAATCTGTGAGGGAGGTTGTTATGTGTCAGAATTGATGAGTTTACAAAAGATTTGAAGTTTTAACGAAAAAATTCTTTGAAATATTCTCATACTGACACATAACCATCACAAAATGCATTATTGCTTATTTTGTACAAAGTGGAGAGTTTTGATGATACATAAAATTTTGAGAAATCACTCTCCCCCTCAATCAATGATGGATGTTAAAACTGAAATAATTAATGTCATTGATTGAGTGAAAATTTTAACAAAATGTGGATTTAGTTTGATTTTCAACCAAAATTTCATGATACCGCCAAGTTTTGCACAAATACTTTCCGTAAAAATCATAGAAGGAAAAGTATTGGCGATAAAAAAAAGATTTCTCTTCTTATACAAGAAATGATGCACTGAAGCGTACATCAGATCGAGGGTGCATGAATGTAAAGTAATTCACGCTCGGATGAACGGAACCCTTTGCTAGGAACAACCGTCTTTTTGGCGACGTGTTTTCCTCATTTTGAAAAATGGGCTGCTATCCGAAGTAATAGCAAGCCATAAGTTTAAGTTCAGGTTACAGCCTGAAATGACTGCAAGCCATTATTTTAAGAATGTTTTTAGAAACGACATGTTTTAGAAAAACATTATTTGAAAAAGAAAAACTCTTGCTCAAGCATATGTATGATTCCGTGTCATTATTGAATGACATTTCTAGAAACGTACATAATATTGATTACACAAGAGACATGTTGAGAGAGGAATATTTTTGAATTTTTTGTAGTTTTTTATATTTTTATGGTTTTTATAGGTTTTATAATTTTCTATTTTCTTTTTGTTTTATATTATGTACAAAGGATATGTGGAATCAATCCGTCACTCCGTATATGGACACCGAAGAGTATTAGGTGTAAGGCACTCCATCCCAATTATTTAGGGATATATATGATGTAAGCACAGATTACATAATGTACTAACGTTACATCACCACATACAAGAGACAAAACATTGTAATATCAAAAGATACGACATTGTAAGGCTTCATTCAGTTCTTTATAGAAGACGATAGTCACCTTCACGAACTCTACCACCCACGTAGCATTCAAGACTGCGAAAGATTCTTCTCATCTTCAATCTTTTTCGAATACCTTGCAAAAATTTGTTGTTCAGCATCAGGTCATGATCTGTCTAGTTGTTGGTATACCTTCCCAATTTATTTGAGTAAATTTGATATTCTTTCATTCTAAAGTCCAATGCTTCATCGACCATTTGCAATGTACCATCACTGAACTTGTGTAGTTCCTTGAAGCGCATGACCATAGGAATGTTGTACCAGTCTCTGAACATCACCGCCATTGGAGATTCGATGACAGTAAAGTCTGCAACTGGTTCCATGTTGGCAATATCCCATTGGGGCCTTGTGAGATTGAGCTGGGATTGATAGCTTTCGATGCCAAGTTGGAAATCTTCGACTCATTTTCTTATAACAATTCCCCTGATCCAGTGAAGAACAGCAAACACAAGTGTTTTCTTTTCACGTGGTGGAAGATGATTCAATTTCCCTTGAAGATGTAACAGATAAAGATCTTCGAAGTCATTGGGGTGAAGATGCTTGAAATCGCCTTCAGAAATGGTATAGTCTTTGAAATCTGCCCTACGGAGAACAATGTTCTTAAGGTAGTCATATCCGTAGATGAGATGTATCTCGATCTTGACGACACTGATGATTTGGAGTGGTGATCGAACAAATTTTCGATCTCCTTTAGCTTGAAACCTTTCAATATAGAACTGTTGTTCTTGAGCCACTAGTGAGAGATCCCAAGAGAGGCAGCAACATTGTAATCACATTCCTCAGTAATCCACATTCCGTCAGGTATAAGCTGTTCCAACCCAATATCTTGATAATATGCAACTTTCATCTTGGTGATGGACAGTGCTGATTTGCACTGCTTGCTACCGAATCATAGGTAATCACGATCTTTATTAAGAAGAACTCGGCTTGAATAGTGACATGACTTGGAGATCTACCCAGAGGGTGTGGATTGCTGTAGTTGAACTTCATAATCCCTTCATCAACGATATCATTGAAAATCTTGTGGCACTCCTCCATTTGATATTGTAGGTGAGTGACATCCGAATGAAATACCTTGAGGATTTCGAAGGCTGGTCCTTCCAGATCCTTTTGTGTCAGCTTTGATAATCCTCGCTTCTTACAGAACCACTCAATAAATGTTCCCATATCGCCACTTTGTGCCAGCAGTGAGTCTTCAGCAGGAGGAACGAAGCTTGTAGTGATGGCATTAGCCCAGTTGTTGTCGGATGTCAGCTGATCGGAGGAGGTAATAGCCCTTTTTGGCTCAAGAGTGAGTGGATGTTCAGCATCGGGTTTCCACCAAGACTCTTTTTCTTCCTTGTTTAAGTTGACGAATGGTGTATCTGTAGAGTCACTTCTGGTGAATGATTTCCACCAATGCTCATTTTGAGGAATATGAGTAGTGGAAGCATCATCGTCATCCTCATCAGAAGACACAGTAGGATGAGGCACAATGGAATCTTCATTAATGATAACATCATCATGGGTTTGTGAAGTAATGAAGGTAGTGTCGGTGTCAACAGCGGTCCATGCAGCATAAGTGACCTGCTTGGCTTGTTTGTAAGGAGTGGACTTAGCAGGTTTGTTTGGATGTTGCTTCTTAGATGAGGATGGTGGAGGTGTAGTCATTGTATGTGAATGAGTGTCTCTAGGTTGTCCGGATATTCCAGTAGGTCCAGATGATCCAGAAGATGGAGGTGGTGGAGGAGGATGTGGTGGTGAGTCCGACGGGGGCCCTGGGTGACTTTGACGCCTTCGTTTCCTTTTCAGCTCAATTTCCATATCCTTGGCATGCTGCTCGGCATTATCTTGCAAGATAGAAGCTTCTAAGGCTTCATACAATCTGATGTGTGCTTCATGCCCTTTGTGCTGGTTGCTCTCGTACATGCTGTGTTGCAAAATTACATTCATATCATCAATGGATAAATCCTTGAATCGTGATCTGAGAGGAGCCTCAAGAGCAATACTGACACCTTCAGCAACTTGTTCGTTGATAGCGTAAGATACTTGCTGATCGATGTTCAGGTTTTCTAACTTGGATAGCCTGGTATTGTGATTCTTGTGGGTTTGAGGCAGGTCAAGATCCACGATTTTCCTTAACACTGATTTGTGCTTAGTTAACTTCTCATTAATGGTGAGGTTGTCTTGTACGATTCCAGTAGCAATTTCAACAACATCCTCAAGTCCTGGTGACGGATTCTTTTCAGCGGTGGGAGGAGTTGAGGTCTTAGTGGTGGAGGTAGATCTTTTGAGTGTGGCAGTACCCCCTGAGATGTACCAGTAGTAGTGGTTGCTGCAACAGGAGTTGGTGTAGCCAAGGTAGGTATAAGAGAGGTGTCTTGGATGATATTGACATCTACCATTGAAATGACTGATTTTTACACCTTAGATTCATTTGGCTTATCTACCAAGAACTGATCTCCATATGTGTCATGATTTTTAAAAGAGGCTAGAGTTCCTGTTGAGCTGTCAGGTTCCACTGCAAGCTTGGGATCATCAGTCTTGAGTTTGAGATTACCCTGTATGTTAGGATAAGCAGTGGACACAAATTCATTATGAAGAGGATCTAATGACATCTCAGTCACGCCAGCTTCATCAGTAACGGGCTTGTCACTGGTGACATCTCTTAAAGTAGAGTCGTCACCTTTTTGTGATGAGTTGGTATCAGTCTCAGACTCACTTGAGCTGGCTTGTTGCACTAAGCTTGGTGAATGTGGCATGGTTTTGTCTGACGAGTCTTTGACATTTGATGGTTCTGGAGAACGTCTTTTAAGGATAAATTGTGAGGTTGTAGATTTGGAAGCTGGTGATGAGATTTTTAGGAGTGTTTGTGCGGCCTGTTCTTCAGTTGCAACTTCCTTACCTATGCCCTCTACATGCTGCAGCTGTTGTAATTTTCCCGATTCAGGTTCATTTATGCTAACCCCTCTGACTGGAGGTACCAGTGGCATATAATCATCTTTCAGACTTTCCTCTATTGCTTGTTGAATCATTTTAGCTTCTGTTAGTGACATTTGTTCAGTGTTAGGAGTATCTTCGGTATCACTCTCCTTAGACATGAATTTCTATGAGTTGGGCTTCTTGCTCCCAGTGGTACGTTTAACCTTTTTGATACTTCCTGAAGAAGCAGCTGAAGTAGATACTCCTTTGCGTTTCTTTGATGGAGTCTTACCAGACTTGGTGGACTGGGATTGTTCGATAGCAGATGCGTCCTGACTTGCTTTCAAAAGTTTAATATCAGGGATTGCCATACCAAAGATAATTTGTGATGTACCTTTTGCAGTATACTTAAGATATCCAACTGTACTTTCATCAGAGGTTTGATGAAGAGCCGATCCTTCTCTAGGGTGGAAGTGGAGAGTTCATTGGAGACGTAAGATAATCAATTTGGTGAATCGGATGCTTGGTATAAGGAGTTTGGTGGATCTCTTCTTCCCATCTTTGTTTGCCTCAACATTAGCTTATCTTCGAGAAATGAATGGATAGAGTGAGTGAACTCCTCCCAGATTCTTTCAACAAAATCGATATTTTTCCCATTGACAACACCCCATAGAATCTGTAGTGATGGAGCTCTAAGTCTTTTGTATCCAGAAGTTTTACCAGTTAAGCACATGTTAATGAGACTCGCGATAGCTTTCCACGGTTGGTACATATCATGAGTGATGACGGAGAATAATGTGGATGCATGAGTGGGATATCCCAATTCATTAACAAAGCTTAGTAAGGTAGCTGGATTAGGTGGGGTGGTGAACTCAACATTATCACCAGTCGGCATAATTTGAAGTACACTGCCAAGAGTCTCTTTATTGATGTTCACCCAGTGTTCATCAAGTTGACACATGTATGTGTTAGTAGCCCTGTCATAGCTAACAATGTTCCAGAACTGTTGGATGTAAATAGATGGAATGGTTGCAGACGCAGTGAAGGCTCTGAAGAATGTTGTGTGCTTAAGTACATCCAGAGCAATTTGGAATATAGAGTGGTTATGGGGTTTGTGAGCCTTCAAGTAGCAGTTGCTTTTCCCGATAGACACCCATTTGTTGAATGGAAGAATTTCATCATCAGTGCGAACAGGTGGAGCTGATGATCCTTCAACATTAGAGTCTGCCATTATATCTGCAATTTCCAAAGATCACAACAGAAAGGGCAAACGGAAGTGAACTTGTCAGTTATGAGTGAACCCCTGATATCACTACACTTAGATGACATCAGAAGAAACACATGAGGACCGTGTTAAATGGAGACAAGATAATTAACACATATGAGCACCCTTTATTGACAAAGCCAACGAACAGACTAGACAGTTACAGACCACTTTAAACACAACAAGCATAAGGCAAGAGACATTCAGTTATCATAACGTAACTAAGCTAAGAGAGGTAGACAGATGCCAGTAGAAGCTAATTAGGATACTAGATACCACATGATGTAAACCTTAGTTGATCCTACTGGTGATACACAGATAATCATTGAGAGAGAATGGAAAACATGAGCAAACATACTGGTACAACACAGATCAAAGCACAAAGCAGCACAGAAGGACTTAATCGCTAATCCAAGTGCAAAGCAACTCGCTAACTAGACAACTTCTATGGGAGTTAATCGCTATCAGAGATAGACACTAAACAAAGTTAAGCGCAAATCAGAGTTAATCGCTACCAGAGTTACTCGCTAACAAGTTAACTGCTAAGATAGTTAAATGCTATCAAAATTAATCGCTAAACTGAGTTAATCGCTAACCGAGTTACTCGCTAACAATTTAACCGCTACCATGTTAACCGCTAAGATAATTAATAGAAATCAAAATTAAACGCTAACAGGGTTAAACGCTAGCCTAGTTAATCGCTAACAATGGTAAATGCTAACAAAGTTACTCTCTATCACAGTTAACCGCTAAGATTATTTAACCGCTATTGGTGTTAAACGCTAACAGACTTAAACGCTAATCAGAGTTACTCATTAACAAAGTTAACCGCTAAGGTACAAACTCGCTGACAGACATAATCGCTACCAAGAGGCTCTGAGGTAAACGCAATCAAGAACACACTAATCGCTATCAAGAACATCCCACTAAACGCTATCAAGAGCATCACAATTCCAGAAGCCATAACATTAACAATCATAATCCAGAACGTGTAACCAACAAGCTTGCAATCAAGAATGATATATAGAGCAATACTAGGCATAAAACCAACACGTGATTCATAACCATTACACAACACACCACTAAACTGCTAAGATCAGCCAATCGTTAAACCCATTGAATCACAATCATGAGGCTTTAAATCAAACTCACATAAATGGGAATCAGATGCATTCAAACACAACACAAGCAATATCAAACTAACCTATATATCAACGCACTTGAAGATGCCCGATACCTAAATCACATCCATTACAAGTCGTTATGTTAGACGCATAACAATGAAATCTAAGTGCAATCACAATGAAATTAACCAAACTAACCTAGATGACTAAGTGATGATGAATGAGATCGTGGTAAAGTGGAAGCAGCTTAGCGATTAGGAAGTGAGTCATGTGGGTAGTGAAAGTATTCTTATGCAAATGTTGTAAAGTAACCGCTATCTTGTGAATATATATGATTAAGAAAGACTATCAATTAATGACAGAACTAGACCTTGTACTTAGTAAACACCTAGCCAAATATATTCATAATTACAAAACAGACCCTGGAACTTAAAGGAACATAGATTACAAAGCAGATACAAGGCTCACACACCGAGACAATCAACCAGGCAATAATATGGATCAAATAGACCAGGGAAAGCATCATTACAACAGTAGTAACATACTCCACAAGAAAAAATACCATGAATAGCAATAACTGTACATGAGTGGTTGATGAGGCGAAAAATGATCCGTTTTTAGGGGGTCATTTAAGCCCGAATCCGACTTTATTTGATAAAATATTGCCCTAAATCGTTCCTTTTGTGATTTTAGGTACTTGGAGAGTGAATTCTGGAAAAGAAGCCGTTTCGGACGTTTTTGGAGCCTAAAAGTGAAGAAAATGGCAAAGTCTCAAATTTCAAGCTGGGAATAGTGCATGAAGGCGTCAAGAGTTGCTCTTGACGGCGTCAGAGTCCCAAGAATAAAATACCATGGTTGATGACGGCGTCACATAGGCCGTCATAAGTAGATCAAGGCCGTCCGAGGAAGTATTTGGCGGCGAGATGACGGCGTCACACCCTTGCTCTTGACGCCGTCACCCTTGTTTTCCTATATATAGTTTTCTAGTTTTTTCATTAAAAAAAAAAGGAGAAGTTTTGGTGAAACCCTAAAGACGAATTTGGTGCAACTTTTACAGGTTTTTCAAGGGTTCCAAACCCTTGATACCTTGCATTGTAATTGAGATAAGTGTTCTTCTAATTCAATCAATATGTCTATGTGTTGGTTGTCTATATCTTGTTCTTGTCTCAATTCCATTATGCTAGGCTAGATCTCCTTTGTGTTTGCTTAGATCTAATGAAACCTAGATATTGATTATGTGTTGATTACTTGTTTATTCTTGTCTTGGATGAATGATTTTATATGTTAGGCTTAAGAAAACTGGCAGATCTCCAAATGGTAACATGCTTGAACGTCTTAAGAAACATGAACCGAGGCGTACTAGGTCTTTATTGGTTGTATTTAATGCATGAGCCACTGTTTACAATCCCTATAGTTGTGCTGGGTAGAATTGGGGAGTTATGTATGCCACCCCATGAATGGTCTTAAGGAATACAATCCGTCATCCATGCAATTATAACAAGTAATTAACGTGTAAAAGATATCTAGGGAGTAGTGAAATCTAAGTAAACACATTTTCTCCAATTACTGCTCACAACCTTAGTATAATTAGTTTATTTTCATTTTTAGTATTTTATTTTAATTGCATCTTAGCTTTGGGTTAGTTGAATAGCAACTAATTCCACCCACTCTTCCAAAACCCGAGATTTTACTTGCTTTCTAAAAAAATATAAAAATACAAAAATAATCATCCCTCTCCTTTAGACATAGTAATTTAGGCTTTCTAATCCTAGCGACACTATTCCTAAGCTGAACGATCAATCCCCCGGTACTTGTCACTATACTATACTACAACGATCAGGTACACTGCCTGGTGGGGGTTGTAAGCTTCTCGAGATCCCTCGAGAGGTAACGCCTGTTGCGATTCCCACGCATCAAGTTTTTGGCGCCGCAGCCCGGGGAATAGTTATTGTCTAGGTTAGAATTTCTTTTTATTAGGTCTACTTGCTAGATTCCTTTCTAGTAAGATTTTTATTTTTATTTTTAGGTCTTCTTTAGTCTATCTCATTTCTTTGTGCCTCTGTTAGTAAATTAACCTCATTGACTATTCCGTTGACCATTATGGAAAACGCGAATCCACCCCTTTCCCCTGGAGAAGTGGCTGTGTTACGTAAACAAATTGAGAGTGAGATTAGGGAGCTTAGAGAGCTTAATAGGTTGATTAAGATTGAACTCAAACATACATTTAGTGACCTAGCAACCGCCTTGTATTCAAATAAGGACCTAGGGCCTAATGACTTTGTGAATATTGTTGAGAGACTAGAAGAGGAGGCAATGGATCCGAAGCTTAACGACTATTTTAATCTATACCCCACTAAGGAGGAGATTGCATATTATAATAATCTTATTGATAACCCGCGATCTCCTTTCACCATAATTGAACCTAAGATCAAGAGAGGCGATCCTAAGAATGCTAAGATACCATGTATGATTGGATATAGGCACATTAGCAATGCTTACATTGACTTTAAATCTCCAATCAACATTATGTCCTCAACGGTTTATAATGATATAGTGAACATAAGACTTGAACCTAGAAGGGATCCCAAGTACCCCGGTGGAGTTTGTAACTTTGTTGGGAGAGTTAAAGGTTTACGTGTCTTTGTTGGTAATTTCACTTTTGTCACTGACTTTATGATTGTGGAGGATCTTGCTAATGTTATTGATTGTCGATTATCCAATGTTGTGTTTGGCAAACCATTTGTTGAGGAGTCTAAGTTAGAATATGATGAGGTAGAAGGCACGATTCGATTTGCAAGTAACAACGATAGTATCACTTATAGGATGCCCAATAGGATGAAAGAATTTCGCTTTATATCTCGTTTGGATAAGGACAACGTTGGTGCTTTTGAGGATATTGATGAGAAGGATAAGAAAAAGGGCATGGACTATGTATGGGAAAAAAGGAGTCTTTACTACAAAGATTGCTTGGCCCTTGGACCAAGGTATAAAGTCGATGAAGAATTTGCCCAAATGATTATGGGGGCGATTGAGAAAAAGGTGATTGGTTTCTACAAGGAATATCTACAATCGGAGAATGGAACCAATGATGAGATCACATAGTAACCCATGACCTTGAGTCTAGCTACAAGACTTGTAAATAAAGAAAAGCGCTTCTTGGGAAGCAACCCATGTTTTGTGTGATTTTATTTGTTTGTTTGTTATTTGCTTCCGTATGCATGTTTTATTTTTATTGTTGGTTGATCATGTTTTTCAATTAAAATGTTGAAATACTTTACTATGTTGTTTTGGCCTAGTCTTAACTCCAACCTAAAAGTATTTTTGCAAAAGATAAGTGTAAGCGGAAACCCCAAATATGTTTTTAAGAAACAAACCGATCATGATTCTCCACAATATTAAATGAACATGTATATTCGTATTTGTTAAAGTCAAATGCTTGTATTGAGTCATAATGAAGTTTTGCAGGATTTTCCAGGAAGTAGGACCAAGTTTTTTCAAAAATTTTCCGGAAACTTAACATAAGAATTTCTGCAGGTCCATTCTGACGGCGTCAGAGTTTTACTCTTGACGGCGTCAGGAGTTAAAATCTGGAAATTTTACCGGTTTTGTTTTTCTAACGGAGTCTTATGGTTTTTGCGAATTATTAAGTTTTATAATCTCCAGGAGATCTGCAAACTTCATTCCACAAGCATTATATCTTACTTTGTTTTCTAGGATTTAGTAACTTATATAGGATGCCGCCGATTTTACGCGAGGTTGTATTGTCTATTGTTGTCAGGATTTACAGGTTATGTTCGACAAGGAGATGATTTATATTCTGGACGGGAAGCTTTGATTGTTCATTTTCTTGGAGGAAGATTTAACCTGGCCAACCTATAATCCATACCGAGCGAATCAGGGGAGTATTTGATTTCATTCTCTTTACTTTTTAACTTTTACATTCTTTACTTGAACATTGGGGACAATGTTCATCTTAAGTGTAAGGGGAGGGTAAAAAGATGATACCTTACATATGCACTTTCGCTTGAGTTTGTTTTGTTTAATAGTAGATGTGTAATAAAACTATGAGAAATACTTGTTAGTGCAATTTTAACGCCAAATTTAAATTTTTTTACAACATTTAGGAGAGAAACTTTAGCCATAGCAAGCGTCTCATGTATAGGAGATTTTATGACTAGCACATAACCGTATATTCAGAAAAATTTTCCACCCAAAAATGTGAGGTTCGCCTTTAGATTTGATAGGAAAAGCATTCATCATTAGTGCTTATGAGTGTACCGGTAGCATTTAGATTCTAGAACTTGCGTTAGTGATGCATCCCGAGACCGCTAGTGAGACTACATTCGTGTGGTAGGATTTACTACATGATAAGAGGCATTAGGATCACCCTTGTGTTAAACCCGTATCATAATTACTTGACCATTTAAGTCATATTACTTGGCTAGTTAAGTCAACTAATTTTTCCCACACCCTTAGCGTTGTACTCATTTTTAGTACACGATACCCCTAGTACACCCCTCCGAGCCTATCTTTTCGTTTCTAACTTTAAGCATTTTACTTAAAGGAAGAATTTGTTATACCCCACTTAAACGTACAACCAAATCGCCTTAGCCTTCCGTGTATGCGCTCAATTTTAGTGCATTATTGTTATTTGTTAAACCCTAAGTTAACTTTCTAATTGATTACATGGTTGCTAAGTCGAGTCATATCCTTGTACATATTGTTTTGGGATGATTGGGACTCATGGGTAAGTACTTATTTTATGGAGTAATGGGGAAGAACATCATTTATTACCCCCATATGTACGTTAATCTTAAAAGTGCTCCAAGTGTTTTGATTTTCTTAATTCGAGTCATTAGATTAGTTTAATGTAAAGTATGTAAAGATTCAAGTGTAAGGGGAATTCTCATCCCCTGTGATGTATTATTTTGGATGGTAGGGTAAGAGTGTATGCAAAAAAAAAAAAAAAAAAAAAAAAAAAAAATCAAAAAAAATTTAAGAAAAAGAAAAAAAAATAGAAAAGAAAAAGAGAGAAAAAACATACGGACTACCATCCCATTTTTATTCTATGTTCATTTTATGTTTTTGTTATTTTTCATTTATTAGCTTAAGTCGAGTCTAGTCTTGGCTTAGCAACGCCATCTTGTACATGTAATTAACCAAGATTGTTAACTCGCCACCAGTAAAACTTCCTTTATCCAACAAAACCGTGTAATTCATATCCCTATACCTAACGTTACAACCCTTTAAAAGACCTCTTTGATAGTTTATCCTAGGTGCTTACGCCATGTGGTGGAGGTTTGATCCTTTCCCAAGCCTATGGTAATCTATTTTGCTATGACAGGTAGTGAGAGATATCTTCCATTTCCATAATGTTATATTACTTTATTACACCCGAGAGATGTGAGTATCTAAACACTATTTGTGAGGTGCCTGTGTATGACCTCCGTGCTTGTCTATTGGTCTTTAGTGGAACGATTATTTGTTGTAATTACTTTTATATTAGTGTTAAATGACCCCTAACTTGTCTTTTGAGTAGAATAAAAGCGCATTTGCTTGAGGACAAGCAAATCTCAAGTGTAAGGGTATATGATGAGGCGAAAAATGATCCGTTTTTAGGGGGTCATTTAAGCCCGAATCCGACTTTATTTGATCAAATATTGCCCTAAATCGTTCCTTTTGTGATTTTAGGTACTTGGAGAGTGAATTCTGGAAAAGAAGCCGCTTCGGACGTTTTTGGAGCCTAAAAGTGAAGAAAACGGCAAAGTCTCAAATTTCAAGCTGGGAACAGTGCATGAAGGCGTCAAGAGTTGCTCTTGACGGCGTCAGAGTCCCAAGAATAAAATACCGTGGTTGATGACGGCGTCACATAGGCCGTCATAAGTAGATCAAGGCCGTCCGAGGAAGTATTTGGCGGCGAGATGACGGCGTCACACCCTTGCTCTTGACGCCGTCACCCTTGTTTTCCTATATATAGTTTTCTAGTTTTTTCATTAAAAAAAAAAGGAGAAGTTTTGGTGAAACCCTAAAGACGAATTTGGTGCAACTTTTACAGGTTTTTCAAGGGTTCCAAACCCTTGATACCTTGCATTGTAATTGAGATAAGTGTTCTTCTAATTCAATCAATATGTCTATGTGTTGGTTGTCTATATCTTGTTCTTGTCTCAATTCCATTATGCTAGGCTAGATCTCCCTTGTGTTTGCTTAGATCTAATAAAACCTAGATATTGATTATGTGTTGATTACTTGTTTATTCTTGTCTTGGATGAATGATTTTATATGTTAGGCTTAAGAAAACTGGCAGATCTCCAAATGGTAACATGCTTGAACGTCTTAAGAAACATGAACCGAGGCGTACTAGGTCTTTATTGGTTGTATTTAATGCATGAGCCACTGTTTACAATCCCTATAGTTGTGCTGGGTCATGGTGTAGGAGGAGATAAGAGCTCATAGAATTGGGGAGTTATGTATGCCACCCCATGAATGGTATTAAGGAATACAATCCGTCATCCATGCAATTATAACAAGTAATTAACGTGTAAAAGATATCTAGGGAGTAGTGAAATCTAAGTAAACACATTTTCTCCAATTACTGCTCACAACCTTAGTATAATTAGTTTATTTTCATTTTTAGTATTTTATTTTAATTGCATCTTAGCTTTGGGTTAGTTGAATAGCAACTAATTCCGCCCACTCTTCCAAAACCCGAGATTTTACTTGCTTTCTAAAAAATATAAAAATACAAAAATAATCATCCCTCACCTTTAGACTTAGTAATTTAGGCTTTCTAATCCTAGCGACACTATTCCTAAGCTGAACGATCAATCCCCCGGTACTTGTCACTATACTATACTACAACGATCTGGTACACTGCCTGGTGGGGGTTGTAAGCTTCTCGAGATCCCTCGAGAGGTAAAGCCTGTTGCGATTCCCACGCATCGGTGGTAGAACAAAATATATACAAGGATACGAAGAGAATAAACACCGGCGTGCATACACACAGTGACAATTAGAGACTGAGTCCTGAGTAGAAATAAACAGGAGTCCAAAAGAGCATAAATCACTAGTGTGATCTGATCTCCTTCCATAGGAGATTTCAGTGCCTTCGGTCGCCACACTTTGGTTTTCTTAAAACTATCATTCAAGCCGTTGGGGAATTCCATGTGGTTCATGTAATATGATGTAGGCTTACACACACATGTCCATTTGTTATCATTCATCATGAATGTCCTTCCCGTTGGTACCCACTTAAAGGAGGATCTAAACCTGTATGGTATTTGATGCACTGTGACATTCTTATGGTGATTGGTTCTATTTTTTGCCCTCCATTTTCTATGTCTTAAAGGCCTTACAGGTTTGTAAACATTACTGATCCTAGTAGACTGGGATTACCGACACATGAAATGACACTTTTACCATTTGGTTTATGAGTCAGAGACTTAACCTGAGTGTTGACCAATTGATCATTGATTTAAGTTGTGAGGAGACAGGTTTAATCAAAGCACGTTTCTCATCAACTTGGGAGACAAACCGAGCTTTTGAGAATTTTGGTCGTTTAGAAATAAATGCATTTGGTTGTCTAACGACACATTGGTTTCTAATTGATTTTAAAATTGGTTTTCCCAATATTGATGGTTTTGTAAATTTAGAGTTCGCACCATTCCCTGTTGAATTACTTAGCACATTCTTTAGCCCTGCAATTGTGGAACTCTTTTCCTGAAGTAGAGCAATGAGATCACTGTTTTTAGCTTTTGTTTCTTTGATTGAGTCACACAGATCTTTACATTGTTCTTTCACAGTCTCATTCTCCTTTAGTAATTTAGCCATTATACACTCAATTTCATTAATGTCATGTTTAACCTTGGCTTCATTACTTTTCTCATACATCTTAATTCTAGCTTTCAAGTTGTTAATTGCTAAGTCCTTAGTTTGTAGCTGACTTTTCAAATCATTTATCACAAAATATTCACGAAGTTCAGGCAATTCTGGATTCATACATGGTTTGCAGGTTTGAAGACTTTCTTCTTTTTGTTGAATTGATATTTCAAGTGAAATACAATGTTTTTCAAGTTGTGAAAATCTTTTTAAAAGTTGATTAAAAACTTCTTTTCAACCATGTTCTTGTCCTTTGTATTAAAAAACTTAGCCTTAAGCAGAGAACTTGAAACATCATTATATTCAGCATCCAGATCATTTTCTCCCCATTTATGACACATATTTGTTGAATTAGAGACTGTAATACTTTCAGTCTTTTCAGACAGATTTGTATCATAAAAAGGTTTAATTTGATCAGTATGCTGATGTTAATTAGAGAGCATATTATGTTGACCAATTAAGGGTACCTAATCACCTGAACTAAGTTCATTAACAGGTCTGAACTCTGCATCAATATCATGTATAGCACAGGTCACTAAATTGCCAGTAGTGTCAATCTCATAAATTTTTGATCCCTTGCATTCAGTGATGACTGATCCAATATCCGATGCATTACCTAAATAAGCAATACCATCACTTAATTGTACCCAATATGCCTTAACCTTGTCTTCATACTTAAGTTTGTGCATTGCCCTTTCCTCAATGTACCCCTTAACCTTATCCATGTGTTGGAGTAGTATGTCTCTGAATGTGTCAACATCAATTTCCGTGTGGTCAGCAAAACACTTCATTGTCATCTGACTCTCATAGTCATATACCATAGCGGATTTTGAATTAATGAACCCATGCAGTTGTTTGTTGAGCACACAGAGGGCAGCCATGGATCCAATATTGGAAGATTCTCCTTGGTCCAGTTGTTGTCGTAATTGATCTAAATTAGGAATCATTGTGTCTATGAAAGTCTGAACATCTTGACCGAAGAGAGTTGCAAATGCACGTTCGAAACCCATCTTGAATCCAGTTCACTCCAAAAGTACCGAGAGGTGTGAATGAAGTTGTCGAAAGCATTCTATGTGGCATTCCTTTGCATCATTAAGTAGTTTACTTGGCTGATGAGTCACATTCTTTTGAGAATCCGAGCACGAAGGTTCCATTGCAACATTATTAGGCACAAGTACATTAGTTAGTTGTGAATGATTGGAAGTCATATGTTCATCAATCATGTCGTATAATTTGAGTATTTCAGGTATCACTGAATCTTAAGAACTTGACATCATGTGAATGGGTCACACTTTGCACTAAGTGTCAAGTCGCAACAAGTCAATTTACAATATATCCGATTGAAATTAGTCAAGTCGTAAGAACTAACTCACAACGTCAGATCACCATCAGATTGATCAAAACGACTTAAGTTACAACAATTCACCAAATACAAATGATTAACCAAACACTAGAACCTCGCCACTTAGTTAAACGCAACAAAATAGAGGTTATCGCTGGAATAGGTTAAACGCTAGACCTGACAAGGTAAACAATAGATGGAGTAAAACGCTAACTTCAGGTAAACGCAATCTGGAAGTAACCGCTATCAAAGTAGTAAACCGCAAGATGTGGTAATCGCTAGTATTGGCAAATCGCTGAGCAGAGAAAAACGCCGAAACTTAACCGCTAATACTAACCGCTGCCACAAGTCGCTAGATTTAATCGCTAACCACAACAGTCCAAAGCCGTCACTATCTAGCATTTTGTTTGCATACCCCAACGTGGTAATCGCTAATGAGCAAACCGCTATCTTTATAGCAAACCGCTACTAAGAAATCCACCACAGGAAAGGTAACCGCTACCAAGAACTTCGACCCAAAAACAATCACAACTTCCAACCAACGTATGATATAGCTTATCCAACTGAAAAACTAGGTAGTACAAAAACCATTAATCACAAAAGTACACACTTAACACATCATATAACACTAGAAAGATCAAACCAAGATGTTGTCAAAGAAAAACTCTTATAACTAACAAAAACCACAGAAACCACACCAAATCCGATTCTTCAAGGCCCTAAGATGAAACCTTGGCTCTTGATACCAATTGAAGGATAAACACTAAGTCACAAACATGATGCACAAGGTGGTAAAGTGGCATTTAGATTAGAAGAAGAAGAAGAGAAATGGGAACCTTTAGAGAGAATGAAAGAAAATAAGAAATATTAGATTGCTTCAAGTGAAAGGTTCAACCCTCTCCCTTGGTGGGAGAGGGGTATTTATACTTACAACATAAACGCCCACTCCCGGGCTGTGGATCAGGTATACAGTGGGTAAAGACCCGTCCTTCTTCCACGGTGATACTTAAACTAATACTAACTAATAAATAAACTAACTACGAGCTAACATAATGATATTACATCATTTAGGTGACAGAGTCTTTTATAGGAATAATTGTATTCCTAACAGAAGAGTAGAAAGGATAATTGGGTAGGGGTAGAATGGGTATTCCTCACATGGCATAATAGAGAGAAGAGAATATGCCATGAGATATTCCTCTATAGGGAAGAGTGAGTAAGGTTAGGTTAAGAATGAACCATGGTTAAGTTAGGAGTAACCAAGGTTAGGTTAGAGAGGTGTGTGTAGAGAACAAACCATGGTTGGGTTAGAAGTGAACCATGGTTGGGTTAAGAGAAGAATATGCTAAAGGATATTCCATTTCTTGGGGAAGAAGGTGAAATGGAAGGCTGAGATGTGTTGTAGAGAAATGGAAGGTTAGGATGAAGAGTTTGTAAGGAATATAAGGTATGAGTTGGATTGTGTAAGAGTGAAGAGATGTGTGTAAGGAAATTTGTAAGAATGGGATGTGATGGGGAGCCTAGTGTGTCTAGAGAATGAGATGTTTGTGAGTAGTGTGTGTGTTTTAAAAATAAAGGTATTGGGAGTGTAATGAATATGTTGTAAAGATATGATGTGTATAAGAGTGTAAGGAATATGTTGTAAAGATATGATATGTGTAAGAGTGTAAGGAATATGTAAGAGTGATTAAATGGGGAGCCTAGTGTGTGTGAAGAAGGGTATGTGAGTGAAGTGTGTGTATTTTGAATGTAAAGGTGTGTGTATGCGAGTCGTATGTGAGTGTGCATGTATAGGTATGTGTGTATAGAAAAGTATGTGTGTGTGTGTATAAGAGAGTATATGGGAAAAGTGTAAAGTGGAAGGAATATTGTAAAAGGGAATCTTGTGTGGGAGAGTGTGAGACAAAAGTATAAAGGTGTAAGGGAATATTAAGAAGATGTTGGGAGTCAGATTTGGTGTAGGATTTGGAAGGGTTTGTTTTGTAGGACCTTATAACTATCAACTTTAACATAAATATGAGCACTAGAAGAAGGAAAGATGGTGACTTGATGATATGTATATGTCGTGTATATATGAGAGACAAGAGATGAAATATGGAACTTTTATTCAAAGAAAAACACACACAATACACACACAAGCACACACCTCAAATGAGCTTTGAGGTGTTTATATAGTTCTTAACATGATGCCTTAAGAGGCTTTCTATGGGCTTGGGCTTGGACTTGGATACATGAGTAAATAACAAGGCTTACATAAACTAACACATAACATATTAGCTTGCCAAGACCAAGGCCCATTGACTATTCTAATAACAAAAACTATGACACATTACAACGTTACAATAAATGAGAATGACCATCACTTTTTAATATATAATTTTTAATGCTAACAATCTCCCCCTAAGGGGTGGTCATTCGAATGATGCTCCACGTGATTAGGTCTTTTTTGTTCTTTGTTGTTGACCATCGTGTGTCGTAGCAGAATAGTCTTTAGACTTTGTTCCTTCATGCTTTGTGATCTTTGATGACTGAGTTTTCATCGTTCTTTGTTCCTTTGTGATGTGGAGCTATCTACCTTTCGTCACTTCTGCGTCTGTGGTGGTTGTTCGCCATTCCAACATGCTCATACATCTTCAGTCTTTGTGATACATGCATTTGTAGTTCCCGTTCTTTCATACAGATCTTTGTCACTTTACTTCTGTAGATTCTTTCACATTGCGTAGAATCTTTCGTTGAACCTTTCTTTGCTTTGATCTCTGTGAGAACTTTCCTTTGACTTCGAGATGCATGTATGAGCATGTGGAATCCTTCGCCATGGAGATGATGTATAGCTGCAGGTAAACAGTTAGCAATAAATCAACCGGTACTTACAGATAGGAATTAGAGATCGTCAACAACATATTGTGAAGACTCCTTCTAACTCTTATTAAGGCCGTTCCCATGTCAGATACTCCCGAGAGAGCTTACAAGACCTACTTAGTAGCTCAATGACTGGGTGAGTCGTTGGGGATCACTCCACGACTGTAGACCGTTTGAAACCACCGCGAACACTAAGCGTAACCCATAAAGAATTACCGAAGTGACCTGCTGTCAGGGCTGCTTGATGTTGACCCTGGCAGGAATTTCCATTCAATCATTGAGAATCACTTGTGTGAATTCTCTCATAAATGTTCTGGCAGATTGCTAAGATCTGCGTAGGACTCTACAGTTTACATCTGGCGTCCTTAATGATGAACAACCAGTGTAGAAATATCATGTGTTCCTATGAGATCTTTTGATGAATCTCGGGGCTCTAGACTCGATAAGTGCACATTTGGTTTCCTATGCGGAGATTAGGGATGGGTCTCCTGCTTCAATATCAACCATCTCTAAGAGACAGGTCGATAGATGACATCGGTTCCCCGTGAGAATGAAGCAAGCTCTTTTAAGAGAACTTGAGTGGTTAAGAAGGTTAAGTGCAGTGCGTCACTGGGTCCATGACGTCTTTATCTTCAATACCGGTGTCACCTTAGTACGACCAGTAGCATATGAATTGAACCCGGTGTCTGCCCTAAGGTTGAACATTTGGAGGGCTATTTCTTTTCACCCTTTTTCATAACTTTTCTTTTTAATTCTTCAACCCCTTCTTTCTCCTTTCTCATTTTCTCCTTTTTTTTAATCATACCTAAGGACTTCTAATTCTAATCTATTGGAATTGTCTTGGGTAGATCCCTCCGGCTCTGGCGGATCATAGGACGGTTTTTCCTAACCTTAGTCACCTTATAACTCCATGACTATCCTATAATTGCCATGAAACCATTTATGAAAAATCTCTCAAAGTGTTTATGATAATAAAACACATTGTTGACACTTCGAGAGTTTTGCATTTCTTTTGAAGGACTCCCCCTTCACATGTGCTCATGTATTTTTAAGAAATTTGCACATGCGTGAGGAGTTTGCACTTTTTGAATTGATCCACTTTCAGTGAACATGACCGATTCGAGACACGCTTACATCACTAGTTAAACTAGCTTGAAGTTATTACCCATCCTGGTCAAGTCCAAAGAAAGTCTCTCGATACGGTACATTCTACTCAGACAAGTCCTATTCGAGACACGCTTACATCACTAGTTAGACTAGCTTGAAATTATTACCCGTCCAGGACAAGTCTTTTTGATTACTGACATTTTAAGCTTCGTCAATTCATTGGTACTTACTGAGTCGAGCTCTTTTGAGATTCATTCACAAACTTTAAACATCTTTGATCACATTTTAATCATGTCTTCTCCCCCTCAAAAATAGCATATCGTGATATTTTTGATATCAACTGATTTAGAAAAAGCTTTTGGAGAGATAGACAGATTTTATTTTGCATGAATTTGGAACATTTTGTTTGTACTCCCCCTTAATGATAGCTCATTTAAAATCAATTTAAGGGTTTAGAGGGAGTTTTCTTGAGCACTAATTTTGAGAGATTTTGAGAAATCTTTTGAACAATCTTGAAAAAGTGCTCAAGAATTTTGTTTGAAAACGAGTTTATGCTTGAAATCTTTTTCGTTTGTTTAGACTCGAACTTTTGAAAAAGATTTCGTCATTGAACGTACGAGTCCTTGATTTGAAAATAATCAGAAGTCATCATTTAAGACCGGGTTTCGTACTGAAGTATACGAAAGCCACTGCGAAGAAACATTTGAGAAACGACATGTTTTAGAGAAACATTTTAAAGAACTCCCGTTCAAGCATCTGTACATGTCCGTATCATTTTTGAATGACATTTCTAGAAACGTACAAAATATTGATTTATACGAGAGACATGTCGTGAGAAGAATATTTTTGGATTTTTTGATTTTATATTGTTTTTGTATTTTTTGAAATTTTATATTTTTGTATTTTGTTTTTGTTGGTTTTTCAAATTTTGTATTTTGTTTTTTTTTAAAAATATTTACAGCGAAGCGATTTTGAAACTTTTTCAAGAAGATTCGAGAAGACGTTCTAGCTCCTCAGGAGTTAGGCTTCGCATGCCAATTCGTCGAACTAAATAGTCAAACCGTTCTTTTGTAAGTGCTTTAGTAAATAGATCGGCGAGTTGGTAATCAGTCTTAACGAAAAATAATTCAACAATACCCTCTTCCACGTGTTCTTTGACGAAATGGTAGCGGACTTGGATATGCTTCGTCTTAGAGTGATGTACGGGATTGCACGAGATGGCTATGTCACTTTTTGAGTCACAATACATAGGTATTCTGTCAAAAGTAAAGCCATAATCTGTGAGCTGTGTCCGCATCCAAAGAACTTGGGCACAACATGCAGATAGAGACACATACTCGGCTTCGGCGGTTGATAGTGCAGTACAATCCTGTTTCTTTGACGACCAGCTTACTAGCTTTTCACCCAAAAATTGTGCTCCACCTGATGTACTCTTTGCTGTAACTTGATCACCAGCATGGTCTGTGAAGCGTGGGAATCGCAACAGGCTTTACCTCTCGAGGGATCTCGAGAAGCTTACAACCCCCACCAGGCAGTGTACCTGATCGTTGTAGTATAGTATAGTGACAAGTACCGGGGGATTGATCGTTCAGCACCTAGGATAAACTATCAAAGAGGTCTTTTAAAAGGTTGTAATGTTAGGTGTAGGGATATGAAATACACGGTTTTGTTGGATAAAGGAAGTTTTACTGGTGGCGAGTTAACAATCTTGGTTAATTACATGTACAATATGGCGTTGCTAAGCCAAGACTAGACTCGACTTAAGCTAATAAATGAGAAATAACAAAAACATAAAATGAACATAGAATGAAAAGGGATGGTAGTCCGTATGTTTTTTTCTCTTTTTCCTTTTTTCTTTTTTTATTTTTTATTTTTATTTTTTTTTTGATTTTTTTTTCGATTTTTTTTTTTTTTTTTTTTTTTTTTTTTTTTTTTCATACACTCTTACCCTACCATCCAAAATAATACACCATAGGTGTAACAACCCGCATTTTCGGGACATTTCTCCTATTCACTATTCATCGGTTACTATTCATCAATTACTATTCACCGGTCACTATTCATCATTTTACTATTCATCGTTTTCGGAGTCAGTTTGTGATTCTGAGAAGCGTTCAGAAATTTTACTATTCATGTGACACTATTCATTCCCGAAGGGAAATCACTATTCATGATCAACGTTCGTCTATTCGTAAACTGAGTTTACGAGTCTTTAAATTCGCGTAACCAGTTAGGTTTAGCTGCGAATTCATGCATCATTCATTAATGACACTTGATATAGACTGGAATAGTCTACACATCATCATCACTTGAGAACCTACACGGATATGCATTATTTCCATTTACGTATGTTTAATTGGTAATTAACGATACCACTCAGTTTTACTACTAACGTATACCCAATACTCCCGACTATGATCCTAACATATTTACATACTCATAATAATAATATAAAAATTATATTATTAATTTACCCGGTGTTTTGAAACCAATGGCTACATTTTACGGTCGGAGCTTATTACTCCGTCGGTTTGAGTTATTTCAAAACGATAATTATTTCAACACCCGATTATCATCAGGAATAATATTTTACAACTTTTACAACTTCGTCATATTTTATTTCATCGCGTCATGATTTATTTTTAGTTAACTCGGTACCCGGTATCACCTAAACTACACAATATCTACCTAAAGAACAACTAAAGTCAAATTTTACTTACAAATCAACCAAACCATCACCACACCCATGCCTCCCCCTTGCCTCTCTTCCCTAAAAAGGGGATCTTGTCCCCTAAACCATATATATATACTCATTTCACCAAATTTTCTTTCATTTACATATCAAAACTAGCAAAAATTCTCTCTTTCTCTCCTCTCTTCACATATTCGGCCACCATCAAGAACACCAAGAAGATCCATCAACTTTTCAAGATCAAGGTGTTTAACAAGTCATAGTGTTGATCTTGTTAAGGTTTTGGAATAAAAACCTCAAGATTATTAAGTTTTCTTGCTCAAAAATCACCCAATCTTCAAAGTAAGTTACCAACAATCTTCCTTACTCTTTTAAACATCTACTTCATATATTTTCTTGATCTAGTAACAAAAACATGCAAATATACTATGATCCATACCACTTATTGTTTATTTTTGTTATAAACATAGATCTACAATTTTTACTAGCAATCTCATTAGATCCACTAAGATTGGTGATGTCTAGGAACCCATGACACCCTAAGAAGGTGTATGGTAGGATTGGGTACTTGTGGAGTTGATTTGAGATAGTTTGGGTAAGATCTAAACAAGTCTTGAACTAGAAAAATTGATTTTTACCAACTATATAAAGGTTCTGTCCATTTTTGTAAAATCTGGAAAGATCAGTGGGTTTTGGGTAACTTTGGATCAAAGATTTAGAAAATACATTCCGATACGAAACTATGGCCGAAAACGGGGATAAAATCCGAGTTACGACGAAGAAGTTATGATATTTTCAATTTTAACGACGAAAACTATTTTCTGAAAAATACCTTGCTGTCCCACGATTTTAGTGGACTGTTTCGAGGCCTAAAACTTGATCTAGCCGTCCCGACTTATCAAAAATATACTAGTATGCCATCCCATGATTCCGGGGATATAAAGAACGTAGAAAACGAGCTTATAACGAAAAAGATACAAGCGTTTGAACTTAGACGAATATATATATTTTCCAACAGCTTTTCTATTACACTTTTTGCCGCAAAACTGTCTTTGCGAGACACCACCTTCTCGGCTGTTTTTCTTAATGATCGGATCAATTTGAGTCTGAGCCGTAGTTTTATGAAATCAAGATCTTCCAACAAGCTTTTCAAATCATTTGGCCGTTCGTCGAATAGACTTATAACGAATAAACTACGACCTCATCTATATACCCGATAAACTATATATTTTGACAGCTTTGCTATAATGAAATTTTCTAAGTGTTGAACATAATATTTTCAAATAGCAACAATAAGAGTCGATTCTCTCATTGATCAAGACCCGTATAGCCAAAAGTTAAATAACACGACTTCAAGATATTGTTACAAGGTTTTCAAAAATGACGAACTTGACCATTAACACTTAACGTACAATATTTCGCGACTAGTTTTGCGAGGCCATTTTGGTCATATTTTCAAGTAATGAAAACGTTATTTTTGCGGCGAAAACCTTATATTTACCGATAAAACACCAAACGAGGATCGTGGAGTACCTTTTCAACACAACTACATGAAAAGTGGTTATTAACTTAACGAGACGTCAAAAATGTAATTTTTGACGATAAACACTATTTTCAAAACTAACGAGTGGTATCGATAACATACGTACTTGCATGTGTAGCATCATTTCGTTTCTTACATGAGAAACTATCATTCATATTAGGTTGCGATTAGAGATCGTGCCTCATTTCAGTGTATCCACTTTTGTCATCATAGCTATCGCACCAGGTGAGTTCATACCCCCTACTTTTACTTGTTTTTATAACTGTTTTGGGGGAGAATACATGCTCATTTTTTTTTAACTAAACTCAATGATTGTTTATTTGAATGCGAAATTGCATACTTAAACACTACTGTTTCTCTGGATACTTGATTGATTATTCAAATGCACCTATGTGTATATCGGTTGCATACTTGATTATTTTCTCGCATACACAAGCGTTTTATAAACATGCAACACACTTTATGAACTCTTGCTTTTATGCAAAACCCTTTATGAACTCTTGCTTTTATGCAACACACTTTATGAACTATTGCTTTTATGCAACACACTTTATGAACTGTTGCTTTTATGCAAACACTTTTATGGACCATACTGAAACTTATGTTTTATCTAAACTATTACGCGGATTAGCCTAAGCCCTTGAATCCCACTATGCCCAAACTCATGAACCGTCAATTCCTGCTGGGAAGCGCGAATGTTATAAATAGATCTATTGGTGGTGACTCCCCCGTTCGGTTTGACCGGATAGGCAAACGCGAGCGTATAACATGTCGAATTACAAGTGTAGCGGGATAAACACTTGCCGGGCCTTTATATTTAACATGCTTCTAGAGCATGCACACTGTTATAGCTTCGGTTGCATGAACTTAGCGCTAGCGTAATAGACTATTTTTCTATGTGATATTATATTTGTTGTAATGATCACACATACTACTCATGGTCCACAACTCTGATTTTACTGTAAGGTAAACTTTATTTTTATGACATTGTGAGTTACACAATGGTCACAAAACTCTCTATTGTACTCACAACACTATTGTTTTTATACAAACTTATGAACTCACCAACCTCGTGTTGACACTCTTTAGCATGTATTTTCAGGTTTTAAGCAATGGCACGCTACTGGAGGTTTTGGCAGGGCATGGCATGGTCATAGAAGACTCTGATATTCACTTGGGGACCATTTTAAACTATTTTACGGGCCTACTTCCGCACTATATTTTAACGATGTAAATTCAATACTTTTGGTTAAATGATTTTATTCTAAATGATAGAAGTGGAAACCAGTTTTGAACTTGTGTTGTAATACCAATTGAGTTACACCCCAGGTACATGTATGCTTCCGCTGGACCCGATTTTGGGGGTGTGACACTTTGTGACGCCTTCAATTCTCTACTGGGCCGTCATGAAAATTACTCTTGACGCCGTCAGAATTTCCTTCTTGATGCCGTCACCTACTGTTCCCAGCAAGGAAAATTAAAACTTTGGCGTTTTCTTCACTTTTATGCTCCAAAAACGTCTGAATTGCTTCCTTTTCCAGATTTCACTCCCAAAGTACCTAAAATCACAAAAGGAACGATTTAGGGCAATATTTGATCAAATAAATTCAATTCCAGGCTTAAATGACCCCCTAAAAGTGGTTCATTTTTCGCCTCATCATATACCCTTACACTTGAGATTTGCTTGTCCTCAAGCAAATGCGCTTTTATTCTACTCAAAATACAAGTTAGGGGTCATTTAACACTAATATAAAAGTAATTACAACAAATAATCGTTCCACTAAAGACCAATAGACAAGCACGGAGGTCATATACTAGCACCTCACAAATAGTGTTTAGATACTCACATCTCTCGGGTGTAATAAAGTATAAATTACAATATGGAAATGGAAGATATCTCTCACTACCTGTCATAGCAAAATAGATTACCATAGGCTTGGGAAAGGATCAAACCTCCACCACATGGCGTAAGCACCTAGGATAAACTATCAAAGAGGTCTTTTAAAGGGTTGTAACGTTAGGTGTAGGGATATGAAATACACGGTTTTGTTGGATAAAGGAAGTTTTTACTGGTGGCGAGTTAACAATCTTGGTTAATTACATGTACAATATGGCGTTGCTAAGCCAAGACTAGACTCGACTTAAGCTAATAAATGAAAAATAACAAAAACATAAAATGAACATAGAATGAAACGGGATGGTAGTCCGTATGTTTTTTCTCTTTTTCTTTTTCTATTTTTTTTATTTTTTTCTTGATTTTTATTTATTTATTTATTTTTTATTATTATTTTTTTTTGCATACACTCTTACCCTACCATCCAAAATAATACATCATAGGGAATGAATATTCCCCTTACACTTGAATTTTTACATACTTTACAATAAACTAAACTAATGACTCGAATTAAGAAAATCAAAACACTTGGAGCACTTTTAAGATTAACGTACATATGGGGGTAGTAAAATGATGTTCTTCCCCATTACTCCATAAAATAAGTACTTTACCCATGAGTCCCAATCGTCCCAAAACAATATGTACAAGGATATGACTCGACTAAGCAACTATGTAGTCAATTAGATAGTTAACTTAGGGTTTAACAAATAAAAATAATGCACTAAAAATGAGCGTATACACAGAAGGCTAAGGCGATTTGGGTGTACATTTAAGTGGGGTGTAACAAATTCTTCCTTTAAGTAAAATGCTTAAAGTTAGAAACGAAAAGATAGGCTCGGAGGGGTGTACTAGGGGTTTCGTGTACTAAAAATGAGTACAATGCTAAGGTGTGGGAAAAATTAGTTGACTTAACTAGCCAAGTAATATGACATAAATGGTCAAGTAATTATGATACGGGTTTAACACAAGGGTAATCCTAATGCCTCTTATCATGTAGTAAATCCTACTACACGAATGTAGTCTCACTAGCGGTCTCGGGATGCATCACTAACGCAAGTTCTAGAATCTAAATGCTACCTGTACACTCATAAGCACTAATAGTAAATGCTTTTCCTATCAAATCTAAAGGCGAACCTCACATATTTAGGTGGAAAATTTTTCTGAATGGTACGGTTATGTGCTAGTCATACAATCTCCTATCCATGAGACGCTTGCTATGGCTAAAGTTTCACTCCTAAATGTTGTAAAAAAATTTAAATTTGGCGCTAAAATTGCACTAACAAGTATTTCTCATACTTTTATTACACATCTACCATTAAACAAAACAAACTCAAGCGAAAGTGTACATGTAAAGTATCATCATTTTACCCTCCCCTTACACTTAAGATGAACATTGTCCCCAATGTTCAAGTAAAGAATGTAAAAGTGAAAAAGTAAAAAGAATGAAATTAAATACTCCCCTGATTCGCTCGGTATGGATAATAAGGTGGCCAGGTTAAATCTTCCTCCAAGAAAATGAACAATCAAAGCTTCCCTTCCAGAATATAAATCATCTTCTTGTCATACATAACCTGTGAATCCTGAGAAAATAGATATAACAACCTCGCATAAAATCGGCGGCAACCTACATAAGTTACTAAATCCTAGAAAACAAAATAAGATATAATGCTTGTGGAATGAAGTTTGCAGATTTCCTGGAGATTATAAAACTTAATAATTCACAAAAACCATAAGACTCCATTAGAAAAACAAAACCGGTAAAATTTCCAGATTTTTACACGTGTCGCCGTCAAGAGTTAACTCGTGACGCCGTCAGAAGTGACCTGCAGAAATTCTTATGTTAAGTTTTCGGAAAATTTTTGGAAAAACTTGGTCTCACTTCCTGGAAAATCATGCAAAACTTCATTATGACTCGATACAAGCATTTGACTCTAACAAATACGAATATACATGTTCATTTAATATTGTGGAGAATCATGATCGGTTTGTTTCTTGAAAACATATTTGGGGTTTCCCCTTACACTTATCTTTTGCAAAAATACTTTTAGGTGGAGTTAAGACTAGGCCAAAACAACAAAGTAAAGTATTTCCACTATTTAATTGAGAAACATGATCTACCAACAATAAAAATAAAGCATGCATATGGAAACAAATAACAAACAAACAAAATAAAATCACACAAAGCATGGGTTGCCTCCCAAGAAGCGCTTTTCTTTATTTACGAGTCTTGTAGCTAGACTCAAGGTCATGGGTTACTACGTTTTCCTTTCCTTTGAAATGATATACCCCATGTAGTTGTGATCATTACTGTTATGGTGGTAGTGCCTTAACCTATCGACACTTGCAATCACCATTCCACCTACTTCACTTCTCAAGTTAGCCATCCCATCTTGGCTCACGCCTTCAATTGTGAAAGGCCCATACCACCAAAGACTTGGTTTATCGGGTGGTATCTTTGTTTCCAAGTGTCTCAAGAGTACCAAGTTCCCTTCCTCAAATGCTACATGATTTTCTGCGGGTTGAGTATGTTCGAATTCGACCTGAACCTTATTGCTTTTGCTTCTTTCATATTTAGCCTCCTTATAGCTTTTGATTCTTGCCTCCCATGCAAGAATTTTATTCTGAACACGAATGGGTGTCGTGTCAATGTTGTTTTTGATCTTTCTCCAACTCAAATTCTCATGCCCACTTCGCGGAGTCATGGGGAAGCTAATCTTTCTTTTTCCAGATTTAAGCTCAATTTTCCTACCTTCATACTTAATGACAGCCCTAGCGGTGGCGAGGAATGGTGCCCCAAGGATTATTGGCATGCATCCATCTCCTTTATCATTGATGATCATAAAATCAATGGGGTACATGAACCCTGCGACATTAACTAATACATCTTCTGCAATTCCTAGGGGGTATACGTACGAGTGTCCAGCGAGGGACAACCTAACACGAGTAGGGGCTGGCATTTTTGATGTTAGTTGGATGTAAATAGTTAGGGGCATAAGATTTACTTCCGATCCTTGGTCGGCGAAAGTACTAAGATATTTCAAATCCCCGATGCTAGTTGGTATCTCAAAGTTCCCACACGCTATCTGCTTAGTAGCCACTTTTTGTACCAACAGCCTCTCGAATACTGATCCCCCAGGTAACGTATCATACTCATCTTTTACCTTTTCCTCTTTCTCAGAACCCTGTTTGGAAGGTTGGTTACGCCCGTTACCCTTAATCCAATTTGTTATGGTGTTTTTGTTTATATCATGTTTCAGGTAGTGACTCAAGGGTTGGGATTTTGGTGGTTTCTCTAAGGTCTGTTTGGTAGGGGCTTCAACCATCTCGTTATCCTTGTGGACAATTGTGATGGAATTAACAAATTGGGTAGTGGGAGTGGCGCTTTCTTTCCTTAGTAGCATTCTTTCGGGGGTTCTCTGGTTGGCATACTCCTCTAATAGACTCATCATCTCATTCATTTTCTCCTGCATCTCCTCTTTTTGCTTATAGACTGCTTCCTCGAATCTAGCAAGCTGATCTGAGTGAGTTGCCATATATTCTCTCATCCTAGCTTCAAACTCCGAGCTAAGCTCCTTGGGAGGGGAACAAGGTGGGGCATAGTTTTGAAAAGTCTCGACATTTTCTCTAGAGGGTGACTCAGATAATGGTGTTGAAGTTGGTTTCGAGACAGAATTGACAGTAGCCCGTCTAGGACTTAAAGGTCTCCTTTGCCTTTCCTCAAAATAGTCAACTTTTGCTTCGAGTTTGCATAGGAGTTCATCGGGGATTTTGGTGGTTCCTCCAGATGTTGAGACTGCATTGATGGCCGCTTTTATTGTATGATTAAACTCCCACATCTCATGATTATCAGCGGCGAGCTCCTCGATAATTACCCAAGACTCCTCGGCATTCTTATCACGCAGTTTACCTCCCGCGGCCCTATCGATTGTGCACTTAGTGTGATAGTCAACATGGTCGTAGAAAATCTGGACTAATAACCAAAGGTTTATACCATGATGAGGGACCTTATGGAGGAGATCCTTAAAACGGGCCCATGCTTCGTAAAAAGTTTCACCCTGATGTTGTTCAAACATCAAAATGTCATTTCTAAGCATTGCAGTCTTCCCCGGCGGGAAGAATTGAGTAAGGAAGCGATTGGTGAAATTATCCCATGTGGTGATGGATCCCGCGGGTAAACGCTCAAGCCATTGACTAGCTTGATCCCGTAGAGAGAATTGGAATAGGCGTAATCGGGTTGTCTCTCTAGTTTCAATATCTAAGTCTATGGAATCTACGATTTTAAGGAAGTCCTTAAGATGTTGGTTTGGATCTTCGAAACGAAGTCCATGGAATGCACATCCGCTTTGCACCAACCGGATGGTGTCGGATCGCAAAGGGGTCACATTGGCTCCGGTGAGCTCAATGGTGTTTCGGTAGCCTTGGTGGCTAGGTCAGGAATACTCTCCTAAGGTTCGGGGCCTAAGAGGTTCTAGTGGTGGGTTTTGTTATGGTGGGATGACGGGTTCAAAGATGTTCCCAGCGTCCATGATGTCGGGTGGTGAAGAGTTACGAACAAAAACACAAAGAAATAAGATAGACTAAAGAAAACCTAAAAATAAAAATAAAATCTTACTAGAAAGGAATTTAGCAACTAGACCTAATAAAAAGAGATTCTAACCTAGACAATAACTATTCCCCGGGCTGCGGCGCCAAAAACTTGATACGTGAGAATCGCACCAGGCTTTACCTCTCAAGGGATCTTGAGAAGCTTACAACCCCCACCAGGCAGTGTACCTGATCGTTGTAGTATAGTATAGTGACAAGTACCGGGGGATTGATCGTTCAGCTAGGAATAGTGTCGCTAGGATTAGAAAACCTAAATACTAGTTCTAAAGATGAGGGATGATTATTTTTGTATTTTTGTATTTTTTAGAAAGCAAGTAAAAATCTCGGGGTTTGAAGGATTTGGGCGGAATTAGTTGCTAGTCAACTAACCCAATACTAAAGATGCAATCAAAATAAAATACTAGAAATAAAAATAAACTAAATTAAACTAAGGTTGTAAGCAATAAGTGGAGAAGTTGTGTTTACTTAGATCTCACTACTCCCTAGATATCTTTTACACGTTAATTACTTGTTATAGTTGCGTGGATGACGGATTGTATTCCTTAATACCATTCATGGGGTGGCGCACTTAATTCCCCAATCCTATGAGTGCCTACTTCACTCCTATGTCAAGCCGGCTAAGAAGCTCCTAACATGGGATCATTAGAATTTACTCATGCATTAAATACAACCAATAAAACCTAGTGCACGTCAGTTCATGTTTCCTAAGACGTTCAAGCATGTTACCAAATGGAGATCTGCCAGTTTTCTTAAGCCTAACATCGAAATCATTCATCCAATACAACCATAAACAAGTAATCAACACATAATTAACATCTAGGTTTCATTAGATCCAAGCAAACACAAGATAGATCTAGCCTTGCATGATGGAATTAAGACAAGAACAAGATATAGACAACTAACACATAGACATATTGATTGAATTAAAAGAATACTTATCTCAATTACACATGAAAGGGTTCAAGGGCTGAAAACCCTTGAAAAACCTGTAAAGTTCGTACTAAGTTCGGCCTTAGGGTTTCTCCAAAACTTCTCTTTTTATGAATGAAAATTAGAAAACTATATATAGGAAATTGAGGCTGACGGCGTCAAGACCAAATTGGTGACGCCGTCATCTCGCCTCCAAAATACTTCTCGGACTGGCTTGATCTACTTCTGACGCCGTCACGTTATTGCTATTTCCAGGACGTCACGTATTTTACTCTTGACACTCTACTTTGTGACGCCTTCAATTCTCTACTGGGCCGTCATGAAAATTACTCTTGACGCCGTCAGAATTTCCTTCTTGACGCCGTCACCTACTGTTCCCAGCAAGGAAAATTAAGACTTTGGCGTTTTCTTCACTTTTATGCTCCAAAAACGTCCGAATTGCTTCCTTTTCCAGATTTCACTCCCAAAGTACCTAAAATCACAAAAGGAACGATTTAGGGCAATATTTGATCAAATAAATTCAATTCCGGGCTTAAATGACCCCCTAAAAGTGGTTCATTTTTCGCCTCATCAGAGGTCTCCCCTCTTTGTGCACTTATGATTTGACGGATATGTGATTATGTGATTTGAGATCTATTCGAGTGTCTCGGGTAGGTCGGCTCGTGGCTTTCCTATGTATCTTTGTGTCTATTCGAGTGTCTCGGGTAGACAAGCCTTTGTTCTAGCTGCTCATGTGATTCTGGTTACTATATGATTCTTCATGTTCTTTATTTAGTTGACTTATGATATTTGTTCAGTTGATTGTTGATCTCTTATTCATTTGACAGATGATATTCTTTTCATCATGAGCCTATGATTCTCTTTTCATTTACTTATATACGTTTCGATTATCAGTTTTGTTATATATCTGTTCACTGGGCTTTTTAAGCTCAGCCGCATTTCCTTTCTTGCGGCAGGTTTTAGGTTGGAAGCTAGGTTTGGGTGAAGAGTGCATAGGAACATTAGTGGACTACCTGATGATTAGAAGCCCATTACATTTGGATTAGACTTGGACTTGATTAGATTTTTGTTTGGGTTTGTATTTCATCTTGTATATAGTTAGCTTTTCCTTTGTTATCTTAGAATACCTTTGTGATCATTATGTTTTAAGTCTTCCGCTTGCGTTTGTATGTTCTGATGAACACCATAATGTGAGATTTTGACCCGTGTTGGGTTGGGGTGTTACAATAACTTTCTTCCGATTTCTGATATGGGTTTTTGGATTTGATTGATTTTGATAAAAAAAAATCGTGTGTTTTTAATAGTGGTTTTATACTATGTGTTTTTTAATTTATGATGTTGTTTTTGGAATGATGTTTTGATTGTAGTTAGGTGTTATTTATGCTCTTTTACTCCTTAAAATCAAGAAAACAGGAGAAAAAGATTGTTGCTGTGATGAATTCCCATTGTTTAATTTGAAGATTCAAAGCATCTGTAATCTATTTTGTAAGTTTTTAAACCCTAATTTTGATATTGAATGTTTGGAAGAGTGTGTTAGGGTTTGAATCAGGGGGATGTTTGGATAAGATTATTTGAATAAAGAGTTTGATGGCTTATTGCATCAGGTGCTACATGGGAAATCAGTCTGAGCATCAAAATCCATAAACACAAAAAAAGGTAATAAATTTTTGGGATAATCACCAAAATAGACCGGGCAACCATGGTGAATTCGGTTCCTGATCCCAGATCTAAAAATGTCTTTTTTAGACAGGGCAACTGGGCAACTCGACCCATATGATGACAAGTGACCCCAGTTGCCCAAAAATTGGCGGCTGTTGCCCAAAAAACTGACAAGTTGCCCAAAAACTGACAGACAGTCAACGCTTCTCACTTGCAGAAAGTAACACTTCATCAGTTGCCCTGTCTAAAAATGACATTTTTCGATCTGGGGCAGAAACCCAATTCACCATGGTTGCCTGGTCTATTTTGGTGATTATCCCTAAATTTTTTATACAAAATTCGGTCTTATTTGTATAAAATGCCGAAAGAAAGAAAGTTTCGCAATCGCCAGAAATTAAGCTTTCATTTGGTGATAGTCGGTCATCTAATGGCAAGCTCAGCATGCTTTATATGCAGCCTCCGAGTGTAATGGTGATCTCTTCATGGATTGATTGGTGTTTGGACCCGTCAAAGCATGCAAATTTTAAATTTACACCAGTGTGTTATTTACTTCTTTATGGCATCACTTTCCATGCTTAATGCTTTAAATTTATTTTGGAAACCTAGGCATTTACACGAGTTCGTTTTTTCAATTAACATCACAACCACCTTGCAGGTTAGTGCATTATAAAGGGTGTTTGGGAAGGAGTTGGGAAGATGCCTTACTTGAGCTTCGGGCGCGTTAAGGTTACGTGACTAAGCAAGATATATGTATTACAGGTAATTTTGGTAATCATTTTTTGGATTACATCTCTTTTAAGTCTGATTTGTTTCTTTACAAGTTTATGCAGCAATAGTTGGAGAAGGGGAAGGGAGGCAGAAGACACCACCAGGAGTTGATACCAGAATTTGTTAAGAGGACGCGCTAAGGTTGTTCCAATAGGGCTTGATGAGGTTACTATTTTTCGAACTTCTTAAGTTGGCTTTCAAGTTACTTATTTGTTCACCTTCTACTTATAAATAAGCAATTATAAGCTACTAAAACTAATCACATTAGAATATTGAGTTTCGATTTAAGAGTTTTAAGAGATTTACTTTTATTGTTTTGGGTGATATAAACATAGGATAAAGTACCTTATCAAGCAAAACCTTACAAAAGGAAGAAGGAATACAGGAAGACCATTGCAGCCAACAATAAAAAAGCAGGTAAAATTTGTTACTTATAACGGTTTGGCTTAGTTAAGTACAGTTTTATTTAACAAGATGCAGGCGCAATATTTTCCCATTATCTCATTATTTTGTAGGGCTGTTTGGATGTGTAGAAAAGTTTTTAGGTCGGTACAGAAATTGGTATGGAACAGGAATCAGAGTGGAACGCAGAAAAAAGTATTTTGATATTACAAAAATCTCTACGTTACTTATTTTTCTTATTAGGTGTCATACTAATATTGCCTTCTTTTAGGTGTAAAAATAGCAAATGTTTATCCACGTCGCGCATGTGAGGTTTGAAGAAGAGTATCGCTTTGAAAGATGGTGGAGTGAGGCACAGCGGGTTAGGTAATGGGTCAAAGAGGGTCATTTCATGGCCTAACCTAAGTTAAATAGAGCATATTAAGTCGAAACTCGATCAATTGAAACCCGATTTACATGGGTAAATAACCAACATAATATATTCTTCATATAAAGGTATAAAACCTGATTTCTTAAGCTGTTGCAATAAGAGCTATTGAAAAATCAGAACATAAGTTGGTGGTTATCCCATCATCCCCTTAATGTGGAAAGTATGATACGGTATATATACAAATAGATAGGGACCTTTAGCCCGGAAATAGCTAACGAGGTCAAACTACGTATACCGGGAGTATTGGATATCCCTGGGTCGTGTCCGTGTAAGGTGTGAAATGCGAAGTCGAGAATCGTTTTGTGATCGGGTGAATTGAATCGGATTTAAATGGAGATTTGAGTTTCTAAACTAATTTAAGCAAATAATAACTCAAAATAATGCAAATAAACAATTAACGAAAGCATGTAAATCATAATTAAGCTAAAATGTAAATAAAAAGGGAAGTTACAAATTTTAACTAAAAATTTAAATTTGGAAATCAAAAACTATTTGAAAAGTTGAAAATTTGCTAAACGTAACTTGAAACCTTGAAAACGTAAATAAAATTGAAAACGGGCCGTTACCGGGCTCGGTAACGGCTTTAAAAATGAATTTTAAAATCTAAAAGGCCTACGGGTGTGAAAATAATTTTCCTAAGTCCCAAACGTAAAACGAAAACTTTGATTTTTTTTTTGATTTTTCGGCTATTTTTCTATTTATTATGATTTAATTAATATTTATACTAAATTAAATTCTAAAAAAAATACTAAAACTATTTGCAAAAATCTGAAAGTTTTTCTAAAGTTTCTTAATGCAATTAGAATGGTAAGAAACATATAAAAAGTAAAATAAGCCAAGTAATAAACTGGGATTCAGGTTAACTCAGTTAATAAGCTAAAGAGAAAAAGAGTACCTGAATAATTGATTTTGTAGAATATGATTGAAAAAGACCCTAGGGCAATGGTTAATTGTGCATGTGCTATGTCTGTGTGTTTTGTGATTCCCCAGGTTCGAGCCTTGCTTGTCCCAAACTTTTTGAAACATTTTTTTTTTTCAATTTTTATTAACTAAACTTATAAAGCACATGAAAACTAAGATTTGTTAAAGCTATAACCTTATTGAAATCTTAAGGAATACGCAGATTAAAGGGCAAATGATAAGCAGTTTAAGCTATGGCTATAAAAGGGAATAAATCTAAACTACAACAGCTAACAAGAAGCTACAATAAGCTAATCTAAAGGGGGAGTAAGTTTAAAGGCAGCTATGGGGAGTCCTAAAAAGCTAAGGGGGGACAAAATATAAGGAGTTTGAAAGCTAAAAGCACTAGTAAGGATCTAAATAAGCAAAACTTAAGCCTAAGGCTGCAGAGAATGAAATGGACTAAAGTGGCTACTTAGGGGCTGCAAAAAGCTTGTAAGAAAAATTGATAAAATTAAAATAAAAATACTAGCAACTACACAAGCTACCCAATAAGCTATAAACCAAATTTCATAGCAAAAGAGCCTAAAATAAATATTTTAAAATTAAAAACCAAGGTGCTGTTTGGGCTATTCTTTTTACTGCAACAGTTAGTACAAATGGGTAAAAAGGGAAAATTTGACTTTTGAAAAGTAAAATACATGATATCTAAAACTTAAACTAACCTATTTGTGACTAAATGAATGCAAAAACAACAACTAAAGAGGCTTAAACTAAGAATCTACTTGAGCTACTTGTTATGGCATACTTTAAAAAAATTTGAAAAAAAACATGCTAAATACTTGAGAACTACTTGAAAATGATGAAACTTGCTCTAAACCTACTAGTTACACTATCTTAAAACTAATCTAAGCTCAGTCTTTTGGTCAAAACAAATTTTTGACAAAAACAAAAAATCTTTTGTGCCAAACACCCCTTAAGGATGCACTGTTGAAGTTTTTTTTTCTTTTCTCTTTTTTTTTTATTTTATTTTATTTTTTTTTTTTGAATGAAAATCAAGATTTAAGCTAAGGATTTGAAAGAAAAGTGATAAAAAGCTCTTTTGTAATGAAATAAGCAGTTTCAAACTAATAGACAGTAGTAAGATAAGCTAGTACTAGCTAACCTTTTTTTTTTTTTTTTTTTAAAATTAAACTTAAATTGCATTGATAAAAGGAATTACAATACTTTTAAAATGAAATACACTGAAAATTAATTGCTGAAATTAAAATTACAAGGAAATTAAAAATGGTCAAGACTTTTCTAAAACATGAAAAATTGGACAAATGGCTAAGTGTGTTGAGGCTGCTATTTATAAGCCCTCTGCTAGGGTTTCATTGGTCTTTAGCTTGATTTCCTTTGTCCTCATGTGTCGTGTTTTCTATGTGAGTCGGGATGCATAACTGTCCATCTTGTGCTTCTTTTGGGATAATCAGAGCCATCCATCTATTCTTGTTCCCAAAGGCTTCACTTCTTGGATATAGGATTAATTAGAAGTTGAGGATTGCCAACGTGACAGAGGAGGAGAGACCATGGAACAAGCACATGTGATGTTTGGCATGGAGTGGGTGAGGATTATGAGGGATGAAAGTGACAGAGGTGTCTTATTGTGGATTTAAAGGGAAACAGGTAAACAAGGTGTTTGTTTGACTTAGAAAGGTCAAAGACGGGGTAAAAGGGTTTTAAGGTTTTGGGTGTCGTTTTGTTTCGGGTTTGGGCTGGAGGGTGTGTTGGTTTAGTGTGTGAAGGGTAATGGGCTGTGGTGTCATGGGCTAAGGGGAGAATTGGATCCGGTTTAAAATTTGGATTAGATTAGTTAGTTTAAGATATTTATTACGAATTAGATTATTAGTAGTATTAGGTTAATATTAGTAATTAATAAAAATATTTAAATAAAAACTGAATTGTCAAAATCTTTTTGTGATTTTTAATAATAATAATAATAATAATAATAATAATAATAATAATAATAATAATAATAATAATAATAATAATAATAATAATAATAATAATAATAATAATAATAATAATAATGTAAAAAGTAAACTTAATAAAAGTTTTTAACAAAATAATAAAATGTTTTGTCAAAATGTTTTTTGGGATTTTATTTTGGAAAATGATTTAAGGTTTTGAAAATCATTTTGAAATTAGGTTTCGGGGTTAAAAGGGTAATTTGGTAATTTTAGTTTTGAAAACAAGTAGGGTTGGATCAGTTGGAAAACCCCTTGCCTCTTAACCTAGAGGTCAAGGGTTCGATCCTCACTTCCTACAAAAGGCCGGAGGTCCTTTTCTACCTTAGGTAGAACCGGAAGCAGCCTCTCTACCTTAGGTAGGGGTATGGTTGTCTACGTCTCAACCTCCCCCATACACCGTGGAAGACGGTATTGGGACCCATAACCCGTGGAAGACGGTATTGGGAGTTACTTTACTTTACTTTTTTTTTTTTGGTAATTTTAGTTTTGAGTGAGGGTAAAATGGTAATTTTGGGTTAAGGTTAGGGTGAATTGGGAAATTACGGGTTCTGTTGTGAATTCCATACCTCCCCCATGTCACATTGCCGGGATTGACTTCAATATTGACTTCTTGTCTTTTTCTTCGTTTTTCTTCAAAAATGTGTCGAGTCGATCTGATAATGCTACATGATGCTCCGATTTCTCATCCATGCTCCGTTTCGCTCACTTTTGCCTTGTTTACAATCCATTTGTACCTGAAACATACAAAAACACATTACAAGGATATTTGTTGATATTATATGGTCATTTTGGGTATTTTTGGTCATTTTGGTGGGTTTTTCAGGCCTAAAATGATGAGTAAAAGGCCACTCATCAATGACTTTACAAGTAAATCATTTATCTTACACCTTAGTTAAGTATAGTTTTATTTAAGAAGAAGCAGGCATAATTTTTTTCCATTATCTCAGTATTTCGTAGGGCAGTTTGGATGTGTAGAAAATATTTTAGATCGGTACATAAATTGGTATGGAACAAGAATCAGAGTGGAACGCATCAAAAAGTATTTTGATATTACTAAAATCTCTACGTTACTGATTTTTCTTTTTCGGTGTCATACTAATATTGGCTTCTTTTGATGTGTGAAAGCAGCGACAGTTTATCCACGTCGCGCATGTGATGTAGGAAGAAGAATATCGTTTTGAAAGATGGTGGAGTGAAGCAGAGCGGGTCAGGTAACGGGTCAAAAAGGGTAATTTCATGGCCTAACTTAAGGTGTCCAGAGTTAATTAGAGCATATTATGTTTAGAAGATGCAGCCATTAGAGAAAGTTTTACTTAAGTAAATTAATTTGTTTAGAAGATGCAAATAATATGTCATGGGTGAAAGGTTATATAGACAACTAAGACAAGTCAGAACTTGAATATCCAACATTACTAGAAGTAACTGATACCCATGCTTCGTATTCCCAAGCAGAAAACGTCTAATGGACAATTAAGGGGAGCTTAAAGTATGGAAGCTATATGTTTTTTTATACAAATAAATATGGGTTGGGTTTGTTGCAACAATCATATTTTTCATAGCATAAAACCCATTTTTTGGATTTTGAATACGTACCTAAGTTAATGATTAATATTTAAAGCCCATGACAATTTAATACCCACTAGCCCATTAAGAAAATATAAATATCACAAAATGAAAACAACATCACACATTCTTAATTTTTTAAACAACAAAGTAAAAACGTTTCATACAACATACTAAACTATAAATACGCATACACTCGCCAATACACAGAAACATTACGCGATGAATACTTAGATTCAAAGTCTGTGCGTAGCACAGATTCTGCATGCCTCATTTCATAATAAGGCTAACACCAACAGGTGTCTAGCCGTGTATACGATGACTATGTGAAGCAAGCCTATGATCTTCCAGGGAATTTGGATGCTTTTAATGCCATGTATGGCACCAAGCTTCAAGGTCTTAGGGAATTATCTTTATTTCGTTATGTCTTATGGTATCTTTTTTGGGTCAAAGGTCAAAAGACCCGGTAAATATTGATCGAAAATTATGTCTTATGTTATCATTTGAGTAGTGGTTTGTTTTATTGTTTAGAAAATAGGAAATATCTTGTTATGTAAGCTTTTCGTCTATGTAACGGGATGATATGGGATTCACCCATATCCTTTGTACTTAAATGCTTTTTGGAGTAATATATTTACCAGGTCTTGTGACCTTTTACCCAAAAAACAAAAGGTGTTTAGCCACTAATGCTCATAAATGCAGAAAAATATGTGTTTATCATAATAAATATAAACATTAATTTAATACAAATCGAATGAATGAATAAACTTATGATTATGGCGTGAATTCTCCCTTGGAAATGACTTGTATGCTGGTAGAAGTCCATAAGTCCACTGATATACAACCCCATATTTTTGTCCAAGTCCATAAGTCCACTGAATTTTCTTAATAAATTAGTTTAGCAGGCAGTTTTAAAAACCGTCATTCAATCAAGGTTCAAAACATGATTTTCGAGTGTTTTAAGCCATGTACAATGTATAACCACATCTAATAAATGTATAAAACATATAAAAGATAAGAAAATACAGAAATGAAAGTGAGCATATAGTTTCCTTACAATGGGTTTTGGTGAAAAAGATCAAAACAAGAACAAGATCACAAGAACACTTCTAACTTAATCTTTACAAATAATCACCAACAAAACCAACACCCAAGCTTCCAAATCAATAACCCTTCCTTAGAAAACCTTTTTAAACCAAGATTTAACATAAATAAACCCTTGTAAAGCTTCAAGAAAAACCCAAGGAATTCATGATGAGATTAAGTTGTTTATGGTGAATTTTTAGTGAAATGAACTAAAGATGTAAACTATGAACTATATCCTTTCAACTAATGATCAATAAACTAGCGAAAAACTAAATGGTGATGGTGTTATTTTGGTGTTTTTGGTCAAGAAAAAAAGACAAAGGGAAGAGCAAAAGTGTGTTTTTTATTTTTTAGTTGTGATAAAATGAATGTATAATAGTATGTATTATATATTATATTATATTCTAACAAGGGTTGATGATGTGACATGAAATGGTATACTTAAGTGCTTTGTTAATGTATGATCTTGCTTTTTATTGGTTGCCAATAGGCTAATTATTTAGAACTAAGAGCCATTGACAAGATCCTCATTTTATGGGAAAGTTAGATGGGGTATGGGTTGAAAGAATTTTTGCAAGAATTGGTGATTGATTATATAATTTAAATGTTATAATGTGTAGTTTGATCCTGATAATTGAAAATGTAGAATTTTTAAAATACGAGAACGTAATACAGGGTAACGTAAAATTTCCAAAACTTATAAATATGCTATAACTTGTCAAAATAACTAATTTTAGATGTGACACGGGTTTATCGGGGTGTTTAAACATTGATAAACTTAAAAACGTAGGGTGTAAACGCGTAAAACATTTTAATCAGGTAACGTAAAAGTCAAAATTCATATAAAAAGTTATAAATTTTCAAAATAAGAAATTTTGTTATTTTTAATGTGACATAAGTATAATGAGATGTTTAAATGATGTTAAAACTAAAAACATAAGTCGTTGACCCGTTTTTTGATAATGGTTCTTAATAAAATTAACGTGAACTATAAAATGACCCAACAAGTATAAAACTCATTTGTTAACATAAAAATAAATTAAAAAGCATAATAATGTGTAGATTGATCATAGTCTAGTGTCGGTTTAAATTAAATGTAAGTGTAACAACGTACGCGAGTGAACCCACCTGGTTACTCGTAAAATTTATTTTTCGTGAAATTAAGATAAATAGTAAAAGTAATTAGTTAATTGATAGCTTTGAAAAATACGATTTGTGACAACAACAAGCTTCGTCAATGGATCTGCATAACCCCCTGATGACACGAGTACCGGATAATAATGAAGGTCGCAACTATAAAATGGTAGGCCCAGATGTCCCAGAGCACCTTAAAGATTGACATGGAGTAGTTTCTGAAGTGGATTGAAGATTATCCGCTGCCAGTTGGAATGAAATTCCACAATGACATTTAAACATACGATGGGGCAGGCGACCCAAACTGACACTTATGGTTGTTCGAGAGTGTAGCAATGACGAGTTGGAACAACCCTGTGGCATGCCATATGTTCCAGCATACACTTGCAAAACAAGCAATCATGTGATTTAAAGGTTTACCCAAACACATCATAATAGGCTGGTCAAATCTCAAGAATAATTTCCAGCTGATGCGGGAGTACAACAGAGACTACGTTAACTTGTAGTTCATCAAACATATGCCAAATGAACATTTGATTGATTTAACGGAAAAATTCAATGACGAGGACAACAAGATCCCAAGGCTCAAGGATGATCAGAAGATCCAGACATTTAGTACAAACATGACCAAGGAACCATTTAAGTAACTAGTCATTCAGACCCGTGCGATGCACACGGGCTCGATCTAAATGTTCATGCTTCATAGCGTATTGTTCAGCACTAATTTTCATCATTTTGGTCATGGATGGATTATGTTGGTCAATAAGTTTCTAAGTTATGTTTGTTAGCATGACATGAAAAATGTTGATGCCGTTATTTAGTTACTTTTAATTGAGGTCGAGTCAGACACTCAAAATACAATATATAACTCAGGCTGCCTCATGACCTGTGCGATGCACACAGCTTTTTTATTTGTTATTATAATTTATAAATGACTGTAAGCCAAAATTATGTAATTTTTTCTTTCTATTCATTATTCAATGTGATATTTTTAATATGCCGTATTTTGTTATTTTAGCAAACTTTTTTAATTTATATGCTCAAATCGGATGTACTAAAACTCACTTACCCATGCGATGCATTGTTTTTGTTTACCATTAGAAATTCTAACTCTTAGTATTGTCAAAAGCTAATTTTTATCGTGCGATGCACATGGGCTGTATAGAAGTTTTCAAAGTTTAATATCCGTCTTTTATTTTCGTCATTTTAAATTCGAGACGTATTTTTGTCATTATATATGTAAGTTGTCATGGTAGCATACATTTTGTATGCATGATACGTATTTAAAATAGTTTATTGACATGTAATCTTTTAAGATATATTTTTTACGTAATATTTTTTGTCTATTTATTTTGGTATTGCCTCTATCTTTTTTTATTGGAACTAACTAATATTTATACATCCGGCTAAGTTATAACTATTTCTTATGATAGTCAACAATGCCCGTGCGATGCACATGGGCTGTATAGAAGTTTTCATAGATTTAAAATACGTGCGATGCACATGGGCTGTATAAAAATGTTTTCATAGCGTAATATTCGGCATTTATTTTTGTTATTTTATATTTAAGTTGTATGGTGTCACACATTTGCTAAGCTTTATACGTATTTAAAATACTTTATTGAGTTGCACATGAGTTGTATATAAGTTTTTATAGCGTAATCTTCGGCACTTATTTTCGTCATTATATATCTAAATTATGATGGTATCACATTTCCAAGCATGATACACATTTAAAATAGTTTATTGACATTAAAAGAGTATATGTAAAGAGATTTTTTTTTCAATATGTTACATTGAAAATAGTCTCTTCACATGTAATATTTTAATATGTATGAGTTACATAAATTATTTTAAATATAAAACGATGACATTACTGTTGGAGACATTTTATATTCATCCTCATGCGATGCACACAGGTTTTGACTGCCTCAGGACCCATGCGATGCACACAGGTTGGATCTAATTGTTTTTTTTTTCGTAATGTTCGGGACTAATTTTTGTTTCATGTTTGAAACTCTCATTTTTTGTGAAAGACGGACTCGTTGTTCAAATAAATTACATTATTAAAAGCGAACTATAAAACAAAATTCCTTTTTAACAAAACTATAAAAGCATAAAACATTAAAGTAATTAGTATATTCAAGAGTATAAATTATAATTCGTATAATAAATTATTATTCGTATAGTAAAATATTGCATGTTTAATTTGTAACGTACTGTAAATATGAATGCTAAGTATTCATCTATATTGACACCGGTGGCCGTGGCGTTGTTCTTGTTGTTGTCTTTTTCGTTGTTGTTCATTGGCATTTTGCATGTTTTGTTCTTGATATAATTTTTGTGACTTCTTGGTCTCTTTTTAATGTGAAGAGGTTTTTTGCAAAATATTATATTTAAATGAGGCTTTTCATATGTAATCTTTTAATATGAGTAAGTTACATAAATTATTTTTTAATTAATGCAATATTACAACATTTTTTCATAAACTATAATATCGAATTTGGAGCATTCATTAGTAACTCACTTTAAGTATTTACAGTATAACGACATGTATCACATGATCTCAAACTCAAATGAATAATGTTTACCTCGTGATAGGTGTAGGATAACATTTGAAATACAATTTTCTTCTCCTTATACTTATTCGATTTAGAAGATTCTTATTGTTAAGATGATAGTGTGAAGATATTTTTATTATATTTTTATTATATACTACCATTTTCAATATGTAACATCGACGTAATTTACACAGTTATATCAAATATCAAAGTCACGCAATATTCCAAGACGTTTAATTACGAAAGTGACATTAACACACCGTAAGACAAAAAACTACATTAAGAGCAAAAATATTAAAATGCACCAACAAAGTGCAGTAATAATTATTGACTAAAAATTGAATGCTCGTCACATTATTTTCAATAAACTTACTTGCTAACGAATCAATAGTATTAGCCCGTTCAGCGGTATTACATGAAGTAAAATATTGCATATTTAATTTGTAACGTACTATTAATATGAATGCTAAGTATTCATCCCACCGGTGGTCGTGGCGTTGTTCTTGTTGTTGTTGTTGTCTTTGTCATTGTTGTTCATTGGCCTTTTGCATGTTTTGTTCTTGATACAAATTTTGTGACTTCTCGATCTCTTTATTTAATGCTTCTTGACGCGATACAAAAAATAATTAGATATAGTTGATCATTAGTAACTTAAATACAGTTAATCAATATATTGCATTTTCGATCAAAGTAAAAATGTCCGTGCATGTTCCACTTAATTGATAAGACAACGATGTGTAGGATCTCTTAAACCATTCGAGAAGATGATGTTACTACCAAACCTCCTAAGCACCATCTTTATGTCCTACATTCTTACACACACAAAACACACGTGAAATTTACATAAAATAATATAAATTAATATTCTAAATAAGTAAGACGATATGATGCTTACATTATCACCATAATAAGTTGTAGCTCAATGTGCACACGGTGTGGAGGAAGTTGTGGTTTGTTGTGTGTGATTTTTGACACATTATATAGTTGATAAAATATTTGTAACTCGTGGACGGGAAGATAAAAAGACTAACCACTAATTGGTGTGTTTAATTTATGCATTCATGGCATTTTTGGTTTGTATTTTTCGAGGTTTAGAGATGGCTTGAAACATGTTGTACTGTACAAACTTTTGTTCATGATTCCTCATGGAAAACATATTGTACCGTACAAACTTTTGTGCGCAATGCCTCTTGCGCATTAAATTAAGCACTACAATCTTTAGATAGTATAGAAGATATACTTTTCATGTTGCTTAAACTACCTCGTACCGTACTACAATTTGTGCACAAATTCTCTTGCACATTAAATTAAGTCACCCAATATTGTGTAATTGATATACTTTTGATATTGCTTAAACTACCTTGTACCATACAAATTTTTTCAATTACTCGAATCACTAATCTTATGTACTTGCCTTTATGCATAACTATTAAATCAATGTACTAACATATGAAGCCTTCACATTTCACTTTTAATTCATAAAACATTTATTGTGAGCATTTTGCATTTATAGGACAACTTAAGTTTTTAGTATACGAGGCATGCAGAACCTGTGCTACGCACAGCCTTTTAATCTAATTGTTAATCGCGCGTATTATTTTTGTGTATTGTCGAGTGGATTTGTATTTTTAGTTTGGTATGTTGTATGAAACGTTTTTAGTTTGTTGTTTAAAAATATAAAAATGGTTGATATTGTTTAGGTTTTTTGGTCTTTATATTTTCTAAATGGGGTTGTCATTATTAAATTGCCAACGCTTGATGTAATTTCCTTTGATTGTTTTGGCCTATTGCGTAACCCAACAATAATTTTGAATTATATGGTTTTTGCATGGTAATACGAAGCGCACTAGCTTTTTCTTATTTGTTATAGTGTAATTTGCGTTAATTATTTTTGTTATTAGGTTCGTAAGTTGTGATTGTATTACATCTGTTGTAAGTATGTCATTAGTTGTTTGGTGATTTTTATATTTAATCTTTTTATAACATATTAGTATTTATTTATAAAGTTTATGATTAAAAACTAAAGTTAGTTTCATCTCATTTTATTGTACAACTAATTTCATTAAAAATTAACATTGAAGTCTAACTAATAATAATAAATTTTATCAATAAACTCAATTCCAAATAGCTAACTAAATAAATATTAATTAACACACTATTAATAATTCTTAAAACCTTTTGGACTCCACTATTATGTCTTAAACTTAATTTTTTTAATTTACAAATGGGTTCGAGCAAAAATTATGTACTTTTCTTTTTATATTCATTATTCAAGTTGCATGCTTACATATACTAATCACGCTAAAAAGTATCATTTAACCATTTAAATGTTGCTTTACATATATGCTCGTGCATATTTTCTTGAATCAATTCGCACATGTGAGCTACATCAATAGAAAACACACATAAATTACTTGTATATGAAAATGCATTAACATATATATATATATATATATATATATATATATATATATATATATATATATATATATATATATATATATATATATATATATATAATCATCAATTATTCTTGCAACCTTTTCAACTTCATCTCAATCCATAACCGACTTTTACTTCTCTACTAATTGCTAAATATCATGTGATCAATTCCGGCAAGCCTTTCACTTCCATCTCGATGTTGTATATACTTCACATTAAATGCACCAGTTTTGTTTTTCGATAAAAGTTTGAACTTTTGCTTATGTTTAAAACTCAACTTTTTTATTTGATATTATAATTTACAAATGACTTTAAGTCAAAATTATGTATTTTTTCCTTTCTATTCGTTACTCAATGTGATATTTTTAATATGTTGTATTTTGCTATTATGGCAAACTCATTTAATGGGCGTAAATATTAGTTTCTTACTAATGATTCTACATATAGAAAAAGAAAACACTTTGCGATGCGCGGACCTTCTTCTTTTCAATTATAATTCAATTGCACACAATAAATTCATTCTAATATTTCTCAAAGAGCATTCGAAAGCAACTACTTACATAAACTAATCACGCTAAAAAGTATCATTTAACCATTTAAATGTTGCTTTACATACATGCTCGTGCACATTTTCTTGAATCAATCCGCACATGAGAGCTACATCAATCGAAAACGTACATAAATTACCTGTATATGAAAATGCATTAACATAATACATATATCTATATATATGCTTATCTATAACAATCACCTAAATATGTATGAAACAAATAAAATAGTTGGTATCCCAGTCTTTGGTTCCATTTATCTGAGCATGCGTTATCTTGTGTGAGTTTCATAGTACCTGCGTATGATAACTAAATTAAGAAAAAAAGAAGGCCGAGTTAATTACAAAGATCTAAAAGATGTGTGGATCATCCCCAAAATATTGCAAAAGAGAATTTACATACCGCTACCAACAATCAAAGATCTAAAAGATGTGTGAATCTGTACATACTAAATGTGATTTTGACCGGTTTATATAGGCATGAATTAGGTTATATCATTAGTTATTCTTGCAACCTTTCGCAACCCTTGCACTTCATCTAACCGACTTTAATTCTATACTAAATGTCATGTGATCAATTCGGGCAACCCTTGCACTTCATCTCCTTTCATGATTGTATAGTTATTATGAGGCAGCATTGAATTTCGAGCATTAGCTATCTTGTACTATATGCAATGGGACTCCATCTTGAGTATCTTGATTACTTCACATTAAAATGAGTTCGACACAAAAAATGGAGCCTAAGATTACCCATTCCCACTAATTACGACACATTCTCACTTTCATGTCCCTACCAACATACCAAAACTCATCTTTTCATGAATAACAACATCAAATTTTATACATATTTGTAAGATCAAAATTAAAACAAATACCTGCAAGAATAACATTAATAAACTACTAACCAACCCAAAATTTTAAAATAGGTTAGCAGATCTAACCCTCGGTTCCTTCTCAGGCAACAACACATCCATTTGTCTTCCATAAACTTTAAAGCTAGACTATCAACCGACTTCACATGCAAGAAAGTTAACCATTTGCTTACCTTTGCACGTATACCCCCTTGCGTTAATCAAGTCAATATTTATACATGAACCATTGCACGTAACATTAATATGCATAGTACACTTTCATTGGACGGAGAAATTTTACATTAACCAACTAAATTCAATTCCATAGGTGAGAAGCTACACCAAAAAGAAATTTATCACACTATAAGGAAAAATATGGAAAAACTATTGACTGAAAAAAAAATGATCATGTCAATATCTATTTCAAAACTATTTATCTAATTAGCAAGCTTGTTAATTCACAGATCTTGAGCCATAAAAACAGATGGGGTACATATCAAGGTTACGGTTATTGATGCCAATGAGTTCAACGCCATCAATTGCTAGCATGCTATCCATTTCATTCTCATCATGTGCCTAGAAACAAAAAGTAGAGATCAAAAGGAAATTTGTTAGTTGGTGTTGCACTGAATTTACACACAAACAATAATAAACTAACAGCAAACATGTGATTCATACAAAATCATCAAACTACACACAAATTAAAGTTTCACACACATCATTAACAAAGACCAAATGGTGTTATTTATAGTATTCAATGATGGTGGTTGAAGGGTTTGTACATTTATTTGAAGGCAAATGAAAGGAACAAATGATTAAATGAAAATAAAGGCTAGCAACACTTCGTATGGTTTCAATCATTTACATTTGAAACACTAAATATAGCTCATATGTACTTACCACTTAAGCATGAACATTAAATCAAGGTACTTACGCATGAAGCCTCCGCATAATGAAACTCTATTTTCTGCATTTAATTCCGAGCATTAGGTAACTTGTACTCTATGCAATCTTTACGCCTCCACATTAAATTTTAGGACTCAATCTTATATGTTTATAAATAAGATTAACTCTCATAAGTCCGTAAAGTGATAGTTATTAATATATACACTTGGCAACCATCATTTACTATTCATAAGGATTTTTAATAATAAATTTTCTATAATTTATTTATAGTAAATAGCAAAAATGTCCCTAAACTTTGTGATTTTTGTGAGAAATGTCCTCATTTTTAAAAATTTTGCGAGAAATGTCCCTAAAGTCTCAGTTTTTTTTTTTTTTTTTTTTTTTTTTTTTTTTTTTTTTTTTGCGAGTTATGCCATTGAACCGTTACCGTAGTTACAAATTCACCATTTTTGCTAACGCTCACTAGTTTTTCACGTTAGTGGCCTCATGAAATGACTATTTTACCCTCATTTTCAAACAATAAAAACACACAGAGATCAAACACACACGGGTTCATCATCTTCACCCTTACCCCAAAACACCACCTGATTCCAAATCACTCAACACAATCTTACCACTGTACATCTTCTTCACCCCAATCTTCACCATCCGAGCTTAACACGCACATATACCAACACATATACCTAAAATCCGAACACGCTTCCATTTTCTTCTTCATCATCTTTATTTATTCTTGAAATTTTGAAGGTACGATGATCCCATATGCGTCAACGCGTGGGCGATGCGCCAAGCTTCTGTGAATTTCGGGACGAATTTTAAAAGTCGGCTTTCCCCTTACCCGATAAATGTGGATCTTTCAATACAGGTATGAATATGCTATGTGCTTAATTGATAGCACTTGAAACGAGTTTTGGGATTAGAGAGATCCAACTTTTAGAATACCCGTTTTCGGGAAAACGTCAACTTAAGTTTTCTAACTCTCGCCTCTAGCCAAGGCTTTTATAAACCTAGGAGCTTATATATATTTCACGTAACATCAAGTGAAAGCATTCATATACTCATAACCCGTGCTTACGTCTTCTCTAATCACGTAACGGGTTTACTCCCTTATTGGTCAAACTAAGTCAAAGGTCACTTTGTGTAAACGCATCCTTTCCCACATGGGGTATGCTTTACATCAGGGCAAAGCACTTGGCTTGCTTGGACCAAGGTGTTAGTTGAGTACGTCGAGTCGTGGAAAGTCACGAGTTATGAGATTATGAATTCTCGACGTTAAGTTACTTGAGATTATAAGTAACCTTTGAATTTCTCAAACTATAATCATATTTGTCTAATTCTTTTCTTCTTTGTGACAACTTGATTATTTCTTAATCACTTCTCTAATTACATTTCACATAAAACATGTTAGCGTTAAAAATTATATATTAAAAAGTGATGGTCATTCTCATTTATTGTAACGTTGTAATGTGTCGTAGTTTTTGTTATTAGAATAGTCAATGGGCCTTGGTCTTGGTAAGCTAATATGTCATGAGTTAAGTTTAAGCCTTGTTATTTAATCATGTATCCAAGTCCAAGCCCAAGCCCATGGAAAGCCTCTTAAGGCATCATTTAAGAACTATATAAACACCTCAAAGCTCATTTGAGGTGTGTGCTTGTGTGTGTTTTTCTTTGAATAAAAGTTCCATATTTCATCTCTTGTCTCTCATATATACACGACATATACATATCATCAAGTCACCATCTTTCCTTCTTCTAGTGCTCATATTTGTGTTAAAGTTGATAGTTATAAGGTCCTACAAGTGATATCAATCGCCTAACAATGATTTAGGAGTGTGTGAAAATCGTTATTTATCAAACTTTCTCTCTAAAGTTGCGTTTTTTCTTTAAAAACGTGGGCTTTTCTTTAAAAGTTTTGATTTTTACGTGTTTTTAGTGCTAAAGTTGTAGTCTTTATTGAAGTTTTAGTGTTTCTAAGTGTTTTGGGAAAGATTTGATCAAAAGAAACAAGTGGAAAAAGTGTTTTTGGTTGAAAAAATCGGATTTTTAGCTGTTTGGGTCATCTTACGCGTAAGTTTTTCGTACTGCCCAAGCCTACAGCTGTCTACAGTACTTTTTGGCAAGTTTACGCGTGAGTTTAGGCATAAAACCCATTTTCTACGCATAAGATCACTTTCTACGCGTGAGTTTAAGCTTAAAACCCTTTTTCTACGCATAAGATTGGAATCCTACGCATAAGGTGTGATCCTACGCATAACTTCCTACGCTAAAGTCTGTTTCTACGCAAAAGTCTGAATCCTACGCATAAGGTGAACTTCTACGCAAAAGATCCTATGCGAAAGATCCTACGCATAAGTTTTCTTCAACGATCAGATTCTACTCAGTACTTCGACACGGGATATCTTTCAAGCTTGGATAAGTTTGAGAGATCAATTTGGTTGAAAAACCTTACGCATAAACTCTAAGTTTACGCGTAAAATCAACGTCTACTTATAAACATATTGTTTACGCATAACCTTAGATCTTACGCATCACTTGAAGGTTACGCATAACATCTTACGCGTAAGATTATTCACTGTTTACGCATAAGTTCAGGATTTTACGCGTAAGTTTTTGACTTTTGACAACCAAACTTCAAACGGCCATAACTTTTGATCCGTAACTCCGTTTTCGACGAATCAGCTGTCAAAACGACCGTGAGACCGAGAAGAAGGACACGTTGAATGATAAAAAATGATCTAAAGATCATTCAAGCCAAGCTTCGAGGCCCAAATCCACTCCGAACGGAAGTTATTGAGGTTTTAAGGTTCCAGATCAAATTTTTCACCATAAAAACTTGCATCAACTTACACTAAACACAACTCCTACTTCGTTGAATCGATCCAAGAATCTACTTTATCAATCTACACTTCATCAATGGCAACTCAGCAAGACATTCATGCTGCCGGTGCGGAAAACCGACCTCCAATGCTTGAAAAAGGTGGATATCTCCCATGGACAAGCCGCATTCTTCGTTACATCAAAACAAAGCCTGATGGTAAATTAATGATCAACTCCATTACAAATGGTCCATTCAAGCCAAGACAAGTTCAAATTGAAGGTAATCCAAATACAACACCTCCTACTCAACCATTCGTGCGTGAACAAATAGAAGCAGATTACACAGAGGAAGACAAGAAGCAGATCGTCGCTGATGATATGGCAATGCATTTAATCCAACTTGGATTACCACGAGAGATCTTTGCTGCGGTCGACAGTTGTGAAACTGCTTATGCTATGTTGGAACGTGTTAGAAGGATTTGTCATGGAACAGAGATTGGACAACAAGACATTGAGAACAAACTTCTTACTGAATGGGAGAATTTCACATCCACTAAAGGTGAACAGATTGAATCCTACTACACAAGGTTTTGCACTTTGATGAATAAGTTAATCAGAAACAAGTTAACACCTCGAACAATTGCAACAAACATCAAATTCATCAATAACCTTCCAGAAGAATGGGGTCGTTATGTTACAATTGTCAATCAAACAAAGGATTTACATAAGGTGAATTATGATCAACTCTATGACTTTTTGAAGCAAAACCAAGCTGAGGCTAATGAAGTAAGGAAAGAAAGATTGGCAAAGAATCATGATCCTCTTGCATTAATTGCTACTACACCAACACCGCTACCAGTGAACACACAACAACCATCATCATCTTCCACTCACAACTACATGCAACCTTCATACATTTAACAAACAACACCGGTCTACCAACAACAGTTCTACCCATAGCAACAACAACATGTTATTCCACAACAGCAATACCAACAATTCTAAGAACCAGAATTCACTGAAAATGATGAAGCTACTGCAGCATTGACCCAAGCGTTTGCTTTTCTGTCAAAGGCATTCCAAGGACGTTATTCTACACCAACAAACAACAACCAAAGGATTTCATCGAACACTCGCAACAAGCAGATTGCTCAGCCGAGTTTCAATATGGGCAACGCAGGCCAAATGGTTGGAGTTTATGGGAATCAGCAAGGATATGCTACTGGATTTAATATGGGCAATCAGAATATGCAGAATGCAGGTCAGTATGCAGGGAATCAGTATGGTCAGAATGCAGGGAATCAGATGGGTCAGTTTGTTGGAAATCAGAGGGGTCAGAATGTTGGTAATCAGGCAATGGGTAATCAGAATAGAAATGTTACAGCTCCAGTAGTTGGGAATTTGGGAAATGTGAATCAGGGTAATCCGGTAAAGTGTTTCAACTGTCAGGGTGTAGGGCATATGGCAAGGAACTGTCCTACTAAGCCGAACAAGAAAGACACAACGTATTTGCAGAAAGCATTACTGTTGGCACAAAAGAATGAGGCAGGGTTTCAGTTGAACGCAGAGGAGAATGATTTTATGGCTCTTATGGATGACATGGAAGATAGAGAGGATATCGATGCGAACTGCATATTCATGGCGAATCTTCAGGAAGCTAAGTATGACACGGATTCTGACACACTTCCTGTTTATGACACCAATGCACCATCTGAGGTACCAAATTTCAACACATGTCACAATAATGATATATTTGATATGTCTCCTCATGAGGAACAGCATTCTAAGAAGCTAGCACCCACTTATCATACATACCTGGACACACCAAGTAGTAGCAATACTCCTTCAGCAACTCCAGATATGAATCATAATGGAGGCTTCGTTTCACAGCATGCTGAGAATGATGAGGAAACACGTGCTTTATTTGAATCATTATTGAATAATTGTCGTATTGAAATTGAGAATGTGAAAAAGGTCAATCGCGATGTTAAGGCCGCGAATGTTAAATTGACCACTGAGCTTGAGAGTTACAAGGAAAACGTTAAAGCTTTTGAATTTCATAACAAAAGATTGTCTGAATTAGAAACTGGTTATCAAAATTCCGTTTCAAGGGAAAAACAATTGCAACTCAAGTTTGATACACTTGATGTTAATTCTTTCAAAAAGATAAAATCTTTAAACGCGGACATTTCTGATTTACAAAACCAACTTTCTAAACAAAAAACAGCTTATACCAATCTTGAGAAAGAAAGGGATGAGTTGAAAAAGGACTTTGCAAAGAAAGAAGACAAACTTTTGGCCGAAATCGTAGAGTCAGAACACATGATTGCTCATTTAGAAGAATTGGTGGTTAAGTCGGGTCAGTCAAGTCAAACAATGAAAATGATTTCAAATCAAACTAATCCGATTTACCATACGAAACATAAAGTGGGTCTTGGTAACAACACCCCCAGTAATCTCAAGAAAGCTCAGCAGGAACAGAATGTTTTGTATAATGGTAATGTGATTTACACCAAACATGATCCTCCCGTCGTTCGGGATTCTGTGCAAACGATAGAACATGTCGAAGAGAGCATAAATAAAATGAAACAAAAGAACTTGAAACCCATTGATTACAACAAATTGAACAAACTTTCAGGAATTACTTTTGTTCCACAAAAAGAACCATCTGTGTTTTCCATAAAACGACCATTTTCAAAAATGTTTTCTAAGAAAGTAATTGCTTCCAAATCTCTTTCGAAAATAGAACAAATGTCTTCTAACAACACTTTTAATACAAGTGAGGCTAGAGACATCCTGGATGACGTTAAAAAGAGAATTCAAGAACTTCAAAATATTGTTGCTTCTAAAACTACAATCAATATTAACAACTGGCATTCCAGTTTTCATATTGAGCAGAAAAAAGTTTTTGAAAACGAAATTACTATCCCACTGAATAACATCAGTGCGAGGGTAATCCATTTTGAACAAGCTTTCTTAAAAGAAATGGCCGACTTTGCCAAGGACCACAAATCCCTGGTAAACGAAGCTAATGAAACTCGTGAAAACATGAATGTTTTGGAAAACCTAAATGATTCTCTCTTCGAAGCTGTTATGACTAGTGACATTATGTCCATCATTTTACAAACATATTATGTTCAAGACGATGAAAGACTGGGAGCTGAGACCTCCGCAATTGTTTCAAAATATGAAAATGCTCTTATAAAGCTTGAAAAAGAAAATTTGTCATATTTTAAACAACTCGATCGAAAAAAGGAAGAATGCAAGTATGACAAATTGTCGTATGAGCGTGACTTAAAGAACATGAAAGTGCAAAATGGTCTTTTGAGGGCTCAGCTTGAAAGTCAAACAAGAAAGGGTGAAGAAACTAAGTTTGCAAAACCATTGACTTCGGAGAAACCAAATGTTTCAAATACGGTTCAAAAACCAAAAATGTCAATTTCACGGTTTGCTCCAAAAGTCGATGAGAAAAAGGATTTGACAAAACCAGTCACTCCAACACCCTTGCCCAAGAAAAGTGAAAATGAAAAGATTGTTGATAAAGGAAAAGCGGTTGTCGAAACACCAAAAGTGATAGCACCTGGCCTTTTTAGGATTAGTCCCACTAGTGCGTCTGCCTCAACATCTAAGACAAATGACAAGTGCATAAAGGCTAATTCTAAAGAATCTAGGGATGCTAAAAAGGACAACAATATAAATCCTAATGTGTGTGCCTTACCTTCTACAGGATTAGAAAGCACCTCTAGGAGCAGCAGACTAAAGCCTAGGAGCAATACAAGGAACAATAGAGTCTCGCCTGTTTCTAAGAGCAGTAGCAAGAATAAAGCTGAAGAAGTAGAAGAACACCCTAGGAATTTATCGCTTTGTAATAAGAACAGATAATGGCACAGAATTCACTAATCAGGAGTTAAGAACCTACTTTGAAGATGTGGGAATCACTCACCAAACATCAGTTGTTAGAACTCCACAGCAGAATGGGGTAGTTGAAAGAAGAAATCAAACTCTTGTGGAAGCTGCTCGCACAATGCTGATTTTTTCTAGTGCACCACTATTCTTATGGGCTGATGCTGTAGCCACTGCTTGTTTTACTCAAAACCGATCCCTAGTCCATCCGAGATTCAATAAAACCCCATATGAGCTAGTGAACAACCGTAAACCTGACATCTCTTACCTTCACGTGTTTGGCGCTTTGTGCTATCCGACGAATGACAGAGAAGATCTAGGGAAGTTAAAAGCTAAGGGTGATATTGGAATCTTCATTGGATATTCAGAAAACTCGAGGGCATTCAGGGTGTATAATAGAAGAACAAAAAGGATAATGGAGACGATAAATGTGAAGTTTGACGAGATTTCACAAATGGCTTCTGAGAGACTCGCTTTAGAACCCGCGCTTAATCCAATGGCTTCTAATCAAAACGGATTAGGACCCGAACCAAACCAGCAGACTTCTGGACACATCAGTTCAGGACTCGTACCTCAAGGAGCTCAGTCAACAAACACGGATAAACCAACAGAACAAGAACTGGAAAATTTCTTCGAGTTAATGTTTGATGAATACTATGGTGGAACTTCGACTAATGCATCTCAACAACACTCCGCTGCACCCGCCCCAAATCATCAACCACCACCACCACAAGATGCATCTACAACAATCGAAGCTGAAGCACCAACTACCTCAACATCATCTACATCTACTCAAGCAAATCCAGTAATTGAAACTGAACTACCAAGAGTTGATGAGCAAAACCAAAACAGAAATTTTCAAGAAGAACCAACAAATAATTCAAACGATGTTACGTTAGAAGAAGAAGAAGAAGTATTTGAAACCCCGTTTGCAACTGACTCTGCTGAATCTTCTTCAAGGTTACAAGAACCATCTAACACACATTCGTTAAACCTAAGGTACCCTTCTACGTTTCAATGGACAAAAGACCATCCAATAGAACATGTTATTGGTGAACCTTCAAAGCCAGTTCAGACAAGGAGACAACTTGCCACCGATCTCGAATTGTGCATTTATATTTGCTCAATCAGCCTCAAAGAACCAAAGAACATTCGGGAAGCAATGGCATAATACCCATGGATAGAAGCGATGCAGGATGAAATTCTTCAATACGATTTACATGACAGTTGGGAACTTGTTGAATGACCACTTGATATACGTGTTCTTGATCTCAAGTGGTTGTGGAAGAACAAACTGGATGAGGAAATGACTGTAATTCGTAACAAAGCTCGTCTCGTGGCTAAAGGTTATCCACAAGAAGAAGGGATAGATTTCGAGGAATCATTCGCGCCTGTAGCTAGACTTGAAGCAGTCCAGATTTTCTTAGCCTATGCAGCTCACAAAAACATCACAGTCTATCAGATGGATATTAAGACTGCTTTCTTAAATGGAACTCTGAAAGAAGAAGTGTATGTGAGTCAGCCAGAGGGATTCATCGACAAAGATCATCCAGACTACGTCTACAAGTTAAAGAAAGCCATTTATGGTTTAAAACAAGCTCCAAGAGCGTGGTATGACGAACTATCATCTTTCTTGCTCAAAAACAATTTCACCAAAGGAACGGTTGATGACACCTTGTTTATCAAAAAATTCAAAGATGTCATTTTGATCGTTCAAATTTACGTGGACGACATAATTTTTGGATCAACCAATCCTAACCATTCAAAACATTTTGAAAATCTCATGAAAAGTAAATTTGAAATGTCCATGATGGGGGAACTAAAATTCTTTCTTGGCTTACAAATACATCAATCCCCACGTGGTATTTTTATCAATCAAGCTAAATATACAATAGAGATTTTGAAAAAACATGGAATGGAAAACTGTGATTCTGTTGGTACACCAATGGTCACTTCACCAAAAATAGGTGCTGATTTGTTTGGAAAACCCATCGATCCGAAAAAATATCAGAGCATGATCGGTTCTCTCATGTACCTAACTGCTAGCCGACCCGATATTTAATTTGCTGTTTGTTTGTTAGCACGGTTTCAGGCAAAGCCTACCGAACTTCACCTCAAAGAGGTTAAACGGATCTTTCGGTACCTACGAAGCACCATTAACATGGGACTTTGGTATCCGAAAGATTTGGCATTTAATCTAACAACATTTTCAGATGCAGACTGATGAGGCGAAAAATGATCCGTTTTTAGGGGGTCATTTAAGCCCGAATCCGACTTTATTTGATCAAATATTGCCCTAAATCGTTCCTTTTGTGATTTTAGGTACTTTGGGAGAGAAATCTGGAAAAGGAAGCAATTCGGACGTTTTTGGAGCATAAAAGTGAAGAAAACGCCAAAGTCTTAATTTTCCATGCTGGGAACAGTTGGTGACGGCGTCAAGAGCAAAACCTTGACGGCGTCAAGAGCAAATTTCATGAAAATCCATGACGATCCAGAGAAGATTTGACGGCGTCACATAGGAAGGGCGTCAAGAGTAAAAGAGTCATGACGGCCTGGAAACATATAAGTCTTGACGGCGTCAGAAGTAGATCTAGGCAGTCCGAGAAGAGTTTTGGCGGCGAGGTGACGGCGTCACAAGATTACTCTTGACGCCGTCAAACCCATTTTTCTATATATAGTTTTCTAATTTTTCACATTTAAGGAGAGAAGTTTTGGAGAAACCCTAAGTACGATTTTGGTGCAACTTTTACAGGTTTTTGAAGGGTTCCAAACCCTTGATACCTTGCATTGTAATTGAGATAAGTGTTCTTCTAATTCAATCAATATGTCTATGTGTTGGTTGTCTATATCTTGTTCTTGTCTCAATTCCATTATGCTAGGCTAGATCTCTTTTGTGTTTGCTTAGATCTAATGAAACCTAGATATTGATTATGTGTTGATTACTTGTTTATTCTTGTCTTGGATGAATGATTTATATGTTAGGCTTAAGAAAACTGGCAGATCTCCAAAGGGTAACATGCTTGAACGTCTTAAGAAACATGAACCGAGGCGTACTAGGTCTTTATTGGTTGTATTTAATGCATGAGCCACTGTTTACAATCCCTATAGTTGTGCTGGGCATGGTGTAGGAGGAGATAAGAGCTCATAGAATTGGGGAGTTATGTATGCCACCCCATGAATGGTATTAAGGAATACGATCCGTCATCCATGCAATTATAACAAGTAATTAACATGTAAAAGATATCTAGGGAGTAGTGAAATCTAAGTAAACACATTTTCTCCAATTACTGCTCACAACCTTAGTATAATTAGTTTATTTTCATTTTTAGTATTTTATTTTGATTGCATCTTAGTATTGGGTTAGTTGAATAGCAACTAATTCCGCCCACTCTTCCAAAACCCGGGATTTTTACTTGCTTTCCATAAAATATAAAAACAAAAAAATAATCATCCCTCACCTTTAGAACTAGTATTTAGGCTTTCTAATCCTAGCGACACTATTCCTAAGCTGAACGATCAATCCCCCGGTACTTGTCACTATACTATACTACAACAATCAGGTACACTGCCTGGTGGGGGTTGTAAGCTTCTTGAGATCCCTCGAGAGGTAAAGCCTGTTGCGATTCCCACGCATCAAGTTTTTGGCGCCGTTGCCGGGGAATAGTTATTGTCTAGGTTAGAATTTCTTTTTATTAGGTCTACTTGCTAGATTCCTTTCTAGTAAGATTTTATTTTTATTTTTAGGTTTTCTTTAGTCTATCTTATTTCTTCATGCCTTTGTCCGTAACTCTTTACCATCCGACATCATGGAAGGTGGTAACATCTTTGAACCCGTCATCCCACCACAACAAAACCCACCATTAAAACCCCTTAGGCCCCGAACCTTAGGAGAGTATTCCCGACCTAGCCACCAAGGCTACCGAAACACCATTGAGCTCACCGGAGCCAATGTGACCCCCTTGCGATTCGACACCATCCGGTTGGTGCAAAGCGGATGTGCATTCCATGGACTTCGTTCCGAAGATCCAAACCAACATCTTAAGGACTTTCTCAAAATCGTAGACTCCGTAGACCTAGATGTTGAAACTAGAGAGACTACCCGTTTACGCCTATTCCAATTCTCTCTACGGGATCAAGCTAGTCAATGGCTTGAGCGTTTACCCGCGGGATCCATCACCACATGGGATGATCTCACCACTCGTTTCCTTGCTCAATTTTTCCCACCGGGGAGAACTACTAAGCTTAGAAATGACATCTTGATGTTCCAACAACGTCAAAATGAATCTCTTTATGAAGCATGGACTCGTTTCAAGGACTTACTCCAAAAAGTCCCTCATCATTGCATAGATCTTTGGCTCCAAGTCCAAATTTTTTATGACCATATCGACATCTCCACGAGGCGAGCCATTGACCAATCGGCCGGTGGTAAGCTACGTGATCTTAGTGCGGAACAATCATGGGAACTCATAGAAGATCTTGCTCTTTATGACAACGAAAGTTAGAATGATCCCCGTGATTTGAACAAAACGGTCAAGGCAATATCTTTGCCTTCGAACAATTCTAGCACTCCCGACCGTAGGATCATGGAACTTGAGGACCAAGTCAAGTTTCTCATGAAATCTTACGAAGCTCCGAAGCCTTCAATCCAAGTGAACAAAATCACTTCTTCATGCGAATTATGTAGTGGTCCCCATGACACTCGTGATTGTGTGGAACTCCCCGGAACAGCTTTTGCGGACTACGCATCCACGCGTACCGACGAAGCGGGAGATAAGTGGTACACTTTCAAGCCCGAGCCAAACACTTACGGTGATTCATACAACCCCTCTTGGAAAAATCACCCAAACCTTAGGTGGAAACAAAATCAACCCAATTCTTCCAACCCGCCTAATCGTTACCAACCAAACGATCCACCATCCAACCGTACTTTCAACAACAATCCTTCTAACAACTATGGTAGTACCAACAATCTTGAAGGATTGATGTCAAAGTTCATGGCATCTCAAGAAGCTCGCATAGGTAGGTTTGAAACCGAATTCAACCAACAACAAACAGAGATGACCAACAAGATTGACAACTTGTTGAAAGCCCTCAACAACCAAGCGTTAATCACACCTAGGAAAGATACTAGGGACACCAATAGTGGAATCCAAATTAAGGATCCCTCATTGTCCAAACATGTCCACTTTGTCAATGTTGTCACCATTAAGCCGATAGATAAGGAGATAGAAGAGAGTGACAAGGATGAAGTTAGAATAGAGGCCGAGATTAAGGATGAGAGTAGGGAAGTTAAGGTTAACAAGGAAGAGGAGTTAGAGGAGGTAGAGCCTATAGAAAAATACTTTGATAAGTTGCCCATCGAGGAAGAACGGGAGTACCATAAGGATCTATTCGATAGTCCCGAGAGACCATATATCTTCGGCACACCCCTTATCAAAATAGGAGACCCCTCTAACATTAACATCCCATGCAATATCGGGCACATGCATATATGGAAAGCTTACATCGACCCTAGATCACCCGTTAACATCATGACTAGGACTTATTACAATTGGGTAATGAAGAAGCAACTTAACTTTAGGATGATGCCCAACAAGAATCTGATAAGTAATTTTGCGGGAAGGGTGAAGGGATTACATGTGATTATAGGGAATCTCACCTATGAAATCGATTTTATGATAGTGGAAGACATTCGTCCGGTGATAGATGCTTACCTAAGCCAAATAGTATTCGGAAAACCATTTGTTGAAGCCACTAGGATGAGTTATGATCCGACTTTAGGGATAGTTAGATTTAAGGAAGAGAACGATGAGGTTGCCTATCAAATGCCCTACAAGATTGAACAATACCACCTTCTCTCTAATTTCGAAAAAGAACACAAGCAAGCGGCTTATTATAGGAATGAGGAGGATAGACGTAGAGGAGTAGAATATATAAAGAATAGGATGCTTGGTTTCTATAAAGAATGTTTACGACTAGGTCCGGAATACAAAACTGGTTTTGAAGACGACCTAGAGAGTGGAACCAATGATGAAATCACGTAGTAACCCATGACCTTGAGTCTAGCTACAAGACTCGTAAATAAAGAAAAGCGCTTCTTAGGAGGCAACCCATGTTTTGTGTTATTTTATTTGTTTGTTTGTTATTTGCTTCCGTATGCATGTTGTATTTTTATTGTTGGTAGATCATGTTTCTAAACTAAATAAGTGGAAATACTTTACGTTGTTGTTTTGGCCTAGTCTTAACTCCACCTAGAAGTATTTTTGCAAAAGATAAGTGTAAGGGGAAACCCCAAATATGTTTTTAAGAAATAAACCGATCATGATTCTCCACAATATTAAATGAGCATGTATATTCGTATTTGTTAGAGTCAAATGCTTGTATTGAGTCATAATGAAGTTTTGCAGGATTTTCCAGGAAGTAGGACCAAGTTTTTCCAGAAATTTTCCGGAAACTTAACATAAGAATTTCTGCAGGTCCATTCTGACGGCGTCAGAGTTTTACTCTTGACGGCGTCAGGAGTTAAAATCTGGAAATTTTACCGGTTTTGTTTTTCTAACGGAGTCTTATGGTTTTTGTGAATTATTAAGTTTAATAATCTCCAGGAGATCTGCAAACTTCATTCCACAAGCATTATATCTTATCTTGTTTTCTAGGATTTAGAAACTTATATAGGATGCCGCCGATTTTACGCGAGGTTGTCTTGTCTATTTTGTCAGGTTTTACAGGTTATGTATGACAAGAAGATGATTTATATTCTGGAAGGGAAGCTTTGATTGTTCATTTTCTTGGAGGAAGATTTAACCTGGCCATCCTATTATCCATACCGAGCGAATCAGGGGAGTATTTGATTTCATTCTCTTTACTTTTTCACTTTTACATTCTTTACTTGAACATTGGGGACAATGTTCATCTTAAGTGTTAGGGGAGGGTAAAAAGATGATACCTTACATATGCACTTTCGCTTGAGTTTGTTTTGTTTGATGGTAGATGTGTAATAAAACTATGAGAAATACTTGTTAGTGTAATTTTAGCGCCAAATTTAAAATTTTTTACAACATTAAGGAGTGAAACTTTAGCCATAGCAAGCGTCTCATGGATAAGAGATTGTATGACTAGCACATAACCGTATATTCAGAAAAATTTTCCACCCAAATATGTGAGGTTCGCCTTTAGATTTGATAGGAAAAGCATTTACTATTAGTGCTTATGAGTGTACCGGTAGTATTTAGATTCTAGAACTTGCGTTAGTGATGCATCCCGAGACCGCTAGTGAGACTACATTCGTGTAGTACGATTTACTACATGATAAGAGGCATTAGGATTACCCTTGTGTTAAACCTATATTATAATTACTTGACCATTTAAGTCATATTACTTGGCTAGTTAAGTCAACTAATTTTTCCCACACCCTTAGCGTTGTACTCATTTTTAGTACACGAAACCCCTAGTACACCCCTCCGAGCCTATCTTTTCGTTTCTAACTTTAAGCATTTTACTTAAAGGAAGAATTTGTTACACCCCACTTAAATGTACAACCAAATCGCCTTAGCCTTCCGTGTATGCGCTCATTTTTAGTGCATTATTGTTATTTGTTAAACCCTAAGTTAACTTTCTAATTGATTACATGGTTGCTAAGTCGAGTCATATCCTTGTACATATTGTTTTGGGACGATTGGGACTCATGGGTAAGTACTTATTTTATGGAGTAATGGGGAAGAATATCATTTATTACCCCCATATGTGCGTTAATCTTAAAAGTGCTCCAAGTGTTTTGATTTTCTTAACTCGAGTCATTAGATTAGTTTATTGTAAAGTATGTAAAAATTCAAGTGTAAGGGGAATGTTCATCCCCTATTGTCACACCCCCAAAATCGGGTCCAGCGGAAGCATACATGTACCTGGGGTGTAACTCAATTGGTATTACAACACAAGTTCAAAACTGGTTTCCACTTCTATCATTTAGAATAAAATCATTTAACCAAAAGTATTGAATTTACATCGTTAAAATATAGTGCGGAAGTAGGCCCGTAAAATAGTTTAAAATGGTCCCCAAGTGAATATCAGAGTCTTCTATGACCATGCCATGCCCTGCCAAAACCTCCAGTAGCGTGCCATTGCTTAAAACCTGAAAATACATGCTAAAGAGTGTCAACACGAGGTTGGTGAGTTCATAAGTTTGTATAAAAACAATAGTGTTGTGAGTACAATAGAGAGTTTTGTGACCATTGTGTAACTCACAATGTCATAAAAATAAAGTTTACCTTACAGTAAAATCAGAGTTGTGGACCATGAGTAGTATGTGTGATCATTACAACAAATATAATATCACATAGAAAAATAGTCTATTACGCTAGCGCTAAGTTCATGCAACCGAAGCTATAACAGTGTGCATGCTCTAGAAGCATGTTAAATATAAAGGCCCGGCAAGTGTTTATCCCGCTACACTTGTAATTCGACATGTTATACGCTCGCGTTTGCCTATCCGGTCAAACCGAACGGGGGAGTCACCACCAATAGATCTATTTATAACATTCGCGCTTCCCAGCAGGAATTGACGGTTCATGAGTTTGGGCATAGTGGGATTCAAGGGCTTAGGCTAATCCGCGTAATAGTTTAGATAAAACATAAGTTTCAGTATGGTCCATAAAAGTGTTTGCATAAAAGCAACAGTTCATAAAGTGTGTTGCATAAAAGCAATAGTTCATAAAGTGTGTTGCATAAAAGCAAGAGTTCATAAAGGGTTTTGCATAAAAGCAAGAGTTCATAAAGTGTGTTGCATGTTTATAAAACGCTTGTGTATGCGAGAAAATAATCAAGTATGCAACCGATATACACATAGGTGCATTTGAATAATCAATCAAGTATCCAGAGAAACAGTAGTGTTTAAGTATGCAATTTCGCATTCAAATAAACAATCATTGAGTTTAGTTAAAAAAAAATGAGCATGTATTCTCCCCCAAAACAGTTATAAAAACAAGTAAAAGTAGGGGGTATGAACTCACCTGGTGCGATAGCTATGATGACAAAAGTGGATACACTGAAATGAGGCACGATCTCTAATCGCAACCTAATATGAATGATAGTTTCTCATGTAAGAAACGAAATGATGCTACACATGCAAGTACGTATGTTATCGATACCACTCGTTAGTTTTGAAAATAGTGTTTATCGTCAAAAATTACATTTTTGACGTCTCGTTAAGTTAATAACCACTTTTCATGTAGTTGTGTTGAAAAGGTACTCCACGATCCTCGTTTGGTGTTTTATCGGTAAATATAAGGTTTTCGCCGCAAAAATAACGTTTTCATTACTTGAAAATATGACCAAAATGGCCTCGCAAAACTAGTCGCGAAATATTGTACGTTAAGTGTTAATGGTCAAGTTCGTCATTTTTGAAAACCTTGTAACAATATCTTGAAGTCGTGTTATTTAACTTTTGGCTATACGGGTCTTGATCAATGAGAGAATCGACTCTTATTGTTGCTATTTGAAAATATTATGTTCAACACTTAGAAAATTTCATTATAGCAAAGCTGTCAAAATATATAGTTTATCGGGTATATAGATGAGGTCGTAGTTTATTCGTTATAAGTCTATTCGACGAACGGCCAAATGATTTGAAAAGCTTGTTGGAAGATCTTGATTTCATAAAACTACGGCTCAGACTCAAATTGATCCGATCATTAAGAAAAACAGCCGAGAAGGTGGTGTCTCGCAAAGACAGTTTTGCGGCAAAAAGTGTAATAGAAAAGCTGTTGGAAAATATATATATTCGTCTAAGTTCAAACGCTTGTATCTTTTTCGTTATAAGCTCGTTTTCTACGTTCTTTATATCCCCGGAATCATGGGATGGCATACTAGTATATTTTTGATAAGTCGGGACGGCTAGATCAAGTTTTAGGCCTCGAAACAGTCCACTAAAATCGTGGGACAGCAAGGTATTTTTCAGAAAATAGTTTTCGTCGTTAAAATTGAAAATATCATAACTTCTTCGTCGTAACTCGGATTTTATCCCCGTTTTCGGCCATAGTTTCGTATCGGAATGTATTTTCTAAATCTTTGATCCAAAGTTACCCAAAACCCACTGATCTTTCCAGATTTTACAAAAATGGACAGAACCTTTATATAGTTGGTAAAAATCAATTTTTCTAGTTCAAGACTTGTTTAGATCTTACCCAAACTATCTCAAATCAACTCCACAAGTACCCAATCCTACCATACACCTTCTTAGGGTGTCATGGGTTCCTAGACATCACCAATCTTAGTGGATCTAATGAGATTGCTAGTAAAAATTGTAGATCTATGTTTATAACAAAAATAAACAATAAGTGGTATGGATCATAGTATATTTGCATGTTTTTGTTACTAGATCAAGAAAATATATGAAGTAGATGTTTAAAAGAGTAAGGAAGATTGTTGGTAACTTACTTTGAAGATTGGGTGATTTTTGAGCAAGAAAACTTAATAATCTTGAGGTTTTTATTCCAAAACCTTAACAAGATCAACACTATGACTTGTTAAACACCTTGATCTTGAAAAGTTGATGGATCTTCTTGGTGTTCTTGATGGTGGCCGAATATGTGAAGAGAGGAGAGAAAGAGAGAATTTTTGCTAGTTTTGATATGTAAATGAAAGAAAATTTGGTGAAATGAGTATATATATATGGTTTAGGGGACAAGATCCCCTTTTTAGGGAAGAGAGGCAAGGGGGAGGCATGGGTGTGGTGATGGTTTGGTTGATTTGTAAGTAAAATTTGACTTTAGTTGTTCTTTAGGTAGATATTGTGTAGTTTAGGTGATACCGGGTACCGAGTTAACTAAAAATAAATCATGACGCGATGAAATAAAATATGACGAAGTTGTAAAAGTTGTAAAATATTATTCCTGATGATAATCGGGTGTTGAAATAATTATCGTTTTGAAATAACTCAAACCGACGGAGTAATAAGCTCCGACCGTAAAATGTAGCCATTGGTTTCAAAACACCGGGTAAATTAATAATATAATTTTTATATTATTATTATGAGTATGTAAATATGTTAGGATCATAGTCGGGAGTATTGGGTATACGTTAGTAGTAAAACTGAGTGGTATCGTTAATTACCAATTAAACATACGTAAATGGAAATAATGCATATCCGTGTAGGTTCTCAAGTGATGATGATGTGTAGACTATTCCAGTCTATATCAAGTGTCATTAATGAATGATGCATGAATTCGCAGCTAAACCTAACTGGTTACGCGAATTTAAAGACTCGTAAACTCAGTTTACGAATAGACGAACGTTGATCATGAATAGTGATTTCCCTTCGGGAATGAATAGTGTCACATGAATAGTAAAATTTCTGAACGCTTCTCAGAATCACAAACTGACTCCGAAAACGATGAATAGTAAAATGATGAATAGTGACCGGTGAATAGTAATTGATGAATAGTAACCGATGAATAGTGAATAGGAGAAATGTCCCGAAAATGCGGGTTGTTACACAAAGTAGAGCGTCAAGAGTAAAATACGTGACGGCCTGGAAATAGCTATAACGTGACGGCGTCAGAAGTAGATCAAGCCAGTCCGAGAAGTATTTTGGCGGCGAGATGACGGTGTCACCAATTTGGTCTTGACGCCGTCAGCCTCAATTTCCTATATATAGTTTTCTAATTTTCATTCATAAAAAGAGAAGTTTTGGAGAAACCCTAAGGCCGAACTTAGTACGAACTTTACAGGTTTTTCAATGGTTTTCAGCCCTTGAACCCTTTCATGTGTAATTGAGATAAGTATTCTTTTAATTCAATCAATATGTCTATGTGTTGGTTGTCTATATCTTGTTCTTTTCTTAATTCCATCATGCTAGGCTAGATCTATCTTGTGTTTGCTTGGATCTAATGAAACCTAGATGTTAATTATGTGTTGATTACTTGTTTATGGTTGTATTGGATGAATGATTTTGATGTTAGGCTTAAGAAAACTGGCAGATCTCCATTTGGTAACATGCTTGAACGTCTTAGGAAACATGAACTGACGTGCACTAGGTTTTATTGGTTGTATTTAATGCATGAGTAAATTCTAATGATCCCATGTTAGGAGCTTCTTAGCCGGCTCGACATAGGAGTGAAGTAGGCACTCATAGGATTGGGGAATTAAGTGTGCCACCCCATGAATGGTATTAAGGAATACAATCCGTCATCCAAGCAACTATAACAAGTAATTAACTTGTAAAAGATATCTAGGGAGTAGTGAAATCTAAGTAAACACAACTTCTCCACTTATTGCTAACAACCTTAGTTTAATTTAGTTTATTTTTATTTCTAGTATTTTATTTTGATTGCATCTTTAGTATTGGGTTAGTTGACTAGCAACTAATTCTGCCCAAATCCTTCAAACCCTGAGATTTTTACTTGCTTTCTAAAAAATACAAAAATAATCATCCCTCATCTTTAGAACTAGTATTTAGGTTTTCTAATCCTAGCGACACTATTCCTAGCTGAACGATCAATCCCCCGATACTTGTCACTATACTATACTACAACGATCAGGTACACTGCCTGGTGGGGGTTGTAAACTTCTCGAGATCCCTTGAGAGGTAAAGCCTGGTGCGATTCCCACGTATCAACCTCTAAGTACCAAATGGAGTTGCTAGCTCTAACGTGAAGAAGTGTAAGCACACACTCACATTCACCCTACACAAAACAGAATACCTAGGATGCATCCATACGCCCCCTCCTGCAAACAAATCATATATGCACCTGCTCGCATGACAAGTATATACACATAAAATGGCCAAGAGTACTCATAATCATATCATATCATATCAAAATGGGGACGCCGTGGATCAATCACACCTCCACAGAAAGTGTCATGCCATTGGTGCTTCAATGACACGCCCATGGTACCTCCATGAGTAGAATAAAAACTCGGGCATCAGAAACGAACAAATCATATCATATCATATCCAACAATCATATCATATTCAATAGAACATAGCAACTGAACTGAATCATATCATAGCAGACATATATCAAATCATAAAATCATATCAAAAGAATCATATCAACGTATCATATCAAACGAATCATATCAAAGCTCATATAAGAAGGATCATATTAAAAGCTCATAACCAAGGGATCATAGCAATGGCATATCGAAAGGGAATCATAGCAGTGTCAAGGATCGAAAGAGTCATGAGAAGTCCCTATTGAAAAGGGACGAACGTCTGTCCCTTAAACCGCAAATAAACCATATCAGAAACATAAGGATCAAGAGTTACTCCTTCTTCAGCGAATCTACACGAATTAATGATCGTCTTATTACTTATAAGCTTATTTAAAATCAGACTACTCCTTTTAGAGTTTCTTTATATTTTTAGTAACTTTTCATTTTTAGTAACTCGTCAAATATAGTTACTTTCCAAAAATAGTAACTTTTCTTTTTAAGTAAGTTCTCACTTTAAGTAACTTTAGGGTTAATATCTCTAATTTGTCAAATTAAGGTTAAATGTCACAAATTATCATAGTTTAAGGTTTAACATGTTAAATATCAAAAGATTAAGGGTTTATTTATGACAATTATCAAAATTTAGGGTTTAAATGTTATTTATCAAAGTTTAGGGTCAAGTGTGTCAATCTTTCAAAGTTTAGGGATTAACATGCCAACTTTAGCTCAAGTCTTAATTACTGAATCAAAGGAATGAAAAGGACAGTTGATAGCTTCTCGTATTTCATGCAATAACATCAAAATATACATATGTCCATTCTTTTATTTCTTAGGTTTAGTTCTAGATTTAAGTCATATAATATAGATCATAGTAGAGTCTTAAATAATCAGATTGTAGGCGTATAATACAAGCAGCTTCGAAGGATCCAAACAGAACTAAGATCGACACATATATCTCATAGATTCATGATTTCATGTAGCTTATTAATATGTCATTCGTATTACCGATAAATGAGACGACACTTCGCATGATCGTATAATATGTTTCATCTATAATTAGGTGTATTATGTGTGTCGTATGAATAGAAATGAAGAGATTGAGATACCTCTTTGGTCGGATGTATGAACGAAACCAAGACCACAAAGAACCTAAACCAAAACCTTGACGTACCACAGCCACACGTACACGAACCGTACAAATCACGTACCAAAGTCCATAACCCCCGCACGAGCCAACCCTTAAACGGCTTGAGTAGTTTCCAAACTCGAACAACCAAGCACAACGCCAACTCGAACCCAAAACCCTAGTCGTACACAACAGCTAACCGAGTCTAAGTCGCGAGCTAAATGCCTCCAACGAATGAAAGTACAAACCAGATTAATGCCAACATGAACCCACACTCATACCCACGCACACTCACTTCTGTTCATGCGAGGTATTAATGTGTTGGAAGTTTTGTTTAGGGTTTAATGTGTGACAGGAAAATGGTATTCGGTTGGGAATATGAGGCAGCGAATTGATGAGATAAAGGGGAGATAGTTCCGAGTCTTAGGGAGAGAGTCTTGGTGACTTACTCTTTTTCAAAATTTCAAATATACTATTGACCATATACTTAATACTTATGTGTACGAATGAAATAAAGATCGGAACTAAGTGACTTATTAAACGGGTGACACAAAGGAGAATTTAAATCGGGCTCATAGAAGATATTTATGTAACTGTGTGATATTCTTAGAAACACAGGTGGATGCCAAAATTTTAAATGTACTAGGTTTAGGAGTTTCATATCTTATAGTTTAATTTATCTCATAAGTATTAAAGGTTCATTGTCTTTAGGTATTATTCGGATCAATATATATTCCAATGTAGTTTCATATTTTTATAGCTTTACATTCATTACTCGTGGTTCAAATTCAAAATTATATTCGTAATCAAACGTTCAAAGATCTTATGACATATTCGTATTAAACGTTCAAAGTTTATTCGGATTTTAGGTCGTTATAATTCTTCCCCTCTTAAAAAGAAAATTTCGTCCGCGAAATTTGATGCCGCAAAAGTTAGACGGAGACATAGCAAATCACAAAAGGACATTACATTTAACCCCACGCTCAAGGAGGTTCTTCCAACAGAGTCTTCACTAACAGAAATTTTTCTCTTGACTCGATCCCAACAATAAGGATAGCCCCAGGCTCTACACAGAACACAGATCGTAACAAATCTGATCCAACGAATGCGAAACAAATGCGTTGCAAATGACAGATGACAGATGATGGTGGAGATCTCACAAGGAGATACATGAAACACATATATCTACGAGGCAAAGATAGAGATAGTGCTAACTGATAAAACTTCATCAACTCCTACTAAATTCTGAACGAACAAAGGAACTTGCCAAATTCAGAGGAGCACAAATCGAATTATCAAACGTATCAAGAGCCTCATAAAGAGATGAGAAACATATTCGTACTGACGATCAAGAAAGAAAAAAAAACAGAGTATCAAAACGTACCAGGAGGCATAACATAATAGGTAGAATAATTGTACAAATAAGAACGAATCCAACATCTAACGTGTCGCAAACCAAAACTTCCTCAAATGCCAAAACGTCTAACTCTTCTGTGCAGAATAATCATACGGAACACATAACTCCCAGTCTCAATTCCAAATTCCTCTTCCACAACAATAACCAATCCATTAGTTGCTGAAATCGATTCTGAACCTTCAGTAAGTAGCTCTCCGACCTTATTCCAACCAAAAGGTATTCCACATCCTGATTCATACAAAAGCCTAGAAGAATCTGTTGTCATCTGCATGCCATCTCCCTTAGTTAACAAACATAACCAAGCTAAACACCTATCAAAATCCCCGCTCAACACATCTTCCAAGTTCTAATAGTTATTTTGTCTGTCCAACCATCTGAAAGTGAAAAGTTGTATTAATATCCCGAGTCCACTCTCCATAGTCTTTTGTATCTCCTCTGAAAGTGTGAAGTAAGACACGCCTCTCTAACATGATCACTGCGGATGCGCCATGTAGCTTGAATAATCTTCTGCCAAAAGAAATCTCTACCAATCTTCTAAGCAAGTCGTCCTCGTTAATCCTCCACTATAACTCCACTCGTTTTGTCCTTGTGTCTGTGCGTAGAAATCACCAATGTAGTTACCACCATCTTCATACCATTCCGTCCAGCTCCTGCTTCAAGCCTCTATTCATATTAGTACAACTAAGATGAATGGAGTCGATAGGATTGTGTGCTTTAATTAAAACTACTTCCTTCAAGTCTTCTAACATAGTTAATCTTCTAGCGTCTTGCTCCTGAGCTTCTTCATGTCTGCCACAAATCACTCTCAAGTCATGCGTCAGATATTTCACTTTCTACGGTTCTAGTTGAACTTATGCATAACCCAAATATTCTCGTGTTGCATAAGGACATACCCAAGTCTCCTTCTGAAGTAGAAACAAATCTCTTTCCACCTCTTCCAAATTCTCCTCTCGTTCTTCCTCCTACAAAAGTTATTTTTCGAAAACATCACATGGAGTTTCTTTTAGTGTAGAATTATCAACACCAAAATACAAAGATGATCCTCGTGTTTCTCTGAACATACCAATATGTCATACCATGACAATTTGTCCTAGTATTTATGAAAGACATGATTTATCAAATTCATAGGAATAGTCAGAGCAGTAGCCAATAACATTGGCATTACTTATACTGATAAAGACCATAACGAATACGAAAAGGAATACTAGGAACATGTTGCTCCTTCACACAAAACATGATATGATTTAGCTTCCAGAAATCAATCCATAACTTCATGCTATCTCCATTCTTCTTCTCGAATAAAACCAAAGCATACTAAAGATACACACTTGCACAGATGAAACCACTTCCTAGAAGCTGGCTCTTCATTTCTTTCCCTTCTACTGATGTCATTCATAACGGAGTTTCAGAATTAAGCAAACGTCACTCTTACATGGATAAAGTTCCCGAATCAACCAACTTACTGTTCTCAGGCACTGCCAAAATATCATATGATCAGAATAAGTTCAAGTTATATGATGTAACTATTATCACGTTGGCCAGACGTCATAATACTTGCATCATATACACATGTCTTTATTGAAATCACATTCTACATCGAGTCGTGACTAACAAAGTCTCATAACCAGATCAAAACAACTTCACATTCGGATGATAATCTTAGTAGTTCATCAAGGAATACATCACAGGATTACAAACAACCAAATAACTCTCAACGCGAGTTCCATCAAACAAAGTATCTTCACAACTGTGAGGGACTAACATATGAGTTTTCAAATCAAAGGTGATCATAATAGGGAACAATAGTACAGAATTTCGAGTTTCTCAAATTGCCGAAGATGACAAATATAATATGACAGTTGTTAGCATCACGATGCTCCATTAATATCGAAGCGAACATTCCCAAAGGAAATAGATTAGCAGAACGAAACTCTTCTTCCAATATCTTCAAAACGCCTTGAACAATTCGAATACTCGTGATGGATAATCACAAGATTTCTCATAGAGATAGAATAGATAGGGAAAAAATCAATAGTGTAGGGGAAAATCTCAATATGCTTATCAAAAGCAAGAGAAACTACAGAATTTGTCTAACACATCGAATTCATATATACGCGAATTCTCTGAATAGACAAAAGGCATCTAAATGAGTCAAAGATCAAAGTTCGAAAGAAAGTGATAATCCTCAAAAAGTGAAACTTATAAGGCATTACTACAAAGTCTCAAGGCATTCTAAACTTATGTTGCATATCCTGATAAATCATCTAAATCTCCGAAATGAACGATCTTATAAAGGCAGAATTAAAAACAGAGGCAGAAATCAGAGTGATGCGGAAGAAAGATAACTAACTAACGTCTTATCATATAATCTACCCAATCCTCACCGGTTATAACAAAAGTTCCTATGGGGAGAAACCTAAAGCAAATACTTACAAGGTTATTCCATAAGCTCCTATAGTGCAAACCTAAGGGTCCAAATCCTCACAGGCCATAACTTATGTACTACAAGTCGCAGCCTGGTCTCTGATACCATAATTATAACACCCCAACCCAACACAGGTCAAAATGTCACATTATGGTGTCCATCAGAACATACAAACGCAAGCGGAAGACTTAAAACATAATGATTACAAAGATATTCTAAGATAACAAATGAAAAGCTAACTATATACAAGATGAAATACAAACCCAAACAAAAATCTAATCGAATCCAAGTCCAAGTCTAATCCAAATGTAATGGGCTTCTAATCATCAAGTAGTCCACTAATGCTCCTATGCACTCTTTACCCAAACCTAGCTTCCAACCTAAAACCTGTCGCAGGAAAGGAAATGCGGCTGAGCTTAAAAAGCCCAGTGAACAGATGTATAACAAAACTGATAATCGAAACGTATATAAGTAAATGAAAAGAGAATCATAAGCTCCCGCTGAAAAGAATATCATCTGTCAAATGAATAAGAGATCAACGATCAACTGAACAAATATCATAAGCCAACTGATTAAAGAACATGAAGAATCATATAGTAACCAGAATCACATGAGCAGCTAGAACAAAGGCTTGTCTACCCGAGACACTCGAATAGACACAAAGATACATAGGAAAGCCACGAGCCGACCTACCCGAGACACTCGAATAGATCTCAAATCACATAATCACATATCCGTCAAATCATAAGTGCACAAAGAGGGGAGACCTCTAAGTACCAAATGGAGTAGCTAGCTCCAACGTGAAGAAGTGTAAGCACACACTCACATTCACCCTACACAAAACAGAATACCTAGGATGCATCCATATGCCCCCTCCTACAAACATATCATATATACACCTTCTCGCATGACAAGTATATACACATATAATGGCCAAGAGTACTCATAATCATATCATATCATATCAAAATGGGGACGCCGTGGATCAATCACACCTCCACAGAAAGTGTCATGCCATTGGTGCTTCAATGACACGCCCATGGTACCTCCATGAGTAGAATAAAAACTCGGGCATCAGAACAGAACAAATCATATCATATCATATCCAACAATCATATCATATCCAATAGAACATAGCAACTGAACTGAATCATATCATAGCAAATGAATAGCAGGCAGATATCAAATCATAGAATCATATCAAAGGAATCATATCAACGAATCATATCAAACGAATCATATCAAAGCTCATATCAGAAGGATCATATCAAGAGCTCATAACCAAGGGATCATAGAAATGGCATATCGAAAGGGAATCATAGCAGTGTCAAGGATCGAAAGAGTAATGAGTAGTCCCTATTGAAAAGGGAAGAATATTTGTACCTTAAACCGCAAATAAACCATATCAGAAACATAAGGATCAAGAGTTACTCCTTCTTCAGCGAATCTACACGAATTAATGATCGTCTTATTACTTATAAGCTTATTTTAAATCAGACTACTCCTTTTAGAGGTTTCTTTCTATTTTTAGTAACTTTCCATAAATATAGCTACTTTCCAAAAATAATAACTTTTCTTTTTAAGTAAGTTCTCACTTTAAGTAACTTTAGGGTTAATATCTCTAATTAGTCAAATTAAGGTTAAATGTGACAACTTATCATAGTTTAAGGTTTAACATGTTAAATATCAAAAGATTAAGGGTTTATTTATGAAAATTATCAAAATTTAGGGTTTAAATGTTATTTATCAAAGTTTAGGGTCAAGTGTGTCAATCTTTCAAAGTTTAGGGATTAACATGTTAACTTTAGCTCAAGTATTATTTACTGAATCAAAGGAATGAAAAGGATAGTTGATAGCTTCTCGTATTTCATGCAATAACATCAAAATATACATATGTCCCTTCTTTTATTTCTTAGGTTTAGTTCTAGATTTAAGTCATATAATATAGATCATAGTAGAGTCTTAAATAATCAGATTGTAGGCGTATAATACAAGCAGCTTCGAAGGATCCAAACAGAACTAAGATCGACATATATATCTCATAGATTCATGATTTCATGTAGCTTATTAATATGTCATTCGTATTACCGATAAATGAGACGACACTTCGCATGATCGTATAATATGTTTCATCTATAATTAGGTGTATTATGTGTGTCGTATGAATAGAAATGAAGAGATTGAGATACCTTTTGGGTCGGATGTATGAATGAAATGAAGACCATAAAGAACCTAAACCAAAACCTTGACGTACCACAGCCACACGTACACGAATCGTACAAATCACGTACCAAAGTCCATAACCCCCGCACGAGCCAACCCTTAAACGACTCGAGTAGTTTCCAAACTCGAACAACCAAGCATAACGCCAACTCGAACCCAAAACCCTAGTCGTACACAACAGCTAACCGAGTCTAAGTCGCGAGCTAAACGCCTCCAACGAATGAAAATACAAACCAGATTAATGCCAACGTGAATCCACACTCATACCCACACACACTCACTTCTATTCATGCGAGGTATTAATGAGTTGGAAGTTTTGTTTAGGGTTTAATGCGTGATAGGAAAATGGTATTCGGTTGGGAATATGAGGCAGCGAATTGATGAGATAAAGGGGAGATAGTTCCGAGTCTTAGGGAGAGAGTCTTGGTGACTTATTCTTTTTCACAATTTCAAATATACGATTGACCATATTGATGCGTGAGAATCGCACCTTGCTTTACCTCTCGAGGGATCTCGAGAAGCTTACAACCCCCACCAGGCAGTGTACCTGATCGTTGTAGTATAGTATAGTGACAAGTACCGGGGGATTGATCGTTCAGCTTAGGAATAGTGTCGCTAGGATTAGAAAACCTAATTACTAGTTCTAGAGGTGAGAGATGATTATTTTTGTATTTTTATATTTTTATGAAAGCAAGTAAAATCTCGGGTTTTGAAAGAGTGGGCGGAATTAGTTGCTATTCAACTAACCCAAAACTAAGATGCAATCAAAATAAAATAATAAAAATAAAATTAAACTAATTAAACTAAGGTTGTGAGCAGTAATTGGAGAAATTGTGTTTACTTAGACTTCACTACTCCCTAGATATCTTTTACATGTTAATTACTTGTTACACTTGTATGAATGACGGATTGTATTCCTTAATACCATTCGTGGGGTGGCATACATAACTCCCCAACTCTATGAGCTCTTATCTCCTCCTACACCATGACCCAGCACAACTATAGGGATTGTAAACAGTGGCTCATGCATTAAATACAACCAATAAAGACCTAGTACGCCTCGGTTCATGTTTCTTAAGACGTTCAAGCATGTTACCATTTGGAGATCTGCCAGTTTTCTTAAGCCTAACATATAAATCATTCATTCAAAACAAGAATAGACAAGTAATCAACACATAATCAACATCTAGGTTTCATTAGATCTAAGCAAACACAAGAGAGATCTAGCCTAGCATAATGGAATTGAGACAAGAACAAGAGATAAACAACCAACACATAGACATATTGATTGAATTGAAAGTACACTTATCTCAATTACAATGTAAGGTCTCAAGGGTTTGGAACCCTTGAAAAACCTGTAAAAGAGGCACCAAAATCGTCTTTAGGGTTTCACCAAAACTTCTCTCTTTTAATGAAAAAACTAGAAAACTATATATAGGAAAAACAGTCTAACGGCGTCAAGAGTAACTTCTGACGCCGTCACCTCGCCGCCATATACTTCCTCGGACGGCCTTGATCCACTTATGACGGCCTATATGACGCCGTCACCACCCACGGTATATTAATTTTGCCACTTTGACGCCGTCACGAGTCCGTCTGACGCCGTCACCACCTTCGATATTTAATTCTTCATGTCTGACGCCGTCAAGATATTGGTCTTGACGCCGTCACCTTGTATTTCCAGCATGCAAATTAGGTACTTAGCCGTTTTCTTCACTTTTATGCTCCAAAAACGTCCAAAATAGCTTCTTTTCCAGAATTCACTCTCCAAACACCTAAAATCACAAAAGGAACGATTTAGGGCAATATTTGATCAAATAAAGTCGGATTTGGGCTTAAATGACCCCCTAAAAACGGATCATTTTTCGCCTCATCATATACCCTTACACTTGAGATTTGCTTGTCCTCAAGCAAATGAGCTTTTATTCTACTCAAAAGACAAGTTAGGGGTCATTTAACACTAATATAAAAGTAATTACAACAAATAATCGTTCCACTAAAGACCAATAGACAAGCACGGAGGTCATACACAAGCACCTCACAAATAGTGTTTAGATACTCACATCTCTCGGGTGTAATAAAGTAATATAACATTATGGAAATGGAAGATATCTCTCACTACCTGTCATAGCAAAATAGATTACCATAGGCTTGGGAAAGGATCAAACCTCCACCACATGGCGTAAGCACCTAGGATAAACTATCAAAGAGGTCTTTTAAAGGGTTATAACGTTAGGTGTAGGGATATGAATTACACGGTTTTGTTGGATAAAGGAAGTTTTACTGGTGGCGAGTTAACAATCTCGGTTAATTACATGTACAAGATGGCGTTGCTAAGCCAAGACTAGACTCGACTTAAGCTAATAAATGAAAAATAACAAAAACATAAAATGAACATAGAATGAAACGGGATGGTAGTCCGTATGTTTTTTCTCTTTTTCCTTTTTCTATTTTTTTTTTCTATTGATTTTTCGATTTTTTTTTTTTTTCTTTTGTGCATACACTCTTACCCTACCATCCAAAATAATACATCATAGGGGTTTGAGCATTCCCCTTACACTTGAATCTTTACATACTTTACATTAAACTATTCTAGTGACTCGAATTAAGAAAATCAAAACACTTGGAGCACTTTTAAGATTAACGTACATATGGGGGTAATAAATGATGTTCTTCCCCATTACTCCATAAAATAAGTACTTACCCATGAGTCCCAATCGTCCCAAAACAATATGTACAATGATATGACTCGACTTAGCAACCATGTAATCAATTAGAAAGTTAACTTAGGGTTTAACAAATAACAATAATGCACTAAAAATGAGCGCATACACGGAAGGCTAAGGCGATTTGGGTGTACATTTAAGTGGGGTGTAACAAATTCTTCCTTTAAGTAAAATGCTTAAAGTTAGAAACGAAAAGATAGGCTCGGAGGGGTGTACTAGGGGTTTCGTGTACTAAAAATGAGTACAACGCTAAGGGTGTGGGAAAAATTAGTTGACTTAACTAGCCAAGTAATATGACTTAAATGGTCAAGTAATTATAATACGGGTTTAACACAAGGGTGATCCTAATGCCTCTTATCATGTAGTAAATCCTACCACACGAATGTAGTCTCACTAGCGGTCTCGGGATGCATCACTAACGCAAGTTCTAGAATCTAAATACTACCGGTACACTCATAAGCACCAATAATAAATGCTTTTCCTATCAAATCTAAAGGCGAACCTCACATTTTTGGGTGGAAAATCTTTCTGAATATACGGTTATGTGCTAGTCATACAACCTCCTATCCATGAGACGCTTGCTATGGCTAAAGTTTCACTCCTAAATGTTGTAAAAAATTTTAAATTTGGCGCTAAAATTACACTAACAAGTATTTCTCGTAGTTTTATTACTCATCTACTATCAAACAAAACAAACTCAAGCGAAAGTGCATATGTAAGGTATCATCTTTTTACCCTCCCCTTACACTTAAGATGAACATTGTCCCCAATGTTCAAGTAAAGAATGTAAAAGTTTAGAAGTAAAGAGAATGAAATCAAATACTCCCCTGATTCGCTCGGTATGGATTTTAGTTTGGCCAGGTTAAATCTTCTTCCAAGAAAACGAACAATCAAAGCTTCCCTTCCAGAATATAAATCATCTTCTTGTCATAAATAACCTGTAAATCCTGACAAAAGTAGACAAGGCAACCTCGCGTAAAATCGGCGGCATCCTCTATAAGTTACTAAATCCTAGAAAACAAAGTAAGATATAATGCTTGTGGAATGAAGTTTGCAGATTTCCTGGAGATTATAAAACTTAATAATTCACAAAAACCATAAGACTCCGTTAGAAAAACAAAACCGGTAAAATTTCCAGATTTTAACTCCTGACGCCGTCAAGAGCAATACCCTGACGCCGTCAGAATGGACCTGCAGAAATTCTTATGTTAAGTTTCCGGAAAATTTCTGGAAAAACTTTGTCCTACTTCCTGGAAAATCCTGCAAAACTTCATTATGACTCAATACAAGCATTTGACTCTAACAAATACGAATATACATGTTCATTTAATATTGTGGAGAATCATGATCTGTTTGTTTCCTAAAAACATATTTGGGGTTTCCCCTTACACTTATCTTTTGCAAAAATACCTTTAGGTTGAAGTTAAGACTAGGCTAAACAACATAATAAAGTATTTCACATTTTAATTGAGAAACATGATCAACCAACAATAAAAACAAAGCATGCATACGGAAGCAAATAACAATCAAACAAATAAAAATCACACAAAGCATGGGTTGCCTCCCAAGAAGCGCTTTTCTTTATTTACGAGTCTTGTAGCTAGACTCAAAGTCGTGGTTTACTACGTGATCTCATCATTGGTTCCACTCTCTAGGTCGTCTTCTAAACCAGTTTTGTATTCCGGACCTAGTTGCAAGCATTCTTTGTAGAAACCAAGCATCCTATTTCTAACATACTCTACTCCTCTACGTCTATCCTCATCATTCCTATAATAAGCCGCTTGCTTACGTTCCTTTTCGAAATTAGAGAGAAGGCGGTATTGCTCAATCTTGTAGGGCATTTGATAAGCAACCTCATCATTCTCTTCCTTGAATCTAACTATCCCTAACGTCGGATCATAACTCATCCTAGTGGTCTCAACAAATGGTTTCCCAAATATTATTTGACTTAGGCAAGCATCTATCACGGGACGAGTGTCCTCCACTATCATAAAATCAATCTCATAGGTGAGATTCCCTATAATCACATGTACTCCCTTAACTCTTCCTGCAAAATTACTTATCCAACTTTTACCGGGCATTATCCTAAAATTGAGTTGCTTCTTCATCACCCAATTGTAATAAGTCCTAGACATGATGTTCACGGGGGATCTAGGGTCTATGTAAGCTTTCCATACATGCATGTGCCCGATATTGCATGGGATGTTAATGTTAGAGGGGTCTCCCATTTTGATCAGGGGATTGCCAAAGATATATGTTGTCTCGGGACTATCGAATAAATCCTTATGGTATTCCCGTTCTTCCTTGGTTGGCAACTTATCAAAATACTCCTCTATAGGTTCTACCTCCTCTAATTCCTCATCCTTATTAACCTCAACTTCCCTACTCTCATCCTCACTATTGGCTTCTGTTCTAACTTCATCTTTGTCACTCTCCTCTATCTCCCTATCTATCGGCTTAATGGTGACAACATTGACAAAGTGGACATGTTTGGATGATGAGGGGTCCTTAACTTGGATTCCACTATTGGTGTCCCTAGTGTCCTTCCTAGGTGTGGCTAATGTTTGGTTGTTGAGGGCTTTCAACAAGTTGTCGATCTTGTTGGTCATCTCCGTTTGTTGTTGGTTCAATTCGGTTTCAAACCTAGCTATGCGAGCTTCTTGAGATGCCATAAATTTCGACATCAATCCTTCAAGATTGTTGGTACTACCATAGTTGTTAGAAGGATTGTTGTTGAAGGTACGGTTGGATGGGGGACCGTTTGATTGGTAACGATTAGGTGGATTGGAAGAATTTGGTTGATTTTGTTTCCACCTAAGGTTTGGGTGATTTTTCCATGAGGGGTTGTATGAATCACCGTATGTGTTTGGCTCGGGCTTGAAAGTGTACCACTTATCTCCCGCTTCGTCAGTACGCGTGGATGCGTAGTCCGCAAAAGCTGTTTCGGGGAGTTCCACACAATCACGAGTGTCATGGGGACCACTACATAATTCGCATGAAGAAGTGATTTTGTTCACTTGGCTTGAATGCTTCGGAGCTTCGTAAGATTTCATGAGAAACTTGACTTGGTCCTCAAGTTCCATGATCCTATGGTCGGGAGTGCTTGAATTGTTCGATGGCAAAGATATTGCCTTGACCGTTTTGTTCAAATCACGGGGATCATTCCAACTTTCGTTGTCATAGAGAGCAAGATCTTCTATGAGTTCCCATGATTGTTCCGCACTAAGATCACGTAGCTTACCACCGGCCGATTGGTCAATGGTTCGCCTCGTGGAGATGTCGATATGGTCATAAAAGATTTGGACTTGGAGCCAAAGATCTATGCCATGATGAGGGACTTTTTGGAGTAAGTCCTTGAAACGAGTCTATGCTTCATAAAGAGATTCATTTTGACGTTGTTGAAACATCAAGATGTCATTCCTAAGTTTAGTAGTTCTCCCCGGTGGGAAAAATTGAGCAAGGAAACGAGTGGTGAGATCATCCCATGTGGTGATGGATCCCGCGGGTAAACGCTCAAGCCATTGACTAGCTTGATCCCGTAGAGAGAATTGGAATAGGCGTAAACGGGTAGTCTCTCTAGTTTCAACACCTAGGTCTATGGAATCTACGATTTTGAGGAAGTCCTTAAGGTGTTGGCTTGGATCTTCGGAACGAAGTCCATGGAATGCACATCCGCTTTGCACCAACCGGATGGTGTCGGATCGCAAGGGGGTCATATTGGCTCCGGTGAGCTCAATGGTGTTTCGGTAGCCTTGATGGCTAGGTCGGGAATACTCTCCTAAGGTTCGGGGCCTAAGGGGTTCTAATGGTGGGTTTTGTTGTGGTGGGATGATGGGTTCAAAGATGTTACCACCTTCCATGATGTCGGATGGTAAAGAGTTACGAACAAAGGCACGAAGAAATAAGATAGACTAAAGAAGACCTAAAAATAAAAATAAAAATCTTACTAGAAAGGAATCTAGCAAGTAGACCTAATAAAAAGAAATCCTAACCTAGACAATAACTATTCCCCGGCAACGGCACCAAAAACTTGATGAGTGGGAATCGCACCTTGCTTTACCTCTCGAGGGATCTCGAGAAGCTTACAACCCCCACCAGGCAGTGTACCTGATCGTTGTAGTATAGTATAGTGACAAGTACCGGGGGATTGATCGTTCAGCTTAGGAATAGTGTCGCTAGGATTAGAAAACCTAATTACTAGTTCTAGAGGTGAGAGATGATTATTTTTGTATTTTTATATTTTTATGAAAGCAAGTAAAATCTCGGGTTTTGAAAGAGTGGGCGGAATTAGTTGCTATTCAACTAACCCAAAACTAAGATGCAATCAAAATAAAATAATAAAAATAAAATTAAACTAATTAAACTAAGGTTGTGAGCAGTAATTGGAGAAATTGTGTTTACTTAGACTTCACTACTCCCTAGATATCTTTTACATGTTAATTACTTGTTACACTTGTATGAATGACGGATTGTATTCCTTAATACCATTCGTGGGGTGGCATACATAACTCCCCAACTCTATGAGCTCTTATCTCCTCCTACACCATGACCCAGCACAACTATAGGGATTGTAAACAGTGGCTCATGCATTAAATACAACCAATAAAGACCTAGTACGCCTCGGTTCATGTTTCTTAAGACGTTCAAGCATGTTACCATTTGGAGATCTGCCAGTTTTCTTAAGCCTAACATATAAATCATTCATTCAAAACAAGAATAGACAAGTAATCAACACATAATCAACATCTAGGTTTCATTAGATCTAAGCAAACACAAGAGAGATCTAGCCTAGCATAATGGAATTGAGACAAGAACAAGAGATAAACAACCAACACATAGACATATTGATTGAATTGAAAGTACACTTATCTCAATTACAATGTAAGGTCTCAAGGGTTTGGAACCCTTGAAAAACCTGTAAAAGAGGCACCAAAATCGTCTTTAGGGTTTCACCAAAACTTCTCTCTTTTAATGAAAAAACTAGAAAACTATATATAGGAAAAACAGTCTGACGGCGTCAAGAGTAACTTCTGACGCCGTCACCTCGCCGCCATATACTTCCTCGGATGGCCTTGATCCACTTATGACGGCCTATATGACGCCGTCACCACCCACGGTATATTAATTTTGCCACTTTGACGCCGTCACGAGTCCGTCTGACGCCGTCACCACCTTCGATATTTAATTCTTCATGTCTGACGCCGTCAAGATATTGGTCTTGACGCCGTCACCTTGTATTTCCAGCATGCAAATTAGGTACTTAGCCGTTTTCTTCACTTTTATGCTCCAAAAACGTCCAAAATAGCTTCTTTTCCAGAATTCACTCTCCAAACACCTAAAATCACAAAAGGAACGATTTAGGGCAATATTTGATCAAATAAAGTCGGATTCGGGCTTAAATGACCCCCTAAAAACGGATCATTTTTCGCCTCATCACATATACTTAATACTTATGTGTACGAATGAAATAAAGATTGGAACTAAGTGACTTATTAAATGGGTGACACAAAGGAGAATTTAAATCGGGCTCACAGAAGATATTTATGTAACCATGTGATATTCTTAGAAACACAGGTGGATGCCAAAATTTTAAATGTACTAGGTTTGGGAGTTTCATATCTTATAGTTTAATTTATCTCATAAGTATTAAAGGTTCATTGTCTTTAGGTATTATTTGGATCAATATATATTCCAATGTAGTTTCGTATTTTTATAGCTTTACATTCATTACTCATGGTTCAAATTCTAAATTATAATCGTAATCAAACGTTCAAAGATCTTATGACATATTCGTATTAAACGTTCAAAGTTTATTCGGATTTTAGGTCGTTATAGTTATAAAAGAGCATACCAAAATTTATAGAAGAAGGAGCCTAAGTGTAGGTTCTCAAATATGGAGGTAAGAGGATTGAAGGTGTATAATTTTTTATTATGAGTGGGTGGTACCAAAACAAATTATTACTGCCGAATGGTTTGTATTCCTAAAACAGCAAAACCACTTCATATTCATCTTCCTCCTTGCATTTAATTGCTGCACATTAACTCTAATACTCTAGGACTCCATCTTGAGTGTCTTGATTACTCCACATTTAATTAAGGGACTGAATAATATAGTATTATAGATTGTTATTGCCATGATAGTTTTCTCGCATCTATTATAGTTTTATTTGAATACTTTCTTAGCATGTCTTAGGAGACTCTAGTTTTTGTAGTGATGATGTTTGATAGTTCCATTGAGGCTAGGAGAATTGACCATAGGACCCATAGCGGATAAGGGTGTGTCTTGGTGATAGAAATATCACCATCCATATGGAATTTTCAACGAACGACCACCTACCAAACATACTTGCTTAAGGAAATAGAGGGGATGTAAGTTCCGAACTATGCATCCCATTAGACTATCTAATTTAGTAGAAGCACTTAACAACTCTTGCATTTCGTTGGCTAAAGGCCAACCAGCGAACTCTTGCAATTATAGGTTGTAAGAATAGAGCGAGGTGTAAGATAGGATTAGACAATTTGACTATCTGAGTCTATCGGCTTAAACCCCCAGATGAAACGATAGGATGCACATTTAAAAAACTTGTCATGTTAATAACAAGAGTAGTAATTAGGTTAACACTATTCTCCCCATCTGATTTCTCTTCGCTTATTTACTTCCTTTGTTATTTTTTTGTTATTTCATTTCTTTAGTTAATTAATTAATCAATCATTAAAACCCCCTTTTAAACTAGTGACATTAAAACTTAGGTAATATCCGCACCTTAGCTTTCGAGACGACCTCGGCTTTACCAATTAGTTATACCTCACACGACCGGGTATACTGCCCGATAGTGCATTAGGTAGACCTTAGGTAGACGAGTAAATTATAAATATAAAACATGGTCGGTAAATCCTACATCAAGTTTTTGGCGCCGCTACTCGGGAGCTATTAGGATTTTATTTAAGTTTTGCATTTTAAATTTTATTTTCAGTACTCACGATTTCTCTTTAAGTTTCAGGTACCATCGGTGATGTCGATATCGATACCCTCACTCTCGAGGAGTACCTAGCTCTTACACGTGAAGAACAAGGGCCTGGTTTGGTTAGGCCGGCTATTGGAGTGGAGGTTCAATTCGAGATTAAGAACCAATTTATAAGGGAGTTGCGAAAAGACCCCTTTTTAGGAAACAAGACCGAAGATGCTCACGAGCACATTGAGAATGTTCTTAACATTGTCAGTTGTTCAACATTCCTGGAGTGTCTCATGATGCAATCATGCTTAGAGTCTTTCCCATGACTCTGACTGGTGCAGCCAAGAGATGGATAAATAGGTTGCCTGCGAGAACCATTAATACTTGGGCTCTTTTGAAGAAGAAGTTCATCCAAAGGTATTGCCCTCCTTCAAAGACAGCACAACAGCTCGAAGAAATCCATAATTTCAAACACGATGGTGACGAATCATTGTACCAAGCTTGGGACAGGTACAATGACCTTATATTCAAGTGTCCTACTCATGATCTCAACAAGCAACAAGTTGTGAACATTTTCTATAAGGGGATCAATATTTCTACCCGTCAAATGCTGGATTCTTAGGTGTTGATCCCTGGAATGAACCCTATTCAAGCCCTCAAGGCAATTGAAGATATGGCGGACCACTCTCAAAAGTGGCACGATGGGGGAAGTGGTAGGAGCACAATTGGAAGTTCAAATGGAATTGCCCTCATCACTAATAAACTTGAAAGCTTGGGGTGAGATATGAAAAAGCTTAAAGAGAATGTGCATGCCATTCAAGTGGGATGCGAGATTTGTGAAGGAGCGCACTTGGCCAAAGATTGACCTTTAAAAGAAGATGATGAAAGAACCAAGGAGGTAAAGTATGAAAGAAGGAAGATAGTTCCAAAGCAATAATAGAAATGGTTATCGCACGGGACCGCAGAGATACAACCGGACACCATACGGAGAAAGGAGGCCTAGTCTTGAAGAAACAATCAACAAATACCTTGAAGATTCGTCAAAGAAGCAAGAAGAACAAGATGAGTGGTTAAATAATTTTCAAGAAGTGACCAACAAGAGCCTCGTTAGTCATGACAAATCCCTAAAAAATCTTGAAACAATGATAGGGAAGTTAGCTGATGATATCCATGAGAAGGATGTGATTGAGGTAAGCAAGACAGCCGTAGGGGCATGTAAAGCAATTTTCGCTGAAAACAAGGGAGATGGTCATACCAAAGGGTTCAACAATCAATCTAGTGAAAAAATACTTTTGAAGGAAGAACCTAAGGATAGCAACACAACACCTTGCCAGCTACCAGCTAAAGAGGACAACACGAAGAGCTTTATCCTTCCTTGCACCATTTGTAACTTTAACTTATCGGCATTGGCTGATTTAGGGTCTAGCAGTAACGTCATGCCACTCTCTTTATTTCTTTCACTTAGATTAACAAGCCTCAGGAAAACAAGTTTGGTAATCGAGATGGTAGATAGACTAAGGCAACACCGATAGGAGATATTGATGATGTCTTAGTTAAGATTGATAGGTTTCTATTTCCTGTAGACTTCATAATAATTTTCATGGCAAACATTCCAAGGGAAGACCTTATCCTTGGAATACCTTTCCTTGTGACATCTCGAGCCCGTATCAATGTCTTTGAGAAGAAAATATTATTGGGAGTTGAGCTTTATGACGAAAGGATCATTTTCAATATGTAGAGGATGAATCTGCAAAGACACAAGGATGTGGCTAAAAGGAAGATCCGCCAGACACGTTTGGAATCTCAGGTGAAATATTTAACTATATGACCCCCCCCCCCCTTATGTTTAAAATACGCACATGATGTTAATTCAGACATAAGCGATGAATGTGAGGAATTTCTAGGGAAGATAGTGATGAGGAGGATAGCTCATTTGACCCATGGGGTGATGAAAGACCCCTAATAGTCACCATCGTACGCCATTGTTGTGAGCCAAGGGAAAACATTAAAGATGAAAAGTGAGTACTTATGCCTTCATGTTTTCCCTTTATTAAATATTGCAATGGTGGAGGACAAATTAGGTTAAGACAGCTGAGAAGGGAAGCTAATGTTTGTTCATGTTATGAAGACTCAAAATTTGATAAAAGCCCGTGGTTAAAAAAAAACTATTTTAATGGGATTAATTCAGGAGAAGAGGTAGAATGGACGGTTCAGTTTCATAGACCGGCAATCATGAAACAAGGCGGAACTACTCAAGGTTGGACCACCTATGATCCCCTTCGAAAAAAATGTAATGAAAGGAAGCTAACCAAACCATTGGTTAGAAGGTACGAGTGGGCATGTTTCAATGAATTGACTTGAGAAAGGAAGTTTACTATAAGAGGATATCGTTCGAAACTCGATAGAGGTTAAATTCGGTGAGGTTCAGTTAAGCCTAAAGGATAAAGTGAAGTATCAGTGCGAATGGGCAAAAGCAAACTTTCTCAGGGATGATTGCCTCCGATCAACACCTTACATTCCTTCAACTGTTTGGAGCAAATCATTTGCCAATTAGGACTAGGGTAAGCCGTAGAAGCTCACCCTTCCGCATTGTTGACGCGACAGTGAGTCTAACTTAAAAACTCAATAATAAACAAAAGTGCTCTTTTGGGAGACAACCCGAAGTATCCTTTGTTTTTCCATTTTATTAGTATAGTTGTGTTTTGTATGTTTTGTTCTAATCATTTTTGCAGGTAAAAGAGAAGGGGTTGACATTGGAAGAGCTAATATTGGAGTTTTCACTCCAGGAATTTCCCCTAGGAAAAATCTACGGCGTAGCCTACTCCATGACTATGCCGTAGTACCTTCCATGTGTCAGTCTGTAAGATTTTTCCACCTACGGCGTAGCACTTCATTTGCACTACACCGTAGTTTTCTCCTTTACCAACTAAATTTAGAAATTTTGATAACAAACATGCTTTAACCTTGTATTAGTTTTAAATGAACTTTGTTGGTGTGTTCACTGTAAACCCTCACAAGACTTCACTCATCCACTTAGGACACCAAGTGGTTTAAAAGGGTTGTTGCATACGCTAAATGCAACCGTGATTCCTACGAAAGTGAGTTAGGATTTCTATTTTTCATTTATTTTTCTTTTTAGGTTTTATTCTTGTGGTAGTTGTGTGATTTCAAGGATATGAAGTTTGCTCATTAGGCGAAGCGAATGCACATTTTTCAAACATAATCCTTCTATCATTTTCAAGAGCAAGTTTCAGGGAAGTTCTCGTTCCAATTCTACTTATCTCCTTTATTCTTACTGCTTATTTGCGTACAAAAGGGACTTTGTACAATTCAAGTGGGGGGACGGGAGTAGAATTTAACTTGAACTTCTATTTGCCCAATTCTTCTAGTTTATTTTGAAAAATTATGCCATTTTTTAAATTTTGACATGTTTTTCCGAACCTAACTAGAATAGACCTTAGTCGAGCACATTTAACCTTTAATCCCATGGTGAGGTTTAACCTTTTCAGTTTCCCCTGATTTACCTGAATCCACCAAATTATGAGTGTGCTGGTTGTTTGTAGACTTTAGAACTTGGCCTTTACATCATTTTGAGACCATATACGAGTAGTGTGTTGAGATTACTTGATACATTTGGAAGAAACTTTTTGAGAAGGCAATATTTTAGGATTATCACCCAAATAGCCTATATGTGTGTGTTTATCGATTAGTCACATCGACTCTTCGACCCCCGTGTTTAAACCCTTTTATTGCACTCATCTTTAGTGCAAGATACCCCTAGATACACCCTTTTGAGCCTATCCTTTCATTTCTTACCCATATAATAAATTTTTCGATACACTTATTCGCTTTAGCCTACCGTGTAGTCTTGGTTTGTGATTGAGAAGTTGCCACTTGCTCTAGTTTGAGGTTCGAGTTAAGAGATTCAGAAATCATGCCTACATTGAAGACCCATCTTTGAAGATCATTTGAGACCCCCTAAATATTTCAAGTATGATTCATCTCAAGTGGGGGGATGTATTTTTTTTAAATTATTTCTTGTAATTGTTAAAAAAATAATATGAAACTTAGTATGTAGATAGTTTATTTTTCCGGTGCAACAATGTATAGCACCATGTTTCGAGCTTATACAGATTTAGCATCGAGGAGGCTACCTTGATCACTTATGAAGATTTGAAGACCAAGTGTTGTGCCCATCATGACGTCCTCTAATGGTACATTCACATGTTATGATCCAATCTTTGCGTCTTGGAGCTTTGACTTTGGATGAACGACAAGTGGTAGCAAATCGGTTATAGGTTAAGACTATTTGATTCTATTTTTCATTTTACCCCATTATTGTGCATCCCATGTTTTATCCTACCATTTAGTTGTGAATCATGCTTAGGTGAGGGAATAGAGCAGTCATTGCCTAGCGTTCCGGTCATGTACGAATGCCTTTGTCGCCTTTGCCGTAGTATGTTAGTAACAACACTACACCGATAGCCTTATATATGTTCACCTAATATTGCCTTTGAAAATTGTTTTAACCTTAGCTCTAGTGGTGGAGATTTGTGTAACCTCCAAGCCTATGATAGAATACTTACTATGACTGTGCGTTGAGTGATCACCCCGAAATTAACACTTAGATTAGTGAGTGAGGATGAGTGTTTGTTCTCGTTTTCGTGAGGTATTCGACTTTTATATATTCTAGCATAGGAAATTTTTAGATTCACATCTTCCAGTTTCTCGGGAGATGTCTTTTTAAGAATTATTCTAATAAGGACTAGTTGAGGGCAAGTAGAGTTCAAGTGGGGGGATATTTGATAATATCAAATAATGCCGATATTTTAGTGTTAATTTCCCATAGATTACTCATCTTTTGTGTTAATATGTTAGGATATACTCTTATTTGTTTATATTCTGTTTTCAGGACAAAGATGAGCATAGGAACGAAAAGGCGCGAATTTGGAAGGATTAATATGAAAATAATTGAAGTATGCGGATTCTGCACTAACTACGGCGTAGAGGTTTCATCTACCTACGCCGTAGCACTCACTGAAGACCAGTCAACACTTAACAAGATCTACGGCGTACTCAACATATAGACTACGACGTAGTTATGCCTCTAAGATTTCTACGGATGTAGCAAACATTCCAGCTATGTCGTAGGTCTCCATTTTAGACAGTTAAAAACTTTCATGGCCAAATATGAAGTTACGGCGTAGTTTCCAATAAAACTACGACGTAGAAGTGCTAACATGAGAACTACGTCCGTAGCCCATGATCCAGCTACGGCGTAGTTAACAATTATGAAGGTTACGGCGTAGCTAACCCTAGAGCTACGCCGTAGTAAAGTCGGGCCCTATAAATACCAGCCCTAATTCCGAGTTTATTCATTAACTTTTCACCACCCAGAAGTCAGGAGGAATTCAGGGAGCAAGGGGAATGAAGTTCTACCAGCATACAAGTCATTTCCAAGGGAGAATTCACACCATAATCATAAGTTTATTCATTCATTCTATTTGTATTAAATTAATGTTAACATTTATTATGATAAACACATATTTTTCTGCATTTATGAACAAGAGTGGCTAAACACCTTTTGATGTTAGCCTTATTATGAAATTGTTATTGCCATGATTTAGTTTTCTCGCATCTATTATCGTTTTATTTGAATACTTTCTTAGCATGTCTTAGGACACTCTATTTTTGGTAGTGATGATGTATGGTAGTTCCATTGAGGCTAGGAGAATTGACCATAGGACCCATAGCGGATAAGGGCGTGTCTTGGTGATAGAAATATCACCATCTATGTGGAAATTTCAATGAACAACTACCTACCAAACAGACTTGCTTAAGGAATTAGAGGTGATGTAAGTTCCGACCGGCCGCATCCCATTAGACTATCTAAGTTAGTAGAGGCACTTAATGACCACCTACAAAACAGACTTGCTTAAATTCGGGTTATAATGTAAGTGAGGAGGCGAAGAATGAACCACTTTTAGGGGGTCATTTAAGCCCGGAATTGAATTTATTTGATCAAATATTGCCCTAAATCATTCCTTATGTGATTTTAGGTACTTTGGGAGTGAAATCTGGAAAAGGAAGCAATTCGGACGTTTTTGGAGCATAAAAGTGAAGAAAACGCCAAAGACTTAATTTTCCATGCTGGGAACAGTGTATGACGGCGTCAAGAGGAAGAAGTTGACGGCGTCAAGAGTAAAGATCATGACGACCCAGTACAGAAATGAAGGCGTCACAAAGTAGAGCGTCAAGAGTTAAATGTGTGACGGCCTGGAAAAGTGGAATACATGACGGCATCAGATGTAGATCAAGGCAGTCCGAGGATTATTTTGGCGGCGAGATGACGGCGTCACAAGTTTGTTCTTGACGCCGTCAGACTCTATTATCTATATATAGTTTTCTAATTTTCATTCATTAGAGAGGAACAAGTTTGGAGAAACCCTAAGGCCGAACCATATACGAATTTTACAGCTTTTCAAGGGTTTTCAACCCTTGAATGCTTACCTGTGTTATTGAGATAAGTCTTTTTTTAATTTAATCAATATGTCTATGTGTTGGTTGTCTATCTCTTGTGCTTGTCTTGATTCCACCATGTTAGGCTAGATTTATCTTGTGTTTGCTTAGATCTAATGAAACCTAGATGTTGATTATGTGTTGATTACTTGTTTATGGTTGTATTGGATGAATGATTTCAATGTTAGGCGAAAACTGGCAGTTCTCCAAATGGTAACATGCTTGAACGTCTTAGGAAACATGAACCGATGTGTACTAGGTTTTATTGGATGTATTTAATGCATGAGTAAATTCTAATGATCCCATGTTAGGAGCTTCTTGCAGGCTCGACATAGGAGTGAAGTAGGCACTCATAGGATTGGCGAAGTAAGTACGCCACCCCATGAATGGTATTAAGGAATACAATCCGTCATCCACGCAACTATAACAAGTAATTAACGTGTAAAAGATATCTAGGGAGTAGTGAAATCTAAGTAAACACATTTCTCCTACTTATTGCTCACAACCTTAGTATAATTAGTTTTATTTTCATTTTTAGTATTTTATTTTGATTGCATCTTTAGTATTGGGTTAGTTGACTAGCAACTAATTCCGCCCAAATCCTTCAAATCCGAGATTTTAATTTGCTTTCATAAAAATATAAAAATACAAAAAGAATCATCTCTCATCTCTAGAACTAGTATTTAGGTTTTCTAATCCTAGCGACACTATTCCTAGCTGAACGATCAATCCCCCGGTACTTGTCACTATACTATACTACAACGATCAGGTACACTGCCTGGTGGGGGTTGTAAGCTTCTCAAGATCCCTTGAGAGGTAAAGCTCGGTGCGATTCCCACGTATCAAGTTTTTGGCGCCGCAGCCCGGGGAATAGTTATTGTCTAGGTTAGAATCTCTTTTTATTAGGTCTACTTGCTAGATTCCTTTCTAGTAAGATTTTATTTTTATTTTTAGGTTTTCTTTAGTCTATCTTATTTCTTTGTGTTTTTGTTCGTAACCTTTCACCACCCGACATCATGGACGATGGGAACATCTTTGAACCCGTCATCCCACCACAAAAAAAACCCACCACTAGAACCTCTTAGGCCCCGAACCTTAGGAGAGTATTCCCAACCTAGCCACCAAGGCTATCGAAACACCCTTGAGCTCCCCGGAGCCAATGTGACCCCCTTGCGATCCGACACCATCCGATTGGTGCAAAGCGGATGTGCATTCCATGGACTTCGTTCCGAAGATCCAAATCAACATCTTAAGGACTTCCTTAAAATCGTAGACTCCATAGACCTAGATGTTGCAACTAGAGAGACAACCCGATTACGCCTATTCCAATTCTCTCTACGTGATCAAGCTAGTCAATGGCTTGAGCGTTTACCCGCGGGATCCATCACTACATGGGATGATCTCACCACTCGTTTCCTTGCTCAATTTTTCCCACCGGGGAGAACTACTAAGCTTAGAAATGACATCTTGATGTTCCAACAACGTCAAAATGCATCTCTTTATGAAGCATGGATTCATTTCAAGGACTTACTCCAAAAAGCCCCTCATCATGGCATAGATCTTTGGCTCCAAGTCCAAATTTTTTATAACCATATCGATCTCTCCACGAGGCGAGCCATTGACCAATCGGCCGGTGGTAAGCTATGTGATCTAAGTGCGGAACAATCATGGGAACTCATAGAAGATCTTGCTCTCTATGACAACGAAAGTTAGAATGATCCCCGTGATTTGAACAAAACGGTCAAGGCAATATCTTTGCCTTCAAACAACTCTAGCACTCCCGACCGTAGGATCATGGAACTTGAAGGTCGAGTCAAGTCTCTCATGAAATCTTGCGAAACTCAAAAGCCTTCAAGCTAAATAAGCAGAATCGCTTCTACATGTAAATTGTGTAATGGCCCTCACGAAGCTCATAACTGCATGGAGCTTCCAAAACGTGCTTATAACGAATTCACATAGTCACACGTTGGTCGAGGCCCTCGAAATTCTGACGAGCCCTATGAGGCATGGAAGGATAAACCTAATTTCATAGGGTACCAAACGCGGAGCGTATCCTTCAATGACTCCTCACCACTCAAATGGTCCGAGCATTTTCCATCGCAGAGCACTCCTAGGCAAAGCTGTGAAGATGTCTTGCGAAAATTCATTCTGTCTCAAGAACTACAGCTCTCTACACTCGAGGCTAAATTTAGACAACAGCAAGCCGACATGAATAACAAGATTTGCAATCTGCTAACTGCTATCAAAGAGCACGCTGTTAATAAACCCATTCACGTTGATGAGGTCGAATCTGTTACCATTATGAGTCCACCAACCTCTCTTGTAAAAATAAAAAGTCTTAGTAAGCTATTCAAACATCTGTCACCAAAATTAAAAGAACCTGTCAACCCCCTAGGACCAGTCCATTTCGTAAATACCATCACCACGATATCTGCTTCTACACCTAACCTGAACCAACAACAAACTAAAAATATTGGTCATACAACTAAAGATGAGACCTCAAGGGTGGACCACGATTTGACCAGAAGCTCTACCAACTCATCCGAGCAGTGCATCGCGCAAGCATCTAGCAAAGCGGATGAAGAGAAGGAGAGATCGGAAGAGCATACAAGAGATCCAGCCATTTTGGGTAAATCTATTATAGAGGAACCCGAGAGAAAAATGGAGGATGTTACTAGTGGGATTAACGATAGGACTGAGAAAAGCAACCCTAAGGTTTTCAAGATCTCCTGCACCATTAAGGAAAAGCTCTTAACCGATTGTCATATAGATCCTAGCTCCCCAGTCAACATAATCCCCCTTTCCCTTTACCAAGAAGCCTTCCCAGAACGCATAGTGTGCGAGAGAGTCGATAATGCAAGGGTAATAAGAAATCTATCAATTATGATTGGAGAGCTTGTTTACAATACTGACCTCACCGTGGTCGATGACGTGGACCCTTTCACCAATCAAGAATTTACCAACCTTGTTCTTGGGAAACCACTTATCGATGAATCAGGAGTAATCCTTGATGAGAAGGATGGTAGTGCATTGTTCACCAATGGTGTTAAGAAGGTGATTCTTCGTAGGGGTAATGAGGAGGTGTACGAGTATCGTCCTTCCCTTGAGGGGAATCTATATGGATCAAAGGATGGAGAATCGGGGAAGATAAGGAGGCGTGATCCAAATAATCTCAAAATTCCCTGCATGATCGGTCATAAGTACTTCGATAACGTCTACATTAACATATTCCTGCCTAAGAATTTTATGTCCCTATTCTATTATAACAATATCTGCAGATGGGGAATGATTTACAAGGGAGAGAAAGTGGTTGGTAGAGATCACGAAATCCAGGTGTTCGTAGGAAATATGGCATTCACTATGGAATTTACGATTGTGGACAACATCGAAGACTATATCGACCCGAGGTTATCACAAGTCGTTTTTGGAGCACCCTTTTGTGAAATCACTAATTTAATAGTTGATGACCGGAACGGGATCATGACCTTCGCTGATGGAATTAGGAGGGTTTCATACCAAACACCGTACAAGAGAAAAGATCTCAAGGAAATCGATTGTGACGGGCTTGATAGGATAAGTTCCCAACTTATTTTGTGTGATGAAGATGTTCGGAGAGGATGTAAGAACACTTCCAATTTATCATGTGGATTCTTTAAGGATGTTAGTAAACTTGAGTCTAAGTATTGAAAAGATGTCTTTGAGTTCGAAGACCCGAAGTACTTACACTATGAAAGCGATACTAGTTTAGAAGACGACCTAGAGAGTGAAACCAACGATGAAATCACGTAGTAACCCATGGCCTTGAGTCTAGCTACAAGACTCGTAAATAAAGAAAAGCGCTTCTTGGGAGGCAACCCATGTTTTGTGTGATTTTTATTTTGTTTGTTTGTTATTTGCTTTCGTATGCATGCTTTATTTTTGTTGTTGGTAGATCATGTTTCTAAACTAAATAGTGAAACTACTTTACTTTGTTGTTTTGGCCTAGTCTTAACTTCACCTAAAGGTATTTTTGCAAAAGATAAGTGTAAGGGGAAACCCCAAATATGTTTTTAAGAAACAAACCGATCATGATTCTCCACAATATTAAGTAAACATGTATATTCGTATTTGTTAGAGTCAAATTCTTGTATTGAGTCATAATGAAGTTTTGCAGGATTTTCCAGGAAGTAGGACCAAGTTTTTCCAGAAATTTTCCGGAAACTTAACATAAGAATTTCTGAAGGTCAATTCTGACGGCGTCATGAGCTTGCTCCTGATGGCGTCACGTGTAAAAATCTGGAAATTTTACCAGTTTTGTTTTTCTAACGGAGCTTTAAAGTTTTTGTTGAATTATTATGTTTTATAATCTCCAGGAAATCTGCAAACTTCATTCCACAAGCATTATATCTTATTTTTTTTTCAAGGATTTAGTAACTTATGTAGATTGCCGCCGATTTTATGTGAGGTTGCTTTGTCTGTTTTCTCAGGATTTACAGGTTATGTATGACAAGAAGATGATTTATTTTTCTGGAAGGAAAGCTTTGATTGTTCATTTTCTTCGAGGAAGATTTAACCTGGCAACCTTATTATCCAAACCGAGCGAAACAGGGGGTATTTGATTTCATTCTTTTTACTTTTTCACTTTTACATTCTTTACTTGAACATTGGGGACAATGTTCATCTTAAGTGTAAGGGGAGGGTAAAATGATGATACCTTACAAATACACTTTCGCTTGAGTTTGTTTGTTTAATAGTAGATGTATAATAAAACTATGAGAAATACTTGTTAGTGCAATTTTAGCGCCAAATTTAAATTTTTTTTACAACATTTAGGAGTGAAACTTTAGCCATAGCAAGCGTCTCATGGATAGGAGATTGTATGACTAGCACATAACCGTACCATTTAGAAAAATTTTCCACCAAAATATGTGAGGTTCGCCTTTAGATTTGATAGAAAAAGCATTCACTATTAGTGCTTATGAGTGTACCGGTAGCATTTAGATTCTAGAACTTGCGTTAGTGATGCATCCCGAGACTGCTAGTGAGACTACATTTGTGTAGTAGGATTTACTACATGATAAGAGGCATTAGGATCACCCTTGTGTTAAACCCGTATCATAATTACTTGACCATTTAAGTCATATTACTTGGCTAGTTAAGTCAATTAATTTTTCCCACACCTTAGCGTTGTACTCATTTTTAGTAGACGATACCCCTAGTACACCCCTCCGAGCCTATCTTTTCGTTTCTAACTTTAAGCATTTTACTTAAAGGAAGAACTTGTTACACCCCACTTAAATGTACAACCAAATCGCCTTAGCCTTCCGTGTATGCACTCATCTTTAGTGCATTATTGTTATTTGTTAAACCCTAAGTTAATTATCTAATTGATTACATGGTTGCTAAGTCGAGTCATATCCTTGTACATATTGTTTTGGGACGATTGGGACTCATGGGTAAAATACTTATTTTATGGAGTAATGGGGAAGAACATCATATATTACCCCCGTATGTGCGTTAATCTTAAAAGTACTCCAAGTGTTTTGATTATCTTAATTCGAGTCATTAGATTAGTTTATTGTAAAGTATGTAAAAATTCAAGTGTAATGGAAATGTTCATTCCCTATGATGTATTATTTTGGATGGTAGGGTAAGAGTGTATGCAAAAAAAAAAAAAAAAAAAAAATAGAAAAAGAAAACGAGAAAAAATATACGGACTACAATCCCTTTTTATTCTATGTTCATTTTATGTTTTTGTTATTTTTCATTTATTAGTTTAAGTCGAGTCTAGTCTTGGCTTAGCAACGCCATATTCTACATGTAATTAACCAAGATTGTTAACTCGCCACCAGTAAAGACTGCCTATATCCAACAAAACCGTGTATTTCATATCCCTACACCTAACGTTACAACCCTTTAAAAGACCTCTTTGATAGTTTATCCTAGGTGCTTACGTCATGTGGTGGAGGTTTGATCCTTTCCCAAGCCTATGGTAATCTATTTTACTATGACAGGTTGTGAGAGATATCTTCCGTTTCCATATTGTAATTTATACTTTATTACAACCGAGAGATGTGAGTATCTAAACACTATTTGTGAGGTGCTAGTATATGACCTCCGTGCTTGTCTATTGGTCTTAAGTGGAACGATTATTTGTTGTAATTACTTTTATATTAGTGTTAAATGACCCCTAACTTGTATTTTGATTAGAATGAAAGCGCATTTGCTTGAGGACAAGCAAATCTCAAGTGTAAGGGTATATGATGAGGCGAAAAATGAACCACTTTTAGGGGGTCATTTAATCCCGGAATTGAATTTATTTGATCAAATATTGCTCTAAATCGTTCCTTTTGTGATTTTAGGTACTTTGGGAGTGAAATCTGGAAAAGGAAGCAATTCGGACGTTTTTGGAGCATAAAAGTGAAGAAAACGCCAAAGGCTTAATTTTCCATGCAGGGAACAATGTGTGATGGCGTCAAGAGGAAGAAGTTGATGGCGTCAAGAGTAAAGATCATGACGACCCAGTACAGAAATGAAGGCGTCACAAAGTAGAGCGTCAAGAGTTAAATGTGTGACGGCCTGGAAAAGTGGAATACATGACGGCGTCAGATGTAGATCAAGGCAGTCCGAGGATTATTTTGGCGGCGAGATGACGGCGTCACAAGTTTGTTCTTGACGCCGTCAGACTCTATTATCTATATATAGTTTTCTAATTTTCATTCATTAGAGAGGAACAAGTTTGGAGAAACCCTAAGGCCGAACCATATACGAATTTTACAGCTTTTCAAGGGTTTTCAACCCTTGAATGCTTACATGTGTTATTGAGATAAGTCTTTTCTTAATTCAATCTATATGTCTATGTGTTGGTTGTCTATCTCTTGTGCTTGTTTTGATTCCACCATGTTAGGCTAGATTTATCTTTTGTTTGCTTAGATCTAATAAAACCTAGATGTTGATTATGTGTTGATTACTTGTTTATGGTTGTATTGGATGAATGATTTCAATGTTAGGCTTAAGAAAACTGGCAAATCTCCAAATGGTAACATGCTTGAACGTCTTAGGAAACATGAACCAATGTGTATTAGGTTTTATTGGTTGTATTTAATGCATGAGTAAATTCTAATGATCCCATGTTAGGAGCTTCTTGCAGGCTCGACATAGGAGTGAAGTAGGCACTCATAGGATTGGCGAAGTAAGTACGCCACCCCATGAATGGTATTAAGGAATACAATCTGTCATCCACGCAACTATAACAAGTAATTAACGTGTAAAAGATATCTAGGGAGTAGTGAAATCTAAGTAAACACATTTCTCCCACTTATTGCTCACAACCTTAGTATAATTAGTTTTATTTTCATTTTTAGTATTTTATTTTGATTGCATCTTTAGTATTGGGTTAGTTGACTAGCAACTAATTCCGCCCAAATCCTTCAAACCCGAGATTTTAATTTACTATCATAAAAATATAAAAATACAAAAAGAATCATCTCTCATCTCTAGAACTAGTATTTAGGTTTTCTAATCCTAGTGACACTATTCCTAGCTGAACGATCAATCCCCCGGTACTTGTCACTATACTATACTACAACGATCTGGTACACTGCCTGGTGAGGGTTGTAAACTTCTCAAGATCCCTTGAGAGGTAAAGCCTGGTGCGATTCCCACGTATCAGTATGGCTAAGGGTTAATAAGGGTATGGATTAGGGATGGGAAATATTTAGTTGAATTGTTTTAAAAAAAAAGTGTCGAAAAGTCCATGTTGCTAGTCGCTAAACCACAAACCCATGGGGTTATCGAACATCTCAACCTCAACCTTAAGTTGGCAAACAACACGCCATCTCTTATTCATACTTCATCACTTTCACACACTCTCTCTCTCTCTCTCTCTCTCTCTCTCTCTCTCTCTCTCTTTCTCGATTCACTTTTTTTCACATTTTTTTATTTCATTTTTTTCATTAATTTTTTTACTCCACTCTCCATACTGACACAGTCAATAATTCCCCCACATTTAATATAAGCATATACCACAAAAAATACAAATAGAAGGTGATCAATCTTCATCTTCATTAAAAATGGCACAACACTCATAACAAGAGCGAATAAATCATTAATCAACCATCCAATTATACAAGCAACTAGCAACCAACCGAATAGACTTCCGATAACAGGTAAGGCTAGGCTAAAAGTTATATATTTTTGTATGTTTATAGCGGATGTAAGAAACGAAAAGATAGGCTATGAATGTTAAACTAGGGGTATCTAGCACTAAAGATGAGTGATACAAAAGGGTTTTATTGAGGTGGTTAGCTAATCAGTGTAATTAGCTTAAAGAATAAATAATATGTTAAATGGGAAGGCTATTTGGGTTAAATCCTAAGTTGCCTCTTTATCACCTATTAATACCTATATCAAACGAATGTGATTTCACTGTGGTCTCGTAATGATTTCAAGCACAAGTTCTAGAATTGAATAAATCACCGGCACACTCATAAACAAAGAAATCAAGCATAAAAGACATATGCTGATATAGGCTCGAAATCCTCACATTTTCAGTGGTAATGGGTATAAATGCGCGGTAATGTCATCAATCCCGATTCGGATCTGCTCTACTATTCAGGACACATCTCTGATTGCAAAACTTTATTTATTTACTAAGTTTTATTCTAATATATTACCCTAAGTGACAAAATTTTAAAATAGATAAGCTAAAAGGGCAAACAAAATTTTCAATCAATTATAAGAATGAGTCTCGTTTTCCAAATCATTTTCCCCCACACTTAAGATAAGCAATATGCATAATTAGAAAAATAACTTAAAAGAGGGATAAATGGGAAAGATAAATATAAGAGAAACGAGACTTCTCGGGGATCATAAGTGCTTGATTGAATTCTGAAAGATATAGTGCTGAGTAACACGCCATCATAAGTATGTGAACTTCAACCAACAAATATAATATAACGATCCAAATGTATTAACTCCCCAAGTGTTAAGCAAACCATCCGACCAACCTTCATTTATTTATTTAATCTACAAAATAGATAAAACTACAAAAAAAAGTGTAAAGCGATAAAGCACACTTTCGTAGGCAACACAGTTGCATTTAGCGTATGCAACAAGCCTTTAAACCCCTCGGTGTCCCGAGTGGACGAGTTATAGTATCGTGACGGTTTACAGTGAACACACCTACAAAGTTCGTAATTTTTTTTTTTGAAAGTTTATTTATTCACAATGTATTAAAAACAAGCTGATGCGGTTTTGTCGTGTGTAGTTGTGGTTTAGCAGTAATAATGCATATTCAAGTTTTAAATTTATATTTAGCCGACTTATCAATAACACACACACCTAACAAGCAGCGTACCCAGTCAGTATGAATATAATGGTAAATAGACTGTCGATCACTAAGAGTGGAACGTATTATCTAGTTAACCTAATCAGTATTTTAATATCCTAAGTTAGTTTTACAGTCTAATCTAATGAAAGGGGGTTCAACCTGAGAGACTGGCACAATTTGGTTTTATTAAACAGTAAAAAACTAATGAGCACGAATCAGCGAATAGCAACACGTATACAGATAGATAATAGAAGCAAAAGAAGGCCTGTCCTGATGGTTAAGCATCTTGTCACTTGTTTTATTGCTAGTTTTATATGATGAGTATCGTAATCTAATCTGTCTAGTTGGATCCTAAATATAGGCGAGTAAACTCTTAATGATTACTTATGTCTATCCTACCTTCTAGACGCTAGATAAGTAGGCGAGGAACAGGTATGGTAGCCCAGAAAGCTCGACTAAACACAAAAGTTATCAATGCACATATACAAGTCACCAAGAAAAACATCATATAAACTTTAATTGATGGGAAAGAAATTCTAAAGGGAGCAGTATGGTGGCCACAAGCCCATAAATTCTGATGAATTAAAGCGTACTAATACAATAAAACAAAACCACTTAATGGATGACCTTCTTACAGCTCTAATATCTTCATTTGGGGTGTGTCTTGTGATGCTTCTTCGACTGAATTCATCTCCTTAGGGTTTTGTTGCACACAAAATTCTTATATATCTTGGGGTATTTATAGTTTCTGTCTGAGGACACGATGTAGCGCATCGAGAAAGTAGATGTGGCGCATTGACTTAACTTTGCGTGGGGTCCAAGATTAATATATTCTGGAATATTCGTACACCGTCTTCAGATGCGGCTTATCTTGATCTTGTATGCGGCGCATGTCCTTCAGTGTCTTGGATTGTATCTGGTGAGGTATGGATAGTGATACACCGTATGTCAGAAGTATAATGCGGCGTATCTAGAGTAGAACAAGCTTGATCTTCTTCGTTGACCAAAGTTTCATATGCGGCACATGATAGAATTACATGCGGCACATTCTTCAAAGTCAGGCAATGGTCTTCGAATTCATCTAAGTATGATATTGCGGCGTATCTGTTGAGATAGATACAACACATTTTCTGGATTTCAGTAGACTTTTGACATCTTGCTAGTTTTGCTCCATAATTCGTCCAAAATCGCCAAGTTTCACCAATTGCTTGTTTTTACCTGAGAATTACTAAAGTAAACATTAAAACACCAATTCTCATAAATAATATAATAAAACAAGTCAAAAAATAGGATAAATGATTATAATAATGTGTATTTATTTGATGTCATCAAATATCCCCCCACTTGAACTTTACTTGTCCCCAAGTAAATATGAAAATGTACCCTAAAAGGTATTAGGATTTATTTGTATCATTAAGCACGTATTCGTTTGATCATAATCACACAACCAAACACTTAACGAAGTAGAAACAAAATAATTTTATAATATCAAAACAATTCTAAATCGTTTAGTTGCTTAGTTGTGACGAATATTCTATCATAAGCATGGCAAGCATACGCATCTCCCCCACTAAAGCCAAGGAATAACAAATCTAAAGCGGTAAAAAGGGTTTTTGAGGCTTAAGGGTTAAACCTAGCTTCGCTCAAATATCTCCTGCATAAACTTAGTAGATCTCTGGCGCGAGTTCTCGACGCTTCAACTAACGGCTGGTCACTAGTGCACTTCTTGGATCGCTGGCGCGTTATTTGCATAACGGATGGTCACCAAGTCACACACTAGATCGCTGGCGCATTAGTCAATTAATCTAATACTCGGATGGTCACTACCTTATTCTTACATTTAATATTCTCACTTGGCCATCATCATATTCGGATGCTCGAAAGCTAACAACGAATATAATGATACGGTTGGGTATGGATAACATTTAGGATATAAATTGTTGTAAAATAAAAATATAAACAAACAAATAGATTGAGTCCTAATGTGTGGTTAATCATTTTCCCAACCATCCCATGAATAAGACTCGTATCATTGAATAACTCACGCTTTTGACTCATGTAACTCACGCTTTAGGTAGACACGAATTAAACTCAATAATATCTTAAACAAAGAATAAATCTTAGTTGGCGTTCCCATAACGGCCAACTCCCATTCAATCCATAAATATATTACAACAACAAATAGTGGAGATATCTTCCATTTAATACAAAACTTTACATAAGTTGGTTAAACAAACTTCCAACTTTTTCCTCTTAATTTTTATTTTCTATTTTTTATCGATTTTTTTTTTTTTTTTTTTTTTTTTTACAACTAAGAGGTTTAAAATGTCACTACATCACTACAATAATTTTTCCGAATAATTTTTCCATACTTTATATAACTTTCAGAAATAACTGTAAATAGTGAAAGCAGTAAACACACGAAAAATAAACTAAAAATTATACAATATGTACTTCCACTCCAATTGCATTGTGCAATTTCCCGACCTAACCAAAGATAATGAATTACGCACACGAACACAAGTAATGCAAGGAAACACACTTTGCCTAAAGCAACTAACCACAGACTTTAATCTATAGGGTAGGCTAAGGTGTAAGGGTGTAACGAAACATTTTAACAAAGGTGTAAGAAACGAAAGGAATTGCTCTGAGGGTTTTTCTAGGGGTATCTTACTCTAAAAATGAAAGTAACAAAAGGGTTTATACAGGGGTTAACTAACCAGTGTAGTTAGTTAATATCACATAACATGTATAGGCTTTTTGGGTGTATTCCTAGAAATTTACCAAGTTAGACAAGTCACTCTAATTATATCAATAATACTTATTATGGTGGTCTCGAATAGTATACAAGCTAAGTTCTAAAGTTTACAAGTCACCAGCACACTAAAGTTTTTAATTTTTGGAAAAATAAGGTTATGTGTGCGGCTATGTAATTTAGACCTAAACAAAAACATGCTAAAAATTTTAAATTTTGATATATTAAGCATAGTTTAAGCATATCTTGAAAGGTTTGGGACAAGTAAGCGTTCTAATTCTCCATCTCCCCACTTAAGTTAAACAACGTCCTCGTTGCTTGTATTAAAAGTTAAAAACTGGAAAATAAAAGAATTAGAACGGAAAAACTCCCTGAGATTTGCTCGGTTTGATCCTCCATTATGCGTTTATGAGCAAAATCACCTTTCTTGTGGATGAAAGGCATTCAAGCTCCATGAATGATGTCTCCACAGAAAGTACAGGAATCTATTATACCACCAAAACTTTAACACATCTGAGTCAAGAAGGTTACAACTTGTGAAATTCATTAGTAGTTAGTTAAAATTAAACCTAAAACTAAAACTGTAAATCATCAGGTCAGTCAATACGCCACATCCTATGGAAGAGAATGCGTCGTATCGAGCCTGGAATAAATACGAATCAGAAAATAAATGTGTCACATCCTTAACCAATGATGCGCCGCATTAAATTAACTGACAGAAAGTTTTAAGGTCTAAAAATTAAAATGCAGAAAAATAAAACGGATATGACCAGTACAGCTGATACGCCGCATCCTATGATGGGGATGCGCCGCATCTTCTGCAGGTCTGACAGACTCGACAGAAAACAGAAAAAAATAAGATAGAAAACCGGGTTGTCTCCCGTTCAACACTTGTCTTTATTCAAGTTTCTTCAAGTTAGACGCATGTTCAGCTCCTATTTTGCATCATCAATTCCCAAATACCATTTCATGATATACTTGTTAATCAAATCATCTCGGACATATTCAGGTCCCAAATACCATTTCATGATATACTTGTTAATCCCTTCATCTTTTGATATGGATACTTGATCCCATTCTGTTCGTCTTTGTCATCTACATAAATAAATGGTGAAAATTTGTAGCAATACATGTTAGTGGCATCTTTAAAACTTGGGTGAGTGCGAGGAATCATAAAAGTGATAATGTTACCTCCACTTTGAAAGGTGATTCTTCCTTCAAATATTTTGGCATTAATAGCAATCTCCCTACAAAATGGTTTGCCAACAATCACATCACCCATCTCTTTCTCATGATAGGCATCCGGGTCTTTCACCACGGTGAAATCGTTTACTATAAGTTTCCAGTTATCGAAGATTTAATCATTCCAACAAGCTTCTCCAGTTAGGTTCAGAATGTAATCTTCCATAGTGATGCTTGAGTCATCCATTATCCTGAAAATCAACTAACTTGTGCACGAGAGTAGTGAAACGATCAAAGTGCAATGCAAATGCAGAAAACAAAAGAAAAACTAAAAACAAAGAAAACAAAGAAAAACAAACACACAAAAAAGTAAATATGCAAATTATACAATGAATGCAATCTAACTAATATACAACAATGTTAGTGGTTAGAATCTTAAAACCTTAAAAAAAAAAAAAAAAAAAAAAAACTAATCAGTTAAATAGATAATAACCATTCATTCCCCGGCAACAGTGCCAAGAACTTGATGCGGTCTTGTCGTGTGAAGTTGCGGTTTAGCAGTATTAATGCCTATTCAAGTTTTAAATTTATATTTAGCCGACTTATCAATAACACACACCTAACAAGCAGTGTACCCTGTCAGTATGAGTATAATGGTAAGTAGAGTGTCGATCACTAAGAGTGGAACGTATTATCCATTTAACCTAATCAGTATTTTAATATCCGAAGTTAGTTTTACAGCCTAATCTAACCAAAGGGTGTTCAACCTAAGAGATTGACACAGTTTGGTTTTATTAAACAGTAAATAAACAAATGAGCATGAATCAACGACTAGCAACACGTACACAGATAGATAATAGAAGCAGAAGAAGGCCTGTCCTGATAGTTAAGCAGCTTGTCACTTGTTTTATTGCTAGTTTTATATGATGAGTATAATAATCTAATCTGTCTCGTTCGATCCTAAATATAGGCCAGTAAAATCTTAATGATTACTTATGTCTATCCTAACTTCTAGACGCTAGATAAGTAGGAGAGGAATAGGTATGGTAGCCCAGAAAGCTCAACTAAACACAGAGGTTATCAATGCACCTATACAAGTCAACAAAAACATCATCATATAAACTTTAATAGATGGGAAAACAATTTTAAGGGGAGCAGTATGGTGGCCACAAGCCCATCAATCCTGATGAATTAAAGCGTACTAATACAATAAAACAAAACCACTTAATGAATTAAATACATGCATGACCTTCTTACATCTCTAATATCTTCGTTTGGGGTGTTGATGAGGCGAAAAATGATCCGTTTTTAGGAGGTCATTTAAGCCCGGAATTGAATTTATTTGATCAAATATTGCCCTAAATCATTCCTTTTGTGATTTTAGGTACTTTGGGAGAGAAATCTGGAAAAGGAAGCAATTCGGACGTTTTTGGAGCATAAAAGTGAAGAAAACGCCAAAGTCTTAATTTTCCATGCTAGGAACAGTAGGTGACGGCGTCAAGAGTAACTCTCTGACGGCGTCAAGAGCAAAATTCCATGATGATCCAGTAAAGATTTGACGGCGTCACGAAGTAGGGCGTCAAGAGTAAAAGTCATGACGGCCTGGAAATAATTATCACTTGACGGCATCAAATGTAAATCAAGGCAGTCCGAGAAGAGTTTTGGCGGCGAGGTGACGGCGTCACAAGCTTGGTCTTGACGCCGTCACACCCCTTTTCTTATATATAGTTTTCTAATTTTCACAATGAAAGAGAGAAGTTTTGGAGAAACCCTAAGTACGAACTTGGTGCGAATTTTACAGGTTTTTCAAGGGTTCCAAGCCCATGATACCTTTCATGTGTAATTGAGATAAGTGTTCTTTTAATTCAATCAATATGTCTATGTGTTGGTTGTCTATATCTTGTTCTTGTCTTAATTCCATCATGCTAGGCTAGATCTATCTTGTGTTTGCTTGGATCTAATGAAACCTAGATGTTAATTATGTGTTGATTACTTGTTTATACTTGTCTTGGATGAATGATTTATATGTTAGGCTTAAGAAAACTGGCAGATCTCCAATTGGTAACATGCTTGAACGTCTTAAGAAACATGAACCGACGCGCACTAGGTCTTTATTGGTTGTATTTAATGCATGAGCCACTGTTTACAATCCCTATAGTTGTGATGGGCATGGTATAGGAGGAGATAAGAGCTCATAGAATTGGGGAGTTAAGTGTGCCACCCCATGAATGGTATTAAGGAATACGATCCGTCATCCATGCAATTATAACAAGTAATTAACGTGTAAAAGATGTCTAGGGAGTAGTGAAATCTAAGTAAACACATTTTCTCCACTTATTGCTCACAACTTTAGTATAATTTAGTTTATTTTCATTTCTAGTATTTTATTTTGATTGCATCTTTAGTATTGGGTTAGTTGATTAGCAACTAATTCCGCCCAAATCCTTCAAACCCGAGATTTTTAATTGCTTTCTAAAAAAAATATAAAATACAAAAATAATCATCCCTCACCTTTAGAACTAGTATTTAGGTTTTCTAATCCTAGCGACACTATTCCTAAGCTGAACGATCAATCCCCCGGTACTTGTCACTATACTATACTACAACGATCAGGTACACTGCCTGGTGGGGGTTGTAAGCTTCTCGAGATCCCTCGAGAGGTAAAGCCTGGTGCAATTCCCACGCATCAAGTTTTTGGCGCCGCAGCCCGGGGAATAGTTATTGTCTAGGTTAGAATTTCTTTTTATTAGGTCTACTTGCTAGATTCCTTTCTAGTAAGATTTTATTTTTATTTTTAAATTCTCTTTAGTCTATCTATTTCTTTGTGCCTTTGTTCATAACCACCCGACATCATGGACAACGGGAACATCTTTGAACCCGTCATCCCACCACAACAAAACCCACCATTAGAACCCCTCAGGCCCCGAACCTTAGGAGAGTATTCCCGACCTAGCCACCAGGGCTACCGAAACACCATTGAGCTCACCGGAGCCAATGTGACCCCCTTGCGATCCGACACCATCCGGTTGGCGCAAAGCGGATGTGCATTCCATGGACTTCGTTCCGAAGATCCAAACCAATATGTTAAGGACTTCCTCAAAATCGTAGATTCCATAGACCTAGATGTTGCAACTAGAGAGACAACCCGATTACGCCTATTCTAATTCTCTCTACGGGATCAAGCTAGTCAATGGCTTGAGCATTTACCCGCGGGATCCATCACCACATGGGATGATCTCACCACTCGTTTCTTTGCTCAATTTTTCCCACCGGGGAGAACTACTAAGCTTAGAAATGACATCTTGATGTTCCAACAACGTCAAAATGAATCTCTTTATGAAGCATGGACTCGTTTCAAGGACTTACTCCAAAAAGTCCCTCGTCATGGCATAGATCTTTGGCTCCAAGTCCAAATCTTTTATGACCATATCGACATCTCCACGAGGCGAGCCATTGACCAATCGGCCGGTGGTAAGCTACGTGATCTAAGTGCGGAACAATCATGGGAACTCATAGAAGATCTTGCTCTCTATGACAACGAAAGTTGGAATGGTCCCCGTGATTTGAACAAAACGGTTAAGGCAATATCTTTGCCTTCGAACAATTCTAGCACTCCCGACCGTAGGATCATGGAACTTGAGGACCAAGTCAAGTTTCTCATGAAATCTTACGAAGCTCCTAAGCCTTCAAGCCAAGTGAACAAAATCACTTCTTCATGCGAATTATGTAGTGGTCGATTGTGTGGAACTCCCCGGAACAGCTTTTGCGGACTACGCATCCACGCGTACCGACGAAGCGGGAGATAAGTGGTACACTTTCAAGCCCGAGCCAAATACTTACGGTGATTCATACAACCCCTCGTGGAAAAATCACCCAAACCTTAGGTGGAAACAAAATCAACCCAATTCTTCCAATCCGCCTAATCGTTACCAACCAAACGGTCCACCCTCCAACCGTACTTTCAACAACAATCCTTCTAACAACTATGGTAGTACCAACAATCTTGAAGGATTGATTTCTAAGTTCATGGCATCTCAAGAGGCTCGCATAGCTAGGTTTGAAACCGAATTCAACCAACAACAAACAGAGATAACCAACAAGATTGACAACTTGTTGAAAGCCCTCAACAACCAAGCATTAGTCACACCTAGGAAGGACACTAGGGACACCAATAACGGAAGCCAAATTAAGGACCCCTCATCATCCAAACATGTCCACTTTGTCAATGTTGTCACCATTAAGCCGATAGATAAGGAGATTGAAGAGAGTGACAAGGATGAAGTTAGAATAGAAGCCGAGACTAAGGATGAGAGTAGGGAAGTTGAGGTAGAGCCTATAGAAGAATACTTTGATAAGTTGCCCACCAAGGAAGAACGGGAATACCATAAGGATTTATTCGATAGTCCTGAAAGACCATATATCCTTGGTACCCCCCTTATCAAAATGGGAGACCCCTCTAACATTAACATCCCATGCAATATTGGGCACATGCATATATGGAAAGCTTACATCGACCCTAGATCCCCCGTGAACATCATGACTAGGACTTATTACAATTGGGTGATGAAGAAGCAACTTGATTTTAGGATGATGCCCGATAAGAATCTGATAAGTAATTTTGCAGGAAGAGTGAAGGGACTGCATGTGATTATAGGGAATCTCACCTATGAAATCGATTTTATGATAGTTGAGGACACTCGTCCGGTGATAGATGCTTGCCTAAGCCAAATAATATTTGGAAAACCATTTGTTGAGGCCACTAGGATGAGTTATGATCCGACTTTAGGGATAGTTAGATTCAAGGAAGAAAATGATGAAGTTGTCTATCAAATGCCCTACAAAATTGAGCAATGCCGCCTTCTCTCTAATATCGAAAAGGAACACAAGCAAGCGGCTTATTATAGGAATGAGGAGGATAGACGTAGAGGAGTAGAGTATGTAAAGAACAGAATGCTTGGTTTCTACAAAGAATGCTTGCAACTAGGTCCGGAGTACAAAACTGGTTTAGAAGACGACCTAGAGAGTGGAACCAATGATGAGGTCACGTAGTAACCCATGACCTTGAGTCTAGCTACAAGACTCGTAAATAAAGAAAAGCGCTTCTTGGGAGGCAACCCATGTTTTGTGTGATTTTGTTTGTTTGTTTGTTATTTGCTTCCGTATGCATGCTTAATTTTTATTGTTGGTAAATCATGTTTCTAAACTAAATAGTGGAAATACTTTACTTTGTTGTTTTGGCCTAGTCTTAACTCCTCCTAAAGGTATTTTTGCAAAAAGATAAGTGTAAGGGGAAACCCCAAATATGTTTTCAAGAAACAAACTGATCATGATTCTCCACAATATTAAATGAACATATATATTCGTATTCGTTAGAGTCAAATGCTTGTATTGAGTCATAATGAAGTTTTGCAGGATTTTCCAGGAAGTAGGACCAAGTTTTTCCAGAAATTTTCCGGAAACTTAACATAAGAATTTCTGCAGGTCACTTCTGACGGCGTCAAGAGTTTACTCTTGACGGCGTCAAGTGTAAAAATCTGGAAATTTTACCGGTTTTGTTTTTCTAATGGAGTCTTATGGTTTTTGTGAATTATTAAGTTTTATAATCTCCAGGAAATCTGCAAACTTCATTCCACAAGCATTATATCTTATCTTGTTTTCTAGGATTTAGTAACTTATATAGGATGCCGCCGATTTTACGCGAGGTTGTCTTGTCTATTTTATCAGGTTTTACAGGTTATGTATGACAAGAAGATGATTTATATTCTGGAAGGGAAGCTTTGATTGTTCATTCTCTTGGAGAAAGATTTAACCTGGCCACCTTATTATCCATACCGAGCGAATCAGGGGAGTATTTGATTTCATTCTTTTTAACTTTTTCACTTTTACATTCTTTACTTGAACATTGGGGACAATGTTCATCTTAAGTGTAAGGGGAGGGTAAAAAGATGATACCTTACATATGCACTTTTGCTTGAGTTTGTTTTGTTTATGGTAGATGTGTAATAAAACTATGAGAAATACTTGTTAGTGCAATTTTAGCGCCAAATTTAAATTTTTTTACAACATTTAGGAGTGAAACTTTAGCCATAGCAAGCATCTCATGGATAGGAGATTGTATGACTAGCACATAACCGTATATTCAGAAAAATTTTCCACCCAAATATGTGAGGTTCGCCTTTAGATTTGATAGGAAAAGCATTTACTATTAGTGCTTATGAGTGTACCGGTAGTATTTAGATTCTAGAACTTGCGTTAGTGATGCATCCCGAGACCGCTAGTGAGACTACATTCGTGTAGTAGGATTTACTACATGATAAGAGGCATTAGGATCACCCTTGTGTTAAACCCGTATCATAATTACTTGACCATTTAAGTCATATTACTTGGCTAGTTAAGTCAACTAATTTTTCCCACACCCTTAGCGTTGTACTCATTTAGTACACGAAACCCCTAGTACACCCCTCTGAGCCTATCTTTTCGTTTCTAACTTTAAGCATTTTACTTAAAGGAAGAATTTGTTACACCCCACTTAAATGTACAACCAAATCGCCTTAGCCTTCCGTGTATGCACTCATTTTTAGTGCATTATTGTTATTTGTTAAACCCTAAGTTAACTATCTAATTGATTACATGGTTGCTAAGTCGAGTCATATCCTTGTACATATTGTTTTGGGACGATTGGGACTCATGGGTAAGTACTTATTTTATGGAGTAATGGGGAAGAACAACATATATTACCCCCATATATACGTTAATCTTAAAAGTGCTCCAAGTGTTTTGATTTTCTTAATTTGAGTCATTAGATTAGTTAATTGTAAAGTATGTAAAGATTCAAGTGTAAGGGGAATATTTATTCCCTATGATGTATTATTTTGGATGGTAGGGTAAGAGTGTATGGAAAAAAAAAAGAAATATATATATATATATATATATATATATATATATATATATATATATATATATATATATATATATATATAGAAAAAGGAAAAAGAGAAAAAACATACGGACTACCATCCCTTTTCATTCTATGTTCATTTTATGTTTTTGTTATTTTTCATTTATTAGCTTAAGTCGAGTCTAGTCTTGGCTTAGCAACGCCATATTGTACATGTAATTAACCAAGATTGTTAACTCGCCACCAGTAAAACTTCCTTTATCCAACAAAACCGTGTATTTCATATCCCTACACCTAACGTTACAACTCTTTAAAAGACCTCTTTGATAGTTTATCCTAGGTGCTTACGCCATGTGGTGGAGGTTTGATCCTTTCCCAAGCCTATGGTAATCTATTTTGCTATGACAGGTAGTGAGAGATATCTTCCGTTTCCATATTGTAATTTATACTTTATTACACCCGAGAGATGTGAGTATCTAAACACTATTTGTGAGGTGCTTGTGTATGACCTCCGTTCTTGTCTTTTGGTCTTTAGTGGAACGATTATTTGTTGTAATTACTTTTATATTAGTGTTAAATGACCCCTAACTTGTATTTTGACTAGAATAAAAGCGCATTTGCTTGAGGACAAGCAAATCTCAAGTGTAAGGGTATATGATGAGGCGAAAAATGATCCGTTTTTAGGGGGTCATTTAAGCCCGGAATTGAATTTATTTGATCAAATATTGCCCTAAATCGTTCCTTTTGTGATTTTAGGTACTTTGGGAGAGAAATCTGGAAAAAGAAGCAATTCGGACGTTTTTGGAGCATAAAAGTGAAGAAAACACCAAAGTCTTAATTTTCCATGCTGGGAATAGTAGGTGATGGCGTCAAGAGTAACTCTCTGACGGCGTCAAGAGCAAAATTCCATGACGATCCAGTAAAGATTTGACGGCGTCACGAAGTAGGGCGTCAAGAGTAAAAGTCATGACGGCCTGGAAATGATTATCACTTGACGGCGTCAAATGTAGATCAAGGCAGTCCGAGAAGAGTTTTGGCGGCGAGGTGACGGCGTCACAAGCTTGGTCTTGACGCCGTCAGACCCCTTTTCTTATATATAGTTTTCTAATTTTCACATTGAAAGAGAGAAGTTTTGGAGAAACCCTAAGTACGAACTTGGTGCGAATTTTACAGGTTTTTCAAGGGTTCCAAGCCCTTGATACCTTTCATGTGTAATTGAGATAAGTGTTCTTTTAATTCAATCAATATGTCTATGTGTTGGTTGTCTATATCTTGTTCTTGTCTTAATTCCATCATGCTAGGCTAGATCTATCTTGTGTTTGCTTGGATCTAATGAAACCTAGATGTTAATTATGTGTTGATTACTTGTTTATACTTGTCTTGGATGAATGATTTATATGTTAGGCTTAAGAAAACTGACAGATCTCCAATTGGTAACATGCTTGAACGTCTTAAGAAACATGAACCGACGCGCACTAGGTCTTTATTGGTTGTATTTAATGCATGAGCCACTGTTTACAATCCCTATAGTCGTGCTGGGCATGGTATAGGAGGAGATAAGAGCTCATAGAATTGGGGAGTTAAGTGTGCCACCCCATGAATGGTATTAAGGAATACGATCCGTCATCCATGCAATTATAACAAGTAATTAACGTGTAAAAGATGTATAGGGAGTAGTGAAATCTAAGTAAACACATTTTCTCCACTTATTGCTCACAACTTTAGTATAATTTAGTTTATTTTCAAATCTAAGTAAACATGCTTGAACGTCTTAAGAAACATGAACCGACGCGCACTAGGTCTTTATTGGTTGTATTTAATGCATGAGCCACTGTTTACAATCCCTATAGTCGTGCTGGGCATGGTATAGGAGGAGATAAGAGCTCATAGAATTGTGGAGTTAAGTGTGCCACCCCATGAATGGTATTAAGGAATACGATCCGTCATCCATGCAATTATAACAAGTAATTAACGTGTAAAAGATGTATAGGGAGTAGTGAAATCTAAGTAAACACATTTTCTCCACTTATTGCTCACAACTTTAGTATAATTTAGTTTATTTTCATTTCTAGTATTTTATTTTGATTGCATCTTTAGTATTGGGTTAGTTGATTAGCAACTAATTCCGCCCAAATCCTTCAAACCCGAGATTTTTAATTGCTTTCTAAAAAAAATATAAAATACAAAAATAATCATCCCTCACCTTTAGAACTAGTATTTAGGTTTTCTAATCCTAGCGACACTATTCCTAAGCTGAACGATCAATCCCCCGGTACTTGTCACTATACTATACTACAACGATCAGGTACACTGCCTGGTGGGGGTTGTAAGCTTCTCGAGAGGTAAAGCCTAGTGCAATTCCCACGCATCAGGTGTGTCTTGTAATGCTTCTTCGATTGAATTCGTCTCCTTAGGGTTTGGTTGCACACAAAATTCGTATCTGTCTTGGGTATTTATAGTTTCTGTCTAAGGGCACGATGCAGAGCATCGAGTAAGTAGATGCGGCGCATTGACTTAACTTCGCGTGGGGTCCAAGATTAATATATTCTGGAATATTCGTACACCGTCTTCAGATGCGGCGTATCTTGATCTTGTATGTGGTGCATGTCCTTCAGTGTCTTGGATTGTAGCTGGTGAGGTCTGGATAGTGATACGCCGTATGTCAGAAGTATAGTGCGGCGTATCTGGAGTAGAACAAGCTTGATCTTCTTCGTTGACCAAAGTTTCTTATGCGGCGCATGATAGAATTACATGCAGCACATTCTTCAAAGTTAGGCAATGGTCTTCGAATTCATCTAAGTATGATATTGCGGCGTATCTGTTGAGAGAGATACGACACATCTTCTAGATTTCAGTAGACTTTTGACATCTTGCTAGTTTTGCTCCATAATTCATCAAAAATCACCAAGTTTCATCAATTGCTTGTTTTTACCTAAGAATGACTAAAGTAAACATTAAAGCACCAATTCTCATAAATAATATAATAAAACAAGTCAAATAAATAGGATAAATGATGACAATAATATGTACTTAATTGATGTCATCACAAGCACACTCAAAACACTATGAAATGAAAAATAAAAGCGAAAAGAAAATCTTTTTGGGTTTTTAAAAATTTTAAGGCAAACAAAAATCAATCACATAATAATTATATAAGGTATAAAACGCCATGCTTGGGTGTAAGTGCGGCGCACTTCTAGCAAAATTTAATTTTCGTTTTATATTTTATAGCAAAACACAAAATAACCAAACACACATAGTCAAGCACACAAAATAGAACTGATAAAAAAACAAAATCATATTAACTAATCAGGAGAAAATAAATAACCAAGAAAATCTAACACGAAAACAAAATAAAATATTTTTGGGTTTTCAAATATTTCTTCGGCAAATTAATAAAAAAAAAACTGAAAGTTTCAGGCACAGATTCATTTAAGATTTTATTTCAATATAGCATAGTACCCAAACGATTAAAGAAAATAAATTTTAACAAAACTATTTTGCAGACCAAAAAGCGCGTCGCACTTAAAAGAAAATGCGGCGTACATCGAGTCTATTTTTTTTTTATTATTTTTCAAAAATTCAAACTAGATTCGGGATAAAACTTGACAAAAGTGCGCCGCACAACAAACAAGAGTGCGGCGGTTTTATTATGCAAAACATATATTTTTATCTTGTTTTTTTTTATTTTTTATATGAAGACAATTAGTTATGCAAACAAGCTAAAATGCAAATAAAAACAAATTAAAAGTATTCGCATAACAAAAAAGAAATACTTATGGCTTATTTCTATCAAAACTGGTCTTTTTATATATGCAGGTGCAAAGTACGGCGCACTCCAACAGAAGTGCGATGTCCTTACTGCAGATTTTTCGAATTTTTTTATTTTTATTTTTATAAACATTCGCACAGATGCAATGCAAATAACAATATCAAACAAAACACCTATCTTATTATATTAACTAGAATATGCTATAAACAAATTAAACATATAAAAGCAAAACTAATTTAGAAATAAAAATCTTTTTGGTTTTTCCATGTTAATGACAAAACAAATATTCACAAATTCACAAGGTGTATAATCAAATAAAATATGATTCCAAATGATTATATACCCAAGTCTAGCAGTTTGGCGTTTTTGTTGCCACTGAAATTAATCAGCTAAGAGTACCTTTTGATCACAGGACAAAAGTGCGCCGGCCTTAGTGTTAGAACCGGCGTACTTACAGGAACATGGCAGTCCAGCAGTTCTTGGTCTAAAAACCATCATACCTTCAGGATTTATCTGCAAAATGACAAACGAGAACAAGGGAGCACAACGCACTTCAAAAGAAGTGCAACGTACTTACAGCAACAGAAGACAGTTTTTCACATATTCAAGGAATTTTCAAACACACGAATGATGCACAAGACTAGCAAACAATCTGAAAACAACTAAGCAAATCCCCGACAGCAGCGCCAAAAACTTTGATGTGTGTCGAAAGCTTTAAACTTATATTACTAGATTTTACCAAACGAATGGCTAACAACACAACGCAGGCAGTGTACCCTTTCGACTGTAATATAGTCTAAGGTAAGTCCAGGTGGTTCCACGGGATTTTTAGTAACTAACAGATTGTTTATCAAGAACAAAAGCCAAATGATTGTGACATATCCAATAGTTTAATCATGTGTTCACAAAGCAAATTAATAGGCAAGCAAGAGATGACTATATCATAACCAAACGAGATTCCAACATCACAACATAATAAACTCAGAAATAAATTCATTATTATCAGTAAGAAATATACCAAAGTTGTTTATGTAAGTGTTATGACCAACAAGAGCCAAAACCAGGGTTTCCACCAAAACAAGTACTAATACAACAACGCAACGAACCCCTATCTAACTAATAACCCATGCTTCTGAGATAACCCTGAGACATGTTACGTGCTCCTGTAAATCAGCAAACAAGTTGCCAAATGGTGTGTTTGGTAACAAGGTTTATGGTATAGGACTTATAAGGATTTGGAGTGAATCCGTTTGAGTATCAAGTGTAGTATGTTTAGGGTCTGTAAGATTGATGTTTTAGGACCTGGAAATGGTGATGGACCAGTGGTGGGTCGTGGCTTAGAGTGGTGAAGGTATGGCGTGACAGAGGAGAGTTTGGATCATAGGATCCAAGGATCCTTACCTAGTTCTCCTCCTCTCCAATTGATAAATGAGTTAGATACTTGAGAGATGATTAGAGCTACGTTTTTGGGACTCTTTATAGGCTTAGGAACACTTGGGGACGAAGTCTTGGTGTATATGATCGGTTTGGGAGTTAATTCCAACTTAAATGTGAGTGTCGGACCCAAAAGTACACCCAATATTTATGGAAAACCGCCGTACTTCTTGGCTTTGAAGAATTTTCCCGCTGGTGAAAAGTGCACTACTCTTTCTAGAAAGTACAGTGGTTACGGAGCTGTTTTAGCTACTGACTCCAAACCAAAGTTGTAGATAATTCTCTTAGCTTTCCGTGGCCGCGAACGGGAGGTAAAATCGAGTCCGTATGCTCCAGATATGGCCAAAACAGTGGACAGGTGTCGGGAGATCTTTAACTTAAGTTTGATTCTTCGTTTAAGCTTCATATCTTCGTGTATTCTTCCATTTCTTCCACAACACGTACCATGAACCTACAATATCATATTTAATCTATTAAGTATCGAAAGTTCATATAAATCATCAATATATAAGCATAAAAGCACAGATAACACGTATAAAAATATGTATAAATGAAGAGTTATCACTTAAGAACTAAGTTACCACTCTGCATGTAAATCTGATTTTTGTTTGAAGATTTAAAGTTGTAAACTTGAACAAGTTAAATAAAGTACACAATAAAGTTTTTCAACGTTTTTCGTATTTGAATGAATCAAATAATTTTCTACTATTGTTTGCGAAATAACAATCAAAATTTAATGACAAAGTTTGGTGATCTCCTAACTTTCTTGAACAAAAACAGAAGTTGTATGTTTAAGTAAGAACTATACTAATGTCTAAAGTTGTTTAGGGACTTAGTTTTAGGAGGAATAAATGCTCTAGTAAATGCTAACATATTAATTGTACGAGGTGAACATTTACTCCCATACAACATTCCTTTATATAGACAAACTCGATGTGGATACCTTGAGGTAATAGCGACGTATCAAGCATTTAACTGGAAAGGTACACTGGTACCTTACTGCCTTTAATGGCTATATTCTTGGAACATGTCCAACTTTACTTTAGGGTACAGTGTTGACAACTATTTTCCCTCTTTGTACCAACTATTGTACTTCATTTACTTTCTTTGATAAGTAGCTTTCACTTATCACTTCAATAAAGTTCCCGCCTAATTGATTAAGAAACTTAGATACTTTTTCAAAGTATCTAAGTTTAAGATGTATTTCTAGTTGAGGAGATCAAGGGGAGTCACTGAGTTATTGTAATCACTCACCAACTCTATAATCTTTTTCTTGGTTCAGCGACTTCACTTGTTAAGTTCTGCATCAGGAAGTGGTGAAACTCTCTTAATCTGTGAAGAACTCTGAAGACGACTCCCTGAATGCTCTATCAATCAGGGTTCCTAGTTAAGGATTATTGGGCACTAAATTGGCCTAACATAAACACATGTGTATCAAAACTCATTACATATATGTAGTATAAGATGAAAGAATCATGATTAAATGAGAAATTCTTAATGCGAGAAATTTTGAATTAAACGTGAGAAATGCACTAGTCGCGTTGATTAATAGTTTAAGGGTGTTCACAAATCGGGTAATACCTATAGGAACCGAAACTGAATAAAATCGGACCGGATTACCAAAACCAAACCGAACCGAATTAATATACACACACACACACACATATATATATATATATATATATATATATATATATATATATATATATATATATATATATATATATATATATATATATATATATAATTAAAACTCTTTCCTGACATAAATATAACATTTTTTAAGCTTGATTTCTTTTGCTAAAACCTATATAACTAAATGAAAAAAAAAATATAAATTATGTAATTCGGATCAACTAGAAAACTGAACCGAATTCAAATTCGGTTTAATCTAATTTGAATCCGTTTCGGTTCAGTTTTACCTAGAAAAGTATTTTAACTGAACTAGCCGAATCGAGTAAATCAAACAACCCGATAACCAAACCGATGAACAACTTTATCATAGTTTTTATACGTAAAAATATCTTTTTTATTGATTCAAAGCAAACGGGTGATTGATTCAAAACTTTAACATTTATATGATATTTTGCAAATAATATGAATCAAATGTTAGATTTTTAAAACTTTGAATCACCAATATGCTTCTAATCAACTAAAAAAGCATTTCTACGTAGAAAAACCATGAATCAACAATGACAACAAAAACAATGCCTAATTCTGCCGGAGCAAGGTTAAAAAAAACCATAAACAGTGGCGGATCCAAGATTTTGAACCATGCGTATGACATGATTTTTGGCTCACTTTTTTCTCAAATAATTCTTAGCTTTAGTTGTTCGTATACTTGGGTAAAGCTAATTGTTTTGTGCGATTTTAGTTCACGAATTCAGGTTATCTGGGATTTATATAATATTCATGTATACATTGATAATTGAAATAATCAAAATGACTCAAAAAAAATGTGACTTTAAATATTAATGTAACATATAAGATTATGGTTAGTATTTGATAAAATTGTATATAGCTTTTGAGTTTTTATCTTTTTCTATGGTATAGTTGCTCTTTTGTTTTCTCAATTTTACACAAGAATTAAAGTCAAGAGGAGATTCATTTATTTTAAATGCTTAAAACATACTACATACGCACATGTTTTTCTTAAAACTTAAAAAACTTAAAAAACTTAAAAGTGAGTAACGTTTAATCCTCAAAGTAATCATTCAAACTTAAATTCTCACATAAAATTTCAAACAATGTTTCCTTTTGACTTAATAATTCCCTTCCAAAATTTATAAAAGATGCATGACAAATTTTCACAACTTTTTAAAAATAGTTTCTTAAAAAACGAGTTTTGTTTTTTTTTTTTTTTTTTTTTTTTTTTTTTTTTTTTTTATTTTAAATTTAATCTTAGCATGAATAATTTCTAAAAATTCATCCACATGCTTTTATATAAAAGATACCATATTACAATATTATTATTATTATTATTATTATTATTATTATTATTATGTTAGTTTATAATTGATGAAAATTAATAACCACACAATTCTAAGTTTGCTGCTAAAAAATCTCGTTATGCACAAGTATTCGTCTAGCATTTAAAAATAGAGCATTGATTACCATGACTAATTAGTATGACTAAACCTATATGACAACAATAGAGGGACTCACTTTTTCACAAACAAATACATTAATGTCACATACAGGTAGTTACAAAATTAATCACTCATTTAGGCCTTTCAGTTATTTTACTTAGAGCACTCGGAGTCATAACGTAAAAATAGTGTTATGGTCTTGCTGGCATGTGTTATTTTGTGTTTTCCATACCGTCCTAACTCGCGTTATTGTGGCGTTGAGAATTACGTTGGTTTAACAACGTGCATTGGAACGTAGCTTGGACAAAAAAAAATCACTTTTAGCTCAAACGGCTATATTTTCAAAATTCAAAATATTTTCAAAACCACCCCCTTTGGGGTTAACAATAAGTTTTTTTTTTTTTTTTTTTTTTTTTTTTTTTTTTTTTGAGTTTTATTTTTTAACTCATCTATAAATAAAACACCTCATTACCCAATATTTTCACACTTAACTCGCACAATAATTATGAACCCTACACATTATGGATTGTTCTTTCCTCCATTCATTTGAAGAAATGCAAACTTATGTTAAGAAATAATGCGAGCAAGAGGATATGACTCGTCAGAATGCTATTGTCGAAGTTATTAAGATGTTTGAGCACTCAAAGGCAAAGAAGGAACGGTTGAGAAAAAAATACGCTAAGTGCAAAGACAATTCGCCAGAAAGACAAGTTGTGATCAACAAATTTTTGAGCGATGAAGCCATCATAGATAACACCATTAGTGAAACGTTGTGGAAGTGTGTTTCACAGATACAAAACAACATCAACAACTAAATCCGTTGGAGTTATGAAGAAAAACAAATTGTTGGTTCAGTATCACAACAGATGAATTAACTTGGGCTAGGTGCATCAACTTCAGCTGATGCGCATGGAATCATTGAACAACAACATTATCAATTTATGGGTTATGAAGACGGGGCAGTTGATGAGTATGGCTTAAATACAAGACAACATTATGAAATTATGTACGGCGAATAGGCTTTAAGAGAAATTGAAGCATAACAAGCAAAGATTCAACAAGAGTGGGAGGAGAGACTCAGGAAAGAAGAAGCAGAAACGGCGGTGTTTAATGAGGAATTTGGGTATGTGGAGTCTCCAGAGTATGATTCTGCATGCGGGGAGCATTCGGATTAAGATACGTTTACGTATTTTGTATCGTATGTATTTTTTTTCGTATCATATCGTATTTCGTATTGTATTTTATGTAATGTTTATTTAATATTTATGTAATGTTTATGTTTATGAATGAAATATTAGTTAAGGTGTTAATTTGTAAATTTTGTGTGTATATATATATATATGTGTGTGTGTGTGTGTGTGTGGGGGGGGGGGGGGTCTCAAAAGGTGGTGTTATTTGATGTTATGATAAATTGTGCTTTTTTTTGTGTTAGTTTATCTGGTATTGAAATGATGTGGCGCTACATGACGGAATATTTGGTGTTATAACATGTTATGACTCTTTGCGCTCTTAAAAATAATTGACAAAAAAGTAAATAAATAATGGTTGTGTTATACAAATCTTCCTTATATTATCACATCAAGTATGTTTGATCAAACCGTATAACCCGTAATGCATACCGTACAAACCGGCGATGTGTGCAATTATCTGAAAACTCTCCCGAAATAACTTGCCCCAACAAATAATTGCACTAAAAATGGGCTTTGAGAAAAAAAAATGGTCAAAAAAGGCAGGAAAAGTGCTTTGCCGTCGACATCCTAATGCTATAACTAGTCTATCCTTAGCCATGAACACAATCTATGGTGGATTCCCCATCTATAGAATCTTTTGGTTTTATAAAAACGTTGAATTACAACAAATGCCAAAGTTATAAAAGTATTTTCTGTAGTAAAAAGTCAAATAGTATTGAAACAAAATCTGAATTATAAAAGCCTCCACAGTGAGAAGTTAAGAAAAAACAAATTTCGGAGTATAAGTCAAGAGAGATGGTTTTAAATTCAAGACACCATAGTTGGGAGTGATTAAAAGATGACACATGATATGAAAGATGTTTAAGCTTATATTATAAACTCTCACTGTATAAAATTACCTACCTTATTAATTAGTTAGTTATTTAATTAGTTGTTTTTCTAGCTACAAAACCTTTCAATCTTTTGCATAGTAAGATATAAATTCATAACATGCAAGGCTTTATTAAAAAAACGTATCAGTGTATATATAACATAACAATGTTGTAGACCTTTAGAAAATATAGCCATGAAGATGCTTTGGTAAAAAGAAATGCATGTGGGTTGTTTTCTCTTTTCCGCTAACTGTGTCCTCATAAAAAACTAAGAACCGTAGAAAGTTCACCTAAAGTGTTATACTTTTTGAATCGGCATTATGTTCATGCGCTTATCTGATGACACATCTACATATCAACAGTAAAATTTATAAATGAAAATATTCTTAATTGAATGGCATGTGAGTGACGTATTAGCGAAAAGACTCTGAGTTCAAACATCGATTAAAAGTTAAAACATTTGTGAGGCATTAAATGTTGTAGGAAACAATTTTAAAGAACAAAGAATAATAGTAAAGCTGCAGGGACTAAAGTGGTAAAAAGAATAATCTTTTAGATTGAAATTAATCGGAAAATAATCATTTATTTCAAAGCTAGGTTAAGCTTTAATGGGACTTGCCTTTTTATCAAAGAGCATTTCGTCTAGCGGTACATGTTAGATAATTATGTTTCTAACCAAGATTTTTTTTTTTTTTTTTTTTTTTTAATTGTATTAAGAACTAGCAAGAAGCTAGAAAATACATTACATGATTACAAGCATCGGGTTTTCTAACCAAGATGATTGAGCTCAAGTTTTGTAAGAACTAAAAGTGACATTAATGTTGTTGTATGAAAATATATTATACTATATAGTATAGGTGGATGTGTCATGTGTGAGTAATATGTTCGCAAAATATGAATATGAAATTGCATTTTATAAAGAATGGTTAGTGTGAATTATGTTTTCAAACATGGTAATCTGAGTGGGATTTGTACAAGAGAACATTTAGTTGTGTAAAAGCAAATTTGATGGCTGGTGTCTTGACAAATAGCCAAAAGAGGGGACATATTCTCCTATTAGTATAAGCAAAAAAGTTAGTGTCTTATTTTGATGCTATAATCTGTCTTAGTATATTTTTATCTACATTACTTTAAACCAATTAGAGTTTAATGACGTATTGTGTTTGCTTTTCTTTGCTTAAGACAACGATAATATTACCATTACAGGATTCCATATTTCTGATAATGGGTTCCATGAATGTATGGTTTTTGCTAAGATCTTTTGTTGTCTATGTTTAATTAAATAGGTTGAAAAAAAAAAGACTCCTGTCAATCTCTTGCAAAAATAAATACTATTTTTTTTTTTAAAGTATAGTTAAAGAAATACGTGCATGGATGTGTGCTAAAACTCTTTTCAATCTATTGTAAACTACCTACAGTTCTAAACTATTATTTATTGTTTGATTTTACTTACGTATATGCTAGTGGTTGACTTTGTAGGTAGTTAAATTAAGCCAAATAAAACATTGAACAATTAGTAGTGGGGTTCCACCCCTAAAAAGGAAATAAATGTCGGCTCCTTTTGTTGTTTTAGTATTCGAATTAATTCTCATTGCTTAAGATTAAAGGTTTCATATTTTATAAAAAAATTTTGCTAATATTTTATTTTTCCCTAAATAGGAACTTTACTGATTACATAATTAATTAGTTATCTATCGAACATGTAAAAGTAAGTTGATTGATTGGAATAATCAAAACAATCAAGTCGTTTAGGTTCATTGTTTCTGCATTTACAAATATAATCTCTTAGGGGTGGCAACGTTGCCTAAAGGTTTATGAAGTTTAATTTTAATTGACCAATAAAAAGCATGCAACACATTTTTTGCCTAAACATGCCTAAAGTTGATTTTTTAGTGGCAATTTCATGCCTAAGCATGCCTAAGCATGCCTAAACAAGAGTAAATGTCCAAACAGTCAAAAACATTAATGCCACAATCTTTACCGATTCGGTAAACATGCCCGATGGCATTGCCGAATCCATCATGCCGATTTGGTGGCAATGGGAATACCGCTCGATGTCGAGCTTTGCCGATCTTTGCCAATGAACGTTGCCACCCCCTTATATACTGAAAAAGTTGGGGAAACTTCAAGAAAACTAAATTTTTTTCTTATAATTTCTTTTCAAAATAGGTATCTAAATTGCAAAAACGGAAATTTCAAAAAATATGTAACAATTAATAAAACTTTAGGCATTGAAATAAAGTTATATTTTGATTATCTAATAGAATAGAATTTACATTCAAGCCAAATAATCTAATCTTAAATTTTGCTTTACCGACTAAAGTTTTAAATTTTTCGGTTTCTATAACATTTCATTAGTTTAAAAATTTAACAAGGGTAAGGAACCAGTGAGAAGAAACTTAAAATAAGAACAATGAGAAATAACTATAACCTCATATTTGAGATGCATCGACTTTAATTAGATGCATCTCTATTCATTTAGATGCATCACAATTAGTTTCGAAAGTGATTTTGCAGTGAAAGCGATGCAAAGTAGTACTAGCAACAAATTTGACACGCAGAGGATGAAAAATACATAGGATTCGTCTAATTTGATGAAATGCATCTAATATATGTATATGCATCAAATTTTTTGCTAAAAAATATATTATGATGCATCTAAAAAATTAGGGATGCATCTAATTCAAATTGATGCATCTTTAATATGTTGTTATAATTATTTCTCATTCTTTTTATTTTAAGAAATTCTTCTCATTTGATCCTTAGTCAATTTAACAAATACCTTAAACTTTATATATATATGGGTTAAAATAAAAAGTCTCTTATAATAAAAAGTGTAGAAAGGATTGTGAGAGCAACATGTGTCACTCACATGCCACATCATATGACACGTGTCACCAAAAAAAAAAAAAATTTCCCGCAAAAAAAAAAAAAAAAAAAAAAAAAAAAAAAGGGCCCAAAAGAAATATTTTTGAAAAAAAAAATTTAGGAGCCAAAAAGAAATTTTTTCCCGCCAAATTTTTTACTGTATCACAGTTATAATGTTACTGCATCACAGTTATAAATTTTAGTGCATTAAGGTTATAAGTTACTGCAGCATAGTTGATGCACTGAACTATTAACTATGATGCAGTAACTTATAATAAAGATGCACCAAAACTTATTAGTGTGATGCACTAATGATATAAAAAAGTGTATTACTTGTATAAAAAAGAATCGTATTTTAATTGTGATGCAGTTACATACATATATGATGCAGAAAACTTATGATGATTTAGTTTCCTATAACTATGATGCAGTAACTTTATAACCATGAATGCAGTAACCGTGATACACTTACATACATATATGATGCACAAAACTTAGGATAATGCAGTTTCTTATAACTATGACGCAGTAACATTATAAGCATAAATGCAATAACTGTGATACAGTAAAATTATAATTGTAATGCAGTAAACGTGATGCAGTAACTTTATAACCGTGATGCAGTAACTTTATAATAGTGATGCGATAAAAATTTTTGGCGGGAATTTTTTTTTCCGGCGCGGACGGGGGGAGGGGGGGGGGGGTGACACGTGTCATATGATGTGGCATGGGAGTGACACACAATCCTTCTTACACTTTTTATTATAAGAGACTTTTTAGAATAACCCTGTATATATATATATATATATATATATATATATATATATATATATATATATATATATATATATATATTAAAATCATCATTTGTTATTATTGTTGTTACTTATTTATATTACTATCATCATTATTAAGTTAAATTAATCTTAAATTATATGCACAAAACTATAAATATTAATATGAAAGTAATGGTTCTTAATGTGTTATGAAATTGAACATACATACATCAACGACCTACATTTAACCCGGAATTAGAGTACAACAGCTCATGTATATTTAAAAATGTAGAAACCTTGTGCATGCATGAAATTATGACATGTACAATTAACAATAAAAGGTAGAAAATATAAAACAGAAAAGTTTATATCTGTATTTCTACTATTTCTATTTCTAATTTCCTATTGTTGGTTGGGTTGGACTAACGTTGGTTTTGGGCCCAAATTAGTTTTAAATAAGAAAAAAACCAATTAAGGGTGTTCAAAATTCGGGTAATAAACCGAAAAAAACAAATTGAATTTATAACCGAACCGAATAGAATTAAATATTCGGTTTATATATGGTTTTGGCAGTATAAACCGAAAACCGAATTTTTATAAATATATAATTTTTTTTATAGATTTATATACATAAAATGATCTTTAAAACTCTTTTATAGTATAAATAAAACATTTTTTAACCTTGGAATTTTTTTATGTTTGCTAAAAATCTATATAAATAAATAAATAAATAAATAAAATTAAGTAATTCAGGTTATTCGGTTTGGTTTTCAGTTATTCGGTTCGGTTTTCGGTTTAACCTAGAAAAAAAATTAACTAAACTAATCGAAACGAATAAACCGAACAACCTGATAACCGAACCGATGAACATCCTTACAACAAATTTACAGTTAGAAAGTTTGCAATGTTTTTAAATGCATGAACACCAAGTTTTGGTCCATGTAAACTTGAAAGTTAAATAACGTAACTTGGATAGTTGTATTCTACAAGTTTCATGTCAACAAACCATGATTTATGAAGTCGGACATGCTCGGTATGTTTAACTCGGGTTCATTTGTTCGTTCAATTATATCTTTATTAGCAAAAGATGACAGTGATTTAGTCATGTATTAGTCAAAAGTGGATTTACATTGGAATTGTTAGTTGGATTTTTCGTACGTTACATACTTTGCTAATTTCTTGCTTCTAAAATAACAAAGTTAGTGGTACAAAAGCTTTATTCAACAATGGTTCTCTAATAGAAAAGTATGATGATGCGATCTTAAACAAATCTAATAATTCTTGTCCTTATAGACAAACCAAAGAATACTCGAATAGCCGAATAGGTCTATACGATAGGTCTTTGTCCCCTAACTTTGGTATAATGACGCATTTGACCCTATCGAATTTAAAAGCAATTGAGTCAACAAATTTCCTTGTTTGGTATACATCTATATCGTACAAAATGACTAGAATTTATAAAACCACAAAGTCATTATAATGTTCAACGGAATACTAATATATGTTCATGGACTACGAACAATGAAAACAACATGTCCGGGCCCTTTTAAGCATAAAAATAAGTTAGACAAATTTTCTCGTAAGCCGTATGTACCTTTATATCATTCAAGCTTTGACATTGTATTACCACCTAGTTCATCGAATGGTTACAAGGAAGTCGGCACGAAATTTTTGTCACATGAACTACTAATGAGAGCAAGAATACCACTATAGCTTATAAGAAAGCGATAAAAGTATTGGTTGGTTGGTATACCTATTTCCCTAACTAATATTCCAACATAGGTTTTGACCTTAGTGGAATGAGGTAAACATGTAAAGAAATATGCTAAAAGATGTTTAAAAGGCACTAATTTGATAGGATGAATGCAAAGCAAAGTAATGACATAAAAAATCACTAAGGGATCTTGTCCCATTGTAGGCTCACTTTTGCTTATGAAAGAAGAGTGTGCCAATGATAATGCTTTTATGCCTCTAAGAAAAGTTTAATGGCCAGTTGGTTTTTAGGCATTTCCCAAAGTAACCAATCAAATTGAAAGGCTTCTCATTTATAGCCTTTAACTAATCGTAATTTTCTCTTTTTCAAAGTGCCTCACAAGTTCCCAAGTTTTCATTTCTTTTCTTGGTCGTCATGTATTCGGTTTTTCCCTTTACCTTTCGAAAGGATATTTTCCTTCTATTTATACTGATCATATCGCAATAACTCAAGATTGCATATGACTTCGGCTGTAAGCATCAAATAATTAACATTTCGAGTTTAACATGTAACAACTAATCATTCAGTAACTATGAATATGTAAACTCTAAGCAATTAAGTATAGTCAGAATGGGGAGAAATTAACCCCCTTGTGGCCACGGAGGTTCACCTGCGCCGACTCCGGGCTATCCAAAAAGGTAGTCGTCGTGAGATTAGTCGGCTCGCAATGTCGAGTCGGAAACATGCCCACTTCCTTCTAATAACACATAAAATAGATTCGTGAGAGCTGGAAACATGCCCACTTCCTTGCGCTCTCATGTATTATCACTAGCTTATAGATAGAGACCCGTGATAAGTCACGGGTGGGTTATAAAAAGTTTGGGGAAAAAAGTTCACATTATAATGTAAAGAAGGTTAACACTCTAATAATAGGCCAAATTTTGCTTTAGAAAGTCTAGTTTGCAAGACAATGTTAAATTTGCATTAGAAAAGCTAATAATCAAATTGATATCTAGAAAGGTATTAGTTTGTCTAAAGCTTATGGCTTAGATTTAAAATTTATAAATTATCAGTTCATAAATCTATGTTTAGTATTTGGTTTATCATAGATATATAATATAATGACGCAAAATAACCAAAAACTATAGGTCTTGAAACATGCATGCATAATAATCAAGTCTAATTAAAATAACCAAAAACTATATATCTTGAAACATGCATGGTTTATCTTAATATCGTTTCTCTTTAAACCAATATTTGAACATATGTATCTGGAAACATGCATGTCTAAAAAATAAATATGATTTTTCTTTTGCAAATAAGATATATATATATATATATATATATATATATATATATATATATATATATATATATATATATAGTGTATCTTTATTTTCAGAACCCCTATTAAGTGCGGGAACTGCGAGAACTCTAATTTTGCATTAGAAAACATGCATGTTCATATAAAACAAGTATGTTTTCTTACATACACCTTAATACACATACATGTTCATATAAAAACCTGTTAAGTGCAACAAATCAATGGAAAATGGTTTTATTTTTAGAACCCTAGTTAAGTGCGGGAACTGCGAGAACTCCAATTATGAATTAGAAAACATGCATGTTCATATAAAACATGTATGTTTTCTTACATACACCTTAATACACATGCATGTGTATTAAGGTGTATGTAAGAAAACATACATGTTTTATATAAACATGCATGTTTTCTAATGCAAAATTGGAGTTCTCGCAGTTCCCGCACTTAACAGGGTTCTGAAAATAAAGATACACTATATATATATATATATATATATATATATATATATATATATATATATATATATAGGGTAAGTTCTAGAGAAAAGTCCACTTTGATAGAAAAGTGAGAAAAAAAGTTATTAGAGGTTAATTTGAAATATCTCAAACTTCAGGGGTCTGTCTTGAAACATGCCCCCACCCCCCACCCCCCCACCCACCCCCACCCCCCCCCCCCCCCCCCCCCCGCCGAAAAAAAAAATTTTTTCCCGCCAAAAAAAAAATTTTTTTGGGGCAAAAAAGAATTTTTTTTTTTTTTTTGCCCAAAAAATTTCCCGCCAAAAATTATAACCCAGATGCACCTTTTTTTTTTAGTGCAACTGGGTTATAAAAAATTGGTGCATCATAGTTATAACTGAGATGCACCAATTTTTATACTGAGTTGCACTAAAAATAAAAGGTGCATCTGGGTTATAAAAATTGGTGCATCATAGTTATAACTGAGATGCACCAATTTTTATAACTGAGATGCACTAAAAAAAAAAAGGTGCATCTGGGTTATAATTTTGGCCCAAAAAAAAAAAAAAAATTTTTTGCCCCAAAAAATAATTTTTTTTGGCGGGAAAAAAAAAAAATTTTTTCG